>JBBGZY010000018.1:5520000-5845000 GCA_037952925.1 Lithobates clamitans | reverse complement strand
TGTGGTGGAAGCACACGTTTTTTTTAGTGTTTTTTTTCCTGTGACATGCCTAGGACAGTTCATTGACTTCATTGGGCTGCCAAATTTGCAACACACGCAGCAAAGCTTATGGGGCATTTTGTCGGTTTGCACATTTTTTTTCTTCCATAAAGGTTTTATTGAAAATATTGAGCAGAGACATACAAAAAGATGTCAAAACATTGATCAAGAGAAACGACCCCAGGGGAGATCTCTAAGGGAAGAGTAAGGCAGGTCCCACAATATTAAGCATACAAGGACATAAAAAGCTACCGGTAGAAGAACATCAAATAGATCAATGGAGTGAAACATGTAAGTAAATGACCCCAGGGAGCCAGTGTATGGGGCCCAGCCTAAACCCACATTGGATGCAGGCACCAAAGCACCACTAATAGCCATTAGCTACGGGAGAGGGGCACAATTCTAAACCCAAGCCTATAGGCGCCCAAATGGGACCTGCCCAGACAATGGGAATAGAAAGACATGTTAGGAAGAATAAAAAAAGGAAGAATGAGCAATAAGAAATGTAAAAAAAAAAAAAAAAAAAGCGGGAAGGGTGGCTACAGGAAACATGCAAGGGCAAGAGAGAGGGAGCCAGACACTCGAGGGGCTTACTGAAACCCATGCATACCTAGTGGAAGTAGCAATAGAAGTCCAGGAAGTATGCCTCAAACAGGGAGTATCCAAAGGAGAGAAATCCAGACTGTGAGCTGGGGGATCTATTGGTTGCACCCTAAAGCCCCCCCGTAGATCTTTACCGCACATGTCCATATACTGTACACACTAAAGCATGATGAGCAGGTATTTTGAAACTGTGTGATTCTGTCACACAGTTCAGGCTAGAGAACCATTCTGCTATAGTTAGTGGGTTGGTTGTCCACCAATGGATGGGGACACATAGTCTGGCTATGTTGACCATATGCATGGCTAATGATTTATAGTATTGGCATTTGGGTAATTTGGAGTGGTGCAGTAAGTATTGTGCAGGAATAAACTCCAGAGGAAAACTCGAAACCTCCACCGTTATGCTTGCTCCAGAAGGTTTGCAAGGCTGGACACTGCCACCAGATGTGAATCAAAGAGCCAGCTTCCTTGTGGCATCTGCAGCATACATCAGACTTTGGGGAAGTATCTGTGTAAGACAAAAGGAGTGCAATACCAGCAGGTTTGCAGCTTAAAGCTGCATTCCTGCACACTGACCTTCAGAGAGCCCTTGTGAGTCATCAGGTAAATCCGCTCCCAATATTCCTCGGAGAGAGAGATCCCTAAGTTTCTTTCCCTTTTGAAGGAGACCCCGAGCCACAAGATACCTGAGGCAAAAATAGTGAAAAAAAATAAAACAAACTACTGCCTCTGTCCACTGCCCTACTGCCAAAATCCACTGTTCTCCTGACACCGTCCACCGTCCTACTGAGACCAGTGGTGGAACTATCAAGGTTGTAATTGTGACAGTGCCCTGGTGTTCTGCCACAGTAGGGGGGGCCCAAGACGGCAAAAAGAGGGCCTACTGCAGAACACCTGAAAGGGTCCTTTTGTGGGACCGTAATAAAGGGCCCTGCAATAAGATTAAAGGGCCCTTGGATTAGTGTGAAGGGTCCCAGTCTGGGGGGCCCTTTATTGTTTCTTGCACCAGAGCTTTGAAGGTTCTAGTTCTGCTTCTGTGTAGTATAGATGACTAAATAATTTCAGATGAATTATTTTATCTTTAGGTGATATAGAGCCACTATAGGTGTCCTAAAAATCCTGCTAGTCTTTATGTATGGGTTGAATACGTTTATCTTTGGTATCTAGTACAGGAGGTGTTATTTAGTGCTACATAATGCATGGAGACCAATTTGGTCCTGTCAGATACATTTTTCTAGTTCTATATGATAAAGGGATACATTATGTGTACCAAAGTGGGTTTGAGCAGCATGACATAGTCGTGAGTAAATACAAATTTGGATGGAACCTCAAATTCTTTTTGGATATGTTGAAATGACTTGTGCTCACCTGCAGAGTGAAATTGAGTAACATATTTTGTACCCAGGATAAACCAGGATTGTGCGCTTGGAACAGTGAGGAATTTCAGGAGTGTGTGATTAAACCTAATTTTTGGATCTAGTCCAATATTTCTATAATATTTTTTTTGCAATATATATAAAGATGGCAAGTGAGAGCAGCATCCTGGATGGTGAGGATGGAGCATCCCTATGACATTTTGTTGGAATTTAAAACAGGAGACAATGGAGGCCTTGATGGCAGAACAAGCATTATCTGATGTTGGGAATAACCAGTCATGTATTTTAACAAATTGAGCTGCTAAATAATAGTATTGAAAACTGGGAAATGCCAGCCATGCTATCTGTTATGGGAACACATGTCTAATGAGATCCTAGGGTGGTTCCTCAGGAAGCAGGAACAAATAGTCTCTCTTTTCTGGACAGTCCTTACTATCTATCCTAGCAGATCCTCAGTATGTGCTGAGGGTGACTACAGAAGCAATAAAGTTTTTTAATCTGGTGACCCTGACAGCCTCCCTTCTGAGCTTCTAATTTTTCAATGTGCAACTTTCATTGCACAAGGTATCTACAAGCAGCTCCCACTGTCAGCCTCAGCATTTGCAGCATCAGTAGGAGACTTTAATGGAAGTTGCCAGTTACTACCACCTGAATCAACTCCAGAGTCTCTCCAGAGCTTCTGTGCATTGTGCAAGCAGGCTCAAAGGCGGCAACCATAGCATACCTCACAACTTTTGAACTTCAGAATGAGGGACAATTGAGGGAGTAAGTAAGCTGTGATGTGTGTAATGGAAAAATGTGGGTGTGGCCAAAGTCTTAATGGTGGGAGGGGCCTAAGGGATGTGGTTAAACAAAATCAGCTATCTCACCAATGCCCCCAGCTCTCCCTTATGCCCCTAGTTCTCACTAATGCCCCCCCCAGCTATCTCACCAATGCCCCACTGTTCTCTCACCAATGCTCTCTCACCATTGCCCCCAGCTCTCACTAATGCTCCCCAGCTCTCTCACCAATGCCCCCCTCCTCTCTTACTAATGGCCACCCCAGCTCTGTCACAAATTCCCACCCTCCTCTCTTACTAATGCCCCCCTCAGCGCTCTCACCAATTTCCCCTTCTTTCTTACTAATGCCCCCCCCCAGGTCTCTCACCAATTTCCCCTTCTTTCTTACTAATGCTCCCCCCCCAGCTCTCTCACAAATTCCCTCTTCCTCTCTTACTAATGAGACCCCCCAGCTCTCTCACCAATCCGCCTTCTTTTTTACTAATCCCCACCAGCTCTCTCACAAATTACCCCCCTCCTCTCTGACTAATGCTCCCCCCAGCTCTCTGACCAATTTCCCCCTCTCTTACTAATGCCCCCCCAGCTCTCTGACCAATCCCCCCTCTCCTACTAATGCCCCCCCAGCTCTCTCACCAACTCACCCCTCCTCTAGTTTCCCCCCAGCTCTCAGAAATGCAGATTAATGTGAATCCCCGTGCTTTTTTAAGCACAGTGCTGCTGACAGCTCCAAGTGTCAGGACTGTAGCATGGAGCCGAGGAAGAGTTTCACAGAACTTCACTCGGCTCCATGCTACAGTCCTGACAGGCAGGGAAAGACACATCCCTAATGTGAGGGCAGCAATGTGGGCAGTTGTGGCGCCGGGACCCAGGGCACCCAACAGCAAATGTGGGCTATGTCCCCCCTGAGTGCCTGGCGCTAACACACAGAAGCACGTTGAGTTCTTCCGTGTGAGAAAGTTTGGTTCTTCCTACCTTTCAGGAGTATTGACAGTCAGGATCAGGGCAGTTAAGATGCAGCCGGGATCTGGGCCACTGGCAGATGTGATTGGGGCTCCTGAGAGACGTGATGGGAACCGCTGAGAGGCGAGATCGGCAAACAAAAGGGGCGGAGCGGAGAGGTGGCCTGCAAATTATGTCATCGGTTGCTGGGACGCCGGCGGTCCTAACAACCGATGACTGCATTGAGGAGGGGGGAAGAGCCGAGATTGCTGGCCAGATATTCTTCCAAAGATCCTCACTTGATGCTGTGTGTGAGAACACACATTGCACCCATTGAGGATACCACTATGGAGTGGAGCCCAGGGCTGGAACGTGTTCCAGCCCTGGGCTCCCGGACTCCAGCCCTGATCCACGGGACCCAGGGACTTACTTCAAATCGCGGGACGGTCCTCCGGAATCTGGGACGGTTGGGAGGTATGCCATAGTCCCTGCCTACTAATTCCAGGAAGATTTACCCATCTATTGCTAACCAGCTGCATCTGTACTACAAACCAACAGACCTGCATTCATAGTTGGCCACTAAGGAAAAAATTTGCATGGCCCCACCCATTATTTTACTAAACTCTCTATTCTTTGGACTTGTAGCAAATGTCATGGCTTAAAATACATTTGGTTTCAAAATAAGGCACTATGTAGAAGGAAATATTTGTTTCAATTAATTCTTTGTTTTTCGAAGCCGCAAAAACCACATCATCAGGAAAAAGGATGTTGAGGATTGTTTCCTCTATTATATTTTGCAATCCAAGAAGGGCGCTAATGTACTTTGTATCTGTGTATCGGAGAATTAATTTACCAGCTCAAACAATCGTAATGCCAAGCCTCACGTGGTTTTCACAGAGAGACTTTCATATGACCTTACTTCAAAAGGAATTGCGTAATTCTGTACTCCATACCAATTGAATGTCTAAGTTTTCCTCATTTCACTACAGCTAAACTATAACCTGGTTGTTATGAGTTTCCAACTATCTTACTTTTATAAATAAGGCTTTTTAGTATCTCAAGAAAGGATTGACCATATTGCCTTAACCTAGCTTAAACTAGGTATAATTGGGCAGATATATACTTCTCCATGCTCTGAATTCAGAGATCCCGTTTGTGATAGTGGGAGTCTATCTGCCATCCCCTGCCGATATAGATATGCTCCATGAGCTGATGCAGCAGGTTACGATGTACAATGTGGAAAATGCTTTACTTATGGGTGATTTTAATATGGCTCCATCTAGAGAGCTGGACAGAATGCACGCCTCTGGCCCCCAGCAGCATGGCCTCTCCCGCTGGGCCTCTGCCTTCCACATGACAGATGTCTGGCGCCATTTTCAGCCCTCTGATAGAGAATATACATGCCTGTTTACCACCTACCGGACCATGTCCCGCATTGACCTGGCTTTTGCCTCCCCTGCTCTGGTGCGGAAGGTGATCTCTGCTGAGATCCTCTCACGAGGTATTTTGGATCATGCTCCGGTGTCTGTTACCATTCAGCTCTCTCATGTGGAGGGTGCGAGGTTATGGCGGCTGTCCAGGTACTGGATTATGGACCCTGAGATCCAGGAGGAGCTACCAGAGGCATTGTGTACCTTTTGGATAAATAATGCAGACTCTGCTGGACCTCTGGTGGTGTAGGATGCCTTTAAATCTTGGCTTAGAGGTAAATACATGGCTTGAATAGCCATGAAGAAAAGGCAATCTGCGCAGTCTCTGAGGCACCTAAAAGAGCAGGCGAGGTTGAGGGAGGCGGAATATGTACGGTCTCCAGATCAGGTTCACTATGTGCCCTGGCAGGATGACCTGAGGGAACTATCCCTACTTAGAGTTGATCTCACCAAGAAACGTATGCTTGACAGCGCCCAGAGGGTTTTTGAATTTGGAGATAAGAACGGTAGGCTACTGGCCTGGCTGGCCAGGGGGCAGGATACGATGACACAATGATAGGTTGAAATATCTGGATGGCTGTCTGTTGACAGCTTCAGCGGATATTAATGCGAGATTCCTTGAGTTCTACCGGACTCTATATTCCTCTAGGGTGAACTTTAATAACTTTGAGCTGCTCCACTATCTGGACCAGGTCTCACTCCCCTCCCTGGAGGCGGGGAAATGTGAGGAGCTGGATAAGGACATCTCTCTGGAGGAAGTACAAGAGGCCTTGGGATCCATGCAGTCGGGAAAGGCCCCTGAGTCAGATGGAATTCACATTAAATTCTACTCTGTATATCAAGAATTTTTAGCACCTAGGTTTACCGCATTACTGCAGCAATTTTCTACCTTAGACTCCCTGCCAGAGTCGTTGTCCGACGCGATTGTGGTGTTGGTGCCCAAACCTGGCAAGGACCCTGAAGAGTGTGCCTCTTACTGGCCTATCTCCCTAATTAATGCTGACACTAAACTACTAGCTAAAATACTGGCCATTAGGCTCGGCAAAGTAATAAAGGACCTTGTTCATGTAGATCAGACCGGGATTATGCCGGGGAAGGGCACCGATATCAATATCCGACGATTCCTGAATTTAGCCACCTCCCATAGTAACGGGGGGACAAGAGTCATAGACTCTCTTGACACGGAGAAGGCCTTTGACTCCATTGAATGGGAATACTTATGGGCGGTGTTGCGGAAATTTGCAGTGGTTCCTTCACTGGCTAGGTCTGCTATACAAAGCCCCCAGGGCAAGGATTCGCGTGAATGATACCCTTTCGGACATTTTCCTCCTCCAGAGGGGGACCCGGCAGGGTTGCCCACTGTCTCCTAGCTTATTTGCGCTGGACTTGGAGCCCCTAGCGGTTTTAGTCAGGGAATCTAGTCACATTGTGGGACTTTGGGTTGGCCCTCTGGAGGAGAAAATATCCCTTTATGCGGATGACACCCTGTTATATTTACATGATGCTGACTCTTCGCTACAGGCTGCCCTGAAGGCTTTCGATGAGTTTGGACGGTTCTCAGGGATCCGTATTAACTGGACTAAGTCTGTCCTATTCCCTCTAGCAAGCCAGGAATACTGCGTCCCAGACCGCGTTACGGTGGGTGGAGGAATTCACGTATCTAGAAATTAGGATTTTGCGAGACTCCCAGTCCTTCCAATGCCTTAATCTTCAGCCCATAGTCACACGCCTTAAAGACCATTGCTCCAGATGGGCTAATTTGCCCCTTAATCTACTAGGGCGAATTAATATTTTAAAAATGATCTGTCTACCCAAGTTCAACTATATCTTTAGGAATTGCCCTACGTGGATACCCCGGGCCTTCTTCAGAGGTTAGACAGCTGTATTGGCTCTTTTTTGTGGTGGGGTCCAGTCCTCGGATGGCCAGGTCGACTCTTCAGCTCCCTGTTAGCTGTGGCGGTCTGGCTTTACCTAACCTACTGGTGTACTACTAGGCTGCCATGATGGTCACGGTTAGGTGGTGGTTCGAACAGTCCAGAGCTAATGCTGCTGTCTGTCTTGAGGCAGTTATTGTGGGATCTCTCACAGAGCTAGGCAACCTGGTCTATCGAAGGGCCTCGTCATACCCCTCCCTGCCGAATCCCACTAAAGTTACTCTCCGGGTATGGGGATGGCTAGAAGGTGGTTTTTATCTCCCAATCGGTGGTCCCCCTATTCCCTGTTATGGTGGAACTTGGCCTTCCCACACTTTAGTACAATCCCTGACCCACAGCTATGGGCCCGGTATGGCCTTAAACTGCTGAAGGATAGTGTCTCTGCCGGGGCCCTTATTCCCTTTCGGGACCTTGGGAGTAGGCACGGCTTTCCTGCATGGATGATGTTCCGCTACCATCAGCTACGACATGCATTCTGTGCACAGTTTCCGACACCACCTGGCCTCTCGTGGATGTAGTCGAGGAGCTACTGGCTCAAGAATCCCTAGATAAACCCCTCTCTGTGCTGTACCTGACATTACTCCAAACAGATTCACTCAAAATAGATGCATTGTGGGGTAAGTGAGGGCAGATATCCCAACTCTGGGTAGAGAAACATGGGAGGAGTTCTTTGAAAACAGTTCCCAGCTGGTGATATCCTCTAGGGATAAATACATATAAGTATATGTATAATACAAGCCAAATTCCTGCACAGGATATACTTTACGCCTCAGAGACTGCATAGGATATACCTACAGAGGTCCCGGATTTGCCCGCGATGTCAATCTCCTGACAGCACCTATATTCATATGTTTTGGGCCTGTCCTAGACTCTCCTGCTACTGGTCTGCCATAGTGGAATTCATTAATGTCCGCCTCAAATTGGAAATACCCTTGACAGCTGAGTTGGCACTGCTGGGCATACAGGATGATGAACAGAGACCTCGGTACACTAAATTGCTGCTCTTACTGTTGCTTTTCTATGCCAAAAAAGAGATCCTATTAAAGTGGACTTCTCAGCTGCCTCCTACGTTGAAGACATGGGAGAACTCGGTTAATGCCATTTTACCTATGTATAAATTGACCTACATGAACAGAGGATGTCCCCAAAAGTATGCGCGAGTATGGCAGCCATGGACTGACCCCATATGAAATGCCCATCAATAGATACCCTGCCTCTCCCTTGCCTGCACATAATGGGTTGTGTATTGATGTGGCCTGTCTATCCCCCCTCCCCTCCCCACTTCTCTATTATGTGGCTGACAGCTTCTTCCCCTTACTCTTGGGAAATGTATATATATGACGATCTATTGTACTTTCACCTTGTTTTTCGATTATTACATTTATGTTGTTTTCCATTTGTGTATCCACTGTACTATTTTCGAGAATTGTAACGTGCTACACTTTATTCTTTCTCAAATAAAGACCAACCTTGTTGTTAAAAAAAAAACTAGGTGTAATGTAACCATTCTACCTAACATCTCTCCAGTCTAGGTTTAAAAATGAAACAAGGATGCTGATTGACATCCAAAGGCTACTAGCAATATTTGTTTCTCACATCCGCTCTAGTATCTCTAACTAGGTAAGTATGGAAGAATCTGCCTGGCCGCAAAAAAACATTTCTTCCTTCAGTTTCACATTCAGGAATGACAGACTTATTTTTCAAGGTTCTTGCACCAACTGTAGACCTCAACTACGAATGTCTGAAGGAAGACTTTGTTGTTGTCCATAGCAATCTGACAGCCAATTGCTCTTCAGTTGGAGTCCAAGACAAGAATGTGCCTGCAGGACACAGCCCAAATTGGAAAATAATGGCTTTCAGAATAGAGGACTGTTGCAACCAAAGACAGCTGAAAAGATTTTTAGGAGTGATTGATTGAGTGCTCTGCTGATTGGCATGGTTTTGAATGGGGTTCTCCTAGCAATCATTGGCAATGGAATGTCATCCTCTTTAGGAAAATGAAAACCTCTAAACATTCTGTGTCTGATTTAGTGCATACTTTATGCTATCATAAATTAATAACATCAGTATGAGTACAGTGGGGACGGAAAGTATTCAGACCCCCTTACATTTTTCACTCTTTGTTATATTGCAGCCATTTGCTAAAATTATTTAAGTTCATTTTTCTCCTCATTAATGTACACACAGCACCCCATATTGACAGAAAAACACAGAATTGTTGACATTTTTGCAGATTTATTAAAAAAGAGCCCTCCACCAGTCGGGGCTTTATGGCAGAGTGGCACGACGGAAGCCTCTCCATAGTGCAAGACACATGAAAGCCCGCATGGAGTTTGCTAAAAAACACCTGAAGGACTCCAAGATGGTGAGAAATAAGGTTCTTTGGTCTGATGAGACCAAGATAGAACTTTATGGCCTTAATTCTAAGCGGTATGTGTAGAGAAAACCAGGCACTGCAATACAGTCCCAACAGTCAAGCATGGTGGTGGAAGCATCATGCTGTGGGGGTGTTTTTCAGCTGCAGGGACAGGACGACTGGTTGCAATCGAGGGAAAGATGAACGCGGCCAAGTACAGGGATATCCTGGATGAAAACCTTCTCCAGAGTGTTAAGGACCTCAGACTGGGCCGAAGGTTTACCTCCCAACAAGACAATGACCCTAAGCACACAGCTAAAATAACGAAGGAGTTGCTTCACAACAACTCTGTGACTGTTCTTGAATGGCCCAGCCAGAGCCCTGACTTAAACCCAATTTAGCATCTCTGGAGAGACCTAAAAATGGCTGTCCACCAACTTTTACCATCCAACCTGTCAGAACTGGAGAGGATCTGCAAGGAGGAATGGCAGAGGATCCCCAAATCCAGGTGTGAAAAACGTGTTGCATCTTTCCCAAAAAGACTCATGGCTGTATTAGATCAAAAGGGTGCTTCTACTAAATACTGAGGAAAGGGTCTGAATACTTAGGACCATGTGATATTTCAGTTTTTCTTTTTTAATAAATCTGCAAAAATGTCAACAATTCTGTGTTTTTCTGTCAATATGGGGTGCTGTGTGTACATTAATGAGGAAAAAATGAACTTAAATGATTTTAGCAAATGGCTGCAATATAACAAAGAGTGAAAAATTTAAGGGGGTCTGAATACTTTCCGTCCCCACTGTATGTGCTTGCCTGGCAGCACTGGTTTCCTGGGTTCAGTCATTTAAGGCTGAACTTCAGGCAAACCACAAAATGCATGCTTGAAATACTTTTAGTGTATATAAGTTATCTTATCTGGCAAAGGATAACACAGATCTGATTGCAGTGCCACGTTTCCTCTGCTGCAGTTAAGCAACCTTGCTGCTCCCACCTGGTGGTTGGACACTGAAGGAGCAGCAACAGTCTCTTGAGGTAATCTCTGTGCTCCCTTTTGGCAAATGTGAATGCAGCACCAGTAGCATATCCTTAATGTGTCCTGCGCTCAATGGGGATGGGTCTTAATGCACTAGTTTGCAGTGGTGATGTCCTGCTTTGAGCTGCAGCCATGTCTTCACTGCATTTCAAAGGTAATCCATTCTGTGTATTCCTGTACATCACCAGCCCTCTTGGGGGGGGGGGGGGTGCAGGGCAACATGGGGGTTGTTAAGAGCTAGCCGCCTCTATGGAAATTTTAGATGCTAGCTGCATCACTCAACTCCAGCACAACCATCGCATGTACTCCCACTGGTAGGAACCTGCCCTAACACTTGCAACAAGAAGTGAGCAGAGCAGGTGGGGTGCAGTGGAGTAAGCATTGGTGAAAGAGGGGCGCAGAGGTGAGCATTGATGAAAAAGGGACATGGGGTGTAAAGGGGAGCATTAGTTAAAAAAAAGGGGCATGGGGGTGTAGAGGTGAGCATTGGTGAAAGAGGGGTAGAGGGGAGGGTTCAGAGATGAGCATTGGTGAAAAAGGGATACCAGGGAGGGTGCAGAAGTGAGCATTGGTAAAAAAGGGGCACGGTGGTGTGAAAGTGAGCACTGGTGAAAAAGGGGCATGGAGGGGTGTAGAGATGAGCATTGGTGAAACATGTGTACAGGGGAGGGTGCACAGCACAAAAGTAAATCCTTTTGGGATTTTTACTTGATTGCTGTTGGTTTATTAATTTTCTCATTGGGATTAATAAAGTATCACAAAAAAATGTTACAATGAAATGATAACATAAATGATACAAGGTCTGGTGTCACCCCAACATCACATCCATCCCTAATTCAATATATATATACATACCCAGTACTGGCCTGTGACAAAAAATCCTCATCACGAGAGCAGTTCCTTCTAATCCTCGTAAGCTGTCCCTTTGGTATATTTCTCAGCCATGTCGGATGGTGGCTACTGTGAATAGGCAAATAGCTATTTCGATCCGTTGGTTTAAAATAAACTTTGGTAATTAATTCTTTGTTGATTATCATAACTGTGACATCAAGGTAATTAATTTGTTTCCTACTTCAATTACATTCTAATTTGATGTTATTATTATTTCGATTGAGTCCCACAATGAATTCACTCAGGGATAATTCATTAGCTACCCAACTAAAGAACAGATCGTCTATAAACCTTCTATAAAAAAAAAAGCTCTCTTCTCTGTTGGCCATAAATGAATTTGTCCTCCCATGCACTCATGAAGAGATTCGCCAGACTGGGCGCATATTTAGCGCCCATTGCTACGCCCCTCTTCTGAACGAAGAATTTACCAGCGTACCAAAAGTAATTATGGGACAAACAGTAATCCAAAGCTATCCCCAAAACCTTTTTCTGTAAATATGGCAAGTCATCCCTTTTACTAAATACCCAATTTAGAGCCAGTAACGCATCATTGTGTTGTATCACGGTGTATAGTGAGCCGGAGGATTTTGGAGGTCCTTGAGGACTTTATGTAATGTTTATATCGTAGGCACTTTACTGGAACTGGGAACCAAATATCTCTTTTCTTTTTTATTTAGCACCCTCATGCCATAAACATAATCTACCAGATTATTCAGATCCCTCCTATAACTCATAGTGGGATCACAATCTAATTCTGCATAGGTGTCAGCATTTGCCAATATACCGACTAGTTGAGAGTGATAAAACCTTTCTTTAAAATCACCACTCCTCCACCCTTATCAGCTGGTCCAATTATCACAGCTTTTCTATTTTCTAAAGATTTAATACCATCCTCTATATATTTATGATTTACATACCTTTTAGGTGTTAATTTATCTAGATCCTTCAAAACCATTTGTTTAAAACACTTCCACATGATTATTGGAAGGTTGTGGGGGATTAAATAAGGATCTATTTTTGAAACCACTGTCAATTCCGATTGAAGTGGTGTTAATTCTATTAGTAGGGCCTGGTTTGATTCCTAAAAAATATCTTTTCATATTAATTTTCCTTATATATTTCTGCACATCAATATAGACACTAAACGTGTTGATCGGTTTGTTAACTGCACACTTTAATCCTGTACCTGTACCTTTTGTATTGAACTGTACTGTAATTGTGTTGTCCCCCTTATACATTGTAAAGCGCTGCATAAACTGTTGGCGCTATATAAATCTCGTATAATAATAATAATAATAATAATAATCCTGCATTTAGGATATTTATTTCCTTATTGGTAAGTTCTACTTTAGCTAGGTTATATATCTCTGCTAATCTGTCGCCCTTCTCCTTTTTTTTTGTTGGATTCTCCATTCACTTCTACAGCCACTGCGTCCTTTATTCTTGTTTCTAAAGGGCTGCAAGGTCTTCCCCATTAAGGTGGATTCCACCACTCCTGATCCCTGGAATGTTGGACAATTTTTGGAGGACGTCCTCTCCAAGGATTGCCTCCTCAGGCTCTCTGACCACCTCTCCCCCCTCGTCCTAAAAAAGACCCTGCTTGTTTCGGAGTGTTATCAGCATTATAATCATATAATGTTTCATAACGATTAGAGGTAGGGATAGGGTATGAACTCCAATGATCCTTCCCATCATATCCATAGTATTGATTGACTGGTGCTTTAAAATAACATTCTTCCAAAGGGTTAATGGGTTATGAGCTATATTGGTTGCCATCATCACATCTTTAATACTGATTTCTATGTGGTTTCCTAGGCTGTATTCTGCTGTTGCCATTGGTTAGGATATGCATTATAGTTTTCATTTTTTCTGCCTCTCCTCCCCTCTGACCTCCTCTGCCTCTTTGTGCTAGAGGTTGGGGGATATAGCCCCATCCTGGCACTTTCTCCTGTCTTTTAATTGTATCCGTAACCTTATTGGATATATTTCTAGATGGCGGGGGAGCTAATTCTAGCTTTTCACCTGCATCTACCAATACTGCGTTCGTGTTTTGCCAAAGATAGATTGACTTACTGTATTTTTAAAATCTCCCATATCTCTATGAAACTTTTTAAATTTCTTTTTCTGCGTGTCTCTATCAACTTTTTCCAGCTTTTTTTAATCTCATTATTAAAATGGATTGCCTGTTATGTATCTTTAATGGGATCTAATTTGATTTGTAATTCTGTAATCTAGTAACTTCATTTTTTGTTTTTTCCTTATAAGTACCAGTTCCTGAAGTTTAAAACCAACACCATTAAAAAAAATCAAACCACTCAGTCATAGAAGCCTCATCATTTAGTCTGTCCTGTGGCGTAACCTCCCACCTGAGGCTCCTTATGATAATTTCTCCTTTTAAGTAGTGTTCAAAAGTGCAAATATCCAATTTTCCAAAGCATATCCCAATAAGGTGAGCAATAAAGTATGATCCTCATTCTCAACTGGTCAGAATCTAGGATTACACCTAGTACCGTGGATTGAGGGGAGGGATTGAAGGTTGCATTATTGATTTTGAATTAAAAGTCATGGAGGGGGGTACAGGTGGGGGGATTGTCATCAGCTCAGTTTTAGAGAGATTTAGTTTAAGGAAGTGGTGTGATATCCATGCTGAATGTGTCAGTAATGCGAGAGGAGATTGAAGGAGTGAGGTGATAGATTTGGATGTCATCGGTGTAGAGTTGGTATTTTAAAGCCATGGGAGTTTATCAAGTGTCCAAGGGAGGAGGTGTAAATAGAGAAGAGAAGCTGTCCAAGAACAGGAGACAGAGTTGTATTTAACACCGAAGGAGCGCTGTGATAGGCAGGAGTAGAACCAGGATAGAGCAGAATTTGGAAGCAAAGTGAGTGGAGTTTATTGAGAAAGAGCAGGTGGTCAACAGTATCAAGGGCTGCAGAGAGGTCTAGTAGTAGGAGTATGGAGTACTGGCTGTTGGTTTTAGCAGTTAGTAAATCGTTATTGAGTTTTAGTAAGACAGTTTCTGTGGAGTTCTGTGAGCGAAAGCCAGACTGTAAGGGGTCCAGAAGGTTGTTTTTAGTGAGGTAGGAGCTAAGGCGGTTGTGACTAAATTACGGCTGTTCGATTGTTTATGGATTCTATTGTTTTGATTAAATCACACATGGATTGGATATAAGGATCGAAGCACATGTGGCCACTATTAGGATGGAAGTTACTTCGGAAGCAGGCACAGTGGTTCAATGTACTGTGTAAGCATTATTTAATATGTCTAATAAAAATAAGCAAGGAAAGTGAAGTCAGAAATACATTTAATCCTTCTAACATTAATATCTAGTAAATCAATTCTTGTTTATGTTTGGTACACAGGAAACATAAATCTTTGCCATATCTCTGCCCTACCAACAATTCCAAAAAAGATTTATACAACAAAGTAAAGCAATTCAGGAAAGTAAATAGATTTATGATTATCCTAAGCGCCTTGCTTTGTCCAGGAGAGCCATACACTGTTTGTTTAGCTTCCAGGGGGGAATGATGGATGGGAGTCACATTGTGCAATGTAGGAAATTCCAAACAAACAGGAAATGGCCCAGTAGCCAGCATTTGACCTCAGTGGCCAGTTCCTTGCAGGAAATTTGTAGTTTGAATTAGATATCTTATTTTTTTTTTTTAAGTAGGCCCGTGGCCCTGTGCTATGTACAATTATGTCAGTAGCACAGGATCAGTGCACTATGGACTTGTCAAAGGTGTCAGTTTAGGTTGCATGCTGCCCAAAGACATCTTGGTTGTTACCCAATTTTACACTATGAGTCTCTCCTGTTCTGTGTGCTTTCCATAATGGGGACATTTTAGAGCAAGTAAGGAGAAAATATTACCTGTTTGATTTTTGATTGGAATTCACTTAGTGTGGTTGCCATTGAGGCATATCCTGGATTTTGCAGATTTATTAGCCCTTTATTACACTGGACTTGGAAGTTCTTCACATGTGGCACATGTGGGATGTTTTTATGGTGGATGGCTTTAATTATTTTACTGTATTGATTTGGATTATATTAACTATTCACAATTTAACATATTTATTTAGATGGTATTATTTATATTGTTATTGATGTATTTGCTTAGCACCATATCTATATGAAGACTCTCCGCAGTGTTCAAGCATTTACCTTGCTCTTCAGATACTTTTTATCCACTTTTATTTATTATTATTATTTATTTGTACATTTTTTAACTTTTTTTGTAAGGGGTTAGAGGTTAAAGGTTATAGATGGGGGTTCATTTATTTATTTTGTTAGATTAGGGGTTAATATTAGGGTTAGGAGTTAGAATTAGTTGTTAATATTAGGATTAGGGGTTATTAATGTATTTATTTTTATCATTATTGAATTCTTTTTATATTAATTATGAATATTATTATTTATGTATGTATTTTATTTCTTAATTATTATTTAGTATTATTTAATTATTACATTTGAGCAGAAAAATGCTCAGAAACGTGCAACAAAATGCACTAAAATCCTCAAAAATCCTTGTAAATCAAGCATTTCTATGGAACAAAAAACTCTTCAAAAACACACCAATCTGCCCGATTCAAGCCCCAAAACTTTTTTGAGCTTGAGCCTAGGTTCAAACTAGTGAGATGCGGGAACCAGCGCGATTACAGCGCCAGTTCCCGCATTGCTTCTCTCCCGCAGGCAGTTCACACTGCCCTCTGTGAACTGCTGCGGGTGTCATTGCTTTGTTAATGACACCCCCAGAATGGTTCACAGATCGTAGCGCAAACTGTGGATTCATACAGGAATCAGATCGCATAGGTGAGAACACCCATACAATCCGATTCCAGTGCGGGGAAAAACAAGTCCCTGCACCTTTTTCTGTGCGAATCCAACTGTATGGCTGAACTCACACTGCTCAGACATCGCATGTGATCGGCACCTGCGGTGTGGGTGCGAATCACATGCGATGTCTGAGATCACACTAGTCTGTGACTTGTAGTGGAGTTGTTTCAAGCTACAAAACACTGAGGTGTGAATGGGGCCTAACTCAAGCCCTGTACACCCGATCAGAATATCGTACAAAAAATACCACTTTCGGAGCGAACGTACGATAATCTGATCGTTAGTACACAGCTTTCGTCTGAAATTTTCCGAAGGAATAAACACAAAAAAATTTCTCGTACAATTCCAGATCATACGATTTTTGTTTAATTAGTACAGTTTTCGGTGAAAAAGACAATACAAACACATTGCATCACTTCTGAATTTTTGTTCTGTCGTATGAGAATTTTTGAATTTTAGTAACCTATTTGATTTCGATATGGAGACTAGCATGCAAAAAAAATGGACTATCATTCGTCAGATAATATCATTGTGTACTAAGCTTCAGGCTATTGGATCCTCACCCACTATTGCCAGGGACATTCCCCAACAACAGGCAGAAGCAAACAATGACATTAACTAAGAAGAAAAACTGTAGAAAGCAGAAGCTGAGGTGGACTACAGCCAAGCAGTACTAAATTTAATATAGGGACAGGCTCCATATAGCGATGGAGGATTTACAGTGCATCTGGAAAGTATTCATAGCACTTCAGTTTTTCCACATTTTGTTATGTAACAGCCTTAGTCCAAAATGGATTGAATTCATTATTTTCCTCAAAATTCTACAAGCAATACCCCATAACGAATCAACTAAATATTTGATCAAGGGTGCCTGTGATTACCAAATCCATACACAGGCATCCAGGAAAAAATAGGAGGCGCTTTGGCTAAGTGTACTCGTGTCTTTAACACAGTGATGGTGTGACCCTCTGTATGTGTTCTATACACTAACCCAATATCTGATCTAACTCTGAACAGATCTATAAACTATAAGTGATAAGTGTACATACAATGACCCTATAAGTGTACAAGTGTCCTTAACACAGTAATGGTGTGATCCTCTTGATGTATATTTCAACACTCACACGCATAGACACTTAACTATACGTCTCCAGTGTTACATATATGGAGTCACCGCATGTATAAAACATATAATAAAGTGCAAATTATCTCAAAATTAATAAAAATAATCAGTCCAAAAAAAGACATGACATCACACGTGATGAAAAAAGTGTCCAAAACAGGTGATATTAACTCTTGATATAGATAAAGGTGATGCTGTGTCTCTTCCACCTTTCCCCTCATGAACAGTGATTCCACTCCCTCAAGAATTGCACTCACCGACTTATTTTGCCAGCATTTTCATGCAAGGCAAAAATCGCTTATTTACCACACATCAGGGTAATAGGATCAATCGTTGTTCCACAGTGAATGTATAACATGAGGTCCACATGAAAACAATAAATGCTCCAATAGTGTAAACCAGCAAGACACATTTATAAAAACACTGCAATCTTCTAACAATCCACTCACATTTAGAACAATAAAATTCAGCCAGAGTAAAGTGCAGATCACATCAGACCAAATCCAGTGAAACCAAACATAATAAACGGTCACGGCGGACCCGAGGTGTGTTGATGCCGAAGTTCTCAATCTCACCCCTCCCTTGATAGTCCTCCGTGCTTCCGTGCAAACAATGCTCCTCTCCTATAGTGTGGTTAACAGCGCTGTGCGTCACGTCTCACAGCCACGCCCCCAACATGTTTCGTCATAGGTTGACTTTCTCATGGGATAGATATTTTAAGGGGGCTGCTTCACACTGATTGTGGAGATATTATTCACCACACGGTTTATTATATTCACATTATTTTCACTTTTATTTGTGGAGGATAGGGAGCGCGGTGGAGGTGTTTTGGTTTGAAGGGTGGTTCATCAATCTTAAATACCTTATTATATTTACAATACCCCATAATGACAATGTGAAAGAAGTTTGAATTGTTTGCAAATTTATTAAAAATAAAAAGACGAAAAAAATCCCATGAGTGTTCACAGCCTTTGCCATGACACTCAAAATTGAGCTCAGGTGCATCCTGTTTCCACTGATCATCCTTGAGATGTTTCTACAACTTGATTGGAGTTCATCTGTGGTAAATTCAGTTGATTGGACATGATTTAGAAAGGCACACACTGGTCTATATAAGCTCCCACAGTTAACAGTGCATGTCAGAGCACAAACCAAGCCATGAAGTCCAAAGAATTGTCTGTAGACCTCCGAGACAGGATTGCATCAAGGCACAGATCTGGGGAAGGTTACAGAAAATTTCTGCAGCATTAAAGGTCCCAATGAGCACAGTTGCCTCCATCATCTGGAAATGGAAAAAGTTTGGAACCACCAGGACTCTTCCTAGAGCGGGCCAACCGGCCAAACTAAGCAATCGGAGGAGAAGAGTCCTAGTCAAGGAGGTGACCAAGAATGTAATGATCCCTCTGACAGAGCTCCAGTATTTCTCTGTGGAGAGAGAAGAACCTTCCAGAAGAACAAATAAATCTGCAGCACTCTACCAATCAGGCCTGTATGGTAGCATGGCCAGACGGAAGCCACTCTTCAGTAAAATGCACATGACAGCCCGCCTGGAGTTTGCCAAAAGGCTCAAGGGGTTAATATGGCGCACAATGGAGGCACCGCTCATCACCTGGCCAATACCATACCTACAGTGAAGCATGGTGGTGGCAGCATCATTCTGTGGGGATGTTTTTCAGCTGCAGGAACTGGGAGACTAGTCAGGATCGAGGTAAAGATGAATGCAGCAATGTACAGATATCCTTGATGAAAACCTGCTCCAGAGCGCTCTAGACCTCTGGAGCAGAGGTTCATATTCCAACAGGACAACGACCCTAAGCACACAGCCAAGATAACAAAGGAGTGGCTACGGGACAACTCTGTGAATGTCCTTGAGTGGCCCAGCCAAAGCCCAGACTTGAACCTGATTGAACATCTCTGGAGAGATCTGAAAATGACTGTGCACCAACACTTCCCATTCAACCTAATGGAGCTTGAGAGGTCCTGCAAAGAAGAATGGCCAAAAAGAAGAAACTACCCAAAAATAGGTGTGCCAAGCTTGTAGCATCATACTCAAAAAGACTTGAGGCTGTAATTGGTGCCAATGGTGCTTCAACAAAGTATTGAGCAAAGCCTGTGAATACTTATGTACATGTCATTCATTTTGTTATTTATTTTTTAATGTATTTGCAAATATTTCAAACAAACTTCTTTCACGTTGTCATTATGGGGTATTGTTTGTAGAATTTTGAGGAGAATAATGAATTTAATCCACTTTGGAATAAGGTTGTAAGATAACAAAATGTGGAAAAAGTGAAGTGCTGTGAATACTTTCCGGATGCACTGTATATTAGGCCTAAACTCTGAAGGTGATGTTAAGCTATGTGAGCTGCATGCAGGGGCGGACTGACCATTCGGGGACTCAGGCAGTGCCCGAGGGCCCCAAGGCCAGCCTCAGTAAAACCAGGAACAGTATGTAAAAATATGTGTTTTTTTACATTTGTCCCTGAAATGTCCCTTGCTGACATAATTTTGCTGTGAAAATCCCAAGGCTTTAGCTGCCCCACCTCTGCACTGCCTTCTCCGCCAATAGGAACACAGTGTGCATGCCCCCTCCCCCACCGTGGCTTATTTGATATCAGAGCAGGAGATCTCGACTGCTGGAAGAGAGTAGAGGGAGGAAGGGACAGCCTGCAGTGTAGGGCGGACTGCAACTTGCTGGAAGGTAAGCTTTCTGAGCGAACTGAGTGTATTTTTGTCAGTGGCTAACCCTGGTGAGCAGGAGGGAGGGGGAGGATGTCATTTTGCTCTAGCAGGGCTCCTCCTGTCTCTGAAGCTGTTAGATTGATTTGGTGTGTGAGAAATGCACTGCTCCTGGAGGAAGGATGTTCTGAACTTCTCCCCCAATCTCTACTACCCTCCCTACTCATTACCTGCCCACCAGTACACAGGCACAGTCCCCTCTTCTCCCGCATTACCACCTAATGTGTCTGTGAGCTGCTGGGGCACTACACGTACCAGCATGCCATGAGATGAGGGCAGCAGTGTGTTCAATCAGGCTTATTTTTGGGTGAAAAGTGCTGGTGTGTGTCTGTGCCTATGTGTATATATGTATACTGCGTGTCTATGTATGTATATCATAGTTGCTAACATTGTAAAAAAATTTATAGGGACACTTTTTTGGCTGTAGGCGGAGTCTTATTATAATTAGGGGGCGTGGCATGCATTTGTAGGCGTGCCATAGCAAAAAACTAAAAATGCGTCACGCGCAGCGCCGAAAAATGGGCCTGGTTTACGTGAAATAGTGGGCGTGGCTTATATGGGTGTGATTCAAATGGGGGTGTGGTTAGAGTCTGAGATGAATGAGAGATGGAGAAAGAAAGGGGAAAAGAGGGAGGGAGGTAGAGAGAAAGAAGGAAAGAAGGAGGGGAGGAGAGAGAAGGAAGGAAAGAGGAATGGAGGGACAGTAGGCCCAGAGCCTATACCACAATACAGATGTGTATTCCAGAGTTTAACAAATCAGCAGATAAAGATACTCCAAACACCTGGTGTTAGCGCTTCAATCATCACTGCACCATGGTTGTTGTGGTGTCAGGATAATTGAAACGCATTATTACTATTATTACATTGTAATATAGAATGAAATCATTCAACTCACCATAATCCAGAATCAGTGGGACCCCTGAGTGTGTCACCTGCCACGTCGCCTGCCACCAGATGCCATCGGATGCCCCCAGCAGAGTCCGTCCTTGCATCTGGTGCCCCCTGCAGAGTCTGTCCTTACATCAGGTGCCCCCAGCAGAGTCCATCCTTACATCAGGTGCCCCCAACAGAGTCCGTCCTTACATCAAGTGCCCCCAGAAGCAGAGGCCCTCCTTACAGATCTGTGTCCCTGGCAGCGGAGCCCCTCCTTACATCTGGTGTCCCCAGCAGCGGAGCCCTGCTTTACATCTGGTGTCCTCCAGCAGCGGAGCCCTCCTTTACATCTGGTGTCCCCCAGCAGCAGAGCCCTCCTTTACATCTGGTGTCCCCCAGCAGCGGAGCCCTCCTTTACATCTGGTGTCCCTGGCAGTGGAGCCCTCCTTTACATCTGGTGTCCCCCAGCAGTAAAGCCCTCCTTACAGATTCGTGGTTTCCCCCAGAAACAGAGCCCTCCTTACTTCAGTGTCCCCAGCAGCTGGCAGCAGCGGAGCCCTCCTTACAGAGCGATCTGTGTCACCAAGCAACAGAGCCCTCCTTACTTCGGTGTCCCTGGCAGCAGCAGATGAGCCCTACTTACAGAGCGATCTGTGTCCCCCAGCAACAGAGCTCTCCTTACTTCAGTGCCCCTGGCAGCAGCAGCGGAGCCCTCCTTACAGAACGATCTGTGTCCCCCAGCAGCACGGCAGCTACAGTTCCCGGCAGTTCCCGGCTTTCTCGTGTGTGTGTTCAGTGGAGAGGGGAGAAGCTGATTGGCTGCCCCTCCCCTCTCCACTGAACACAAGGGAAAATAATCCTTGTGACGGCGACGGCCATATTTATGTAGCCTGCCGGCCATTTTTTCCTAAAACATTCCTGATTTTCCTGGGACACAGGCAAAATCCCGGGAAATTAATCGGGACGAGCTCCGATCAGGACAAGGGTTCCAAAATCGGGATTGTCCGGGGAAAATCTGGACTGTTGGAAAGTATGGTATATGTATACTGTGTGTGTGTGTCTATGTGTATGTAAAGTGTGTATGTATACTGTATGTGTGTATGTTCAATGTGTGCCTACTGCCGCTAAACAGAAGTCGATCTAACAATCCCATGCCCGTGAAAAATCCACTTGTTGCCGTTCGGAGGCAGCTGAATGGTAAACTGCTGAGCTCAGCCTCAGATCAGGCAGCAGGGCAGGTCTGGGCCCACACCTGTGCAGTGATATCATGGCACACACCAAGCATGGCTTTTATTCACAAGCCTTAATGCCAGACCTGAGGCCAACCACAGCAGTTTACTATTCCACTGGCTCTACGACTCACTTGCGCAGTTCAAAGCCTGCAACAAGTGGATTTTTTTTTTCTAATTTAAAGGCCTTTTCCTGCCAGCTGCAGGGGCGTAACTACCACCATAGCGACCCAGTGAGGATAAGAGTACCGCCGGCACAGTCTCCCAGCCAGGGGAATAGAGAGGAAAGGAAGAGGCGAGCTGTCCGTATCAGCAGAGAGCTGAATTGCCCGATGTAAGAGCTTTCATTAGAACTTCCAGTGTTCCCGGGGCTCACGTCACATAGCTCCCCTTTTTGGCCCGGTGCCATTGATAGACAGAATGCCAACCCAATGAGGGACATGTGATGTCATCAAAGGCGTCGGGCCAAGAGGTGGGGCTATGTGACGATGAGCCCCGGGAAGACAGAAAAATTCAAATGAAAGCTATTACAGCGGGCAATCCCTCTCTCTGCTGATCCGGGTGGCTTGCCTCTTCCTCTGCATAGGTGGGGCGGTATGGGGCACAGGCAGACCAGGCTGTATTGGGCACAGGTCATGCTGTATGGGGCACAGGTCACGCTGTATTGGGCACAGGTCACGCTGTACTGGGCACTTCTAGTTACGCCCCTGGCCAGTAGGGTGCCCACGTGTCCCGGATTGCCCGGGATTGTCCCTTATTTCAGATTTTTGTCCCGGGCACCTTCATTCCGGGACAATACAGTGTCCCGGAATGAAAAAAAAAACACACCGCCGGCACCAGTCCGACTCCGCCACCCTTATAATCATACACTGTGTAACCGTAAAACACACACATCATATGCTTAACTGGTTGCTAGGCTAGGGCCACCCGCCCCGCGTCTAGCAACCAGTGACGTCAGCTGACACCATACGTCGTCACGTGGGCAGTCAGGCACATTGTGGGCACTGGGCACCCGCACCTACGGCTACAGCTGAGCAGCGCGTTGTACTCCGCTCTGAGAGATAGAGAGAGCAGCCGCTAGCCTGGCCCAGGCAGCCAGCCACACTTACTAGCCTGTGCCCAGTCAGTGCCAGTCCCGGGGCCGCCGACTACTCCAGCAGCCGGAGCCGGTGCAGCAGAGAGCAGCAGCACATTGCCAGCAGCGCTGCGCAACCTGACTCCGACTTCGACTTCTCCAGTCCACAGTTCAACTTCTCTCCGATCAGATCGTCCGAGTCCTCCCTCCCTCCCGCCCACGAGGTCCGTGAGTTTGCCGCCGCCAGACAAACTTGAAAAACTTCTAGGTTAGTGTAACTTTACACTTCTTTGTTACAGTGAACAATGCACACTCGCCCTCCGTTCTGCTGCTGTCCCCCACCCCCCTCCATTCTGCTGCTGTCCCCCACACTCCCCCTCCGTTCTGTTGCTGTCCCCCACCCCCCTCCGTTCTGCTGCTGTCCCCCACACTCCCCCTCCATTCTGCTGCTGTCCCCCACACTCCCCCTCCGTTCTGCTGCTGTCCCCCACCTCCTCCGTTCTGTTGCTGTCCCCCACACTCCCCCTCCGTTCTGTTGCTGTCCCCCACACTCCCCCTCCGTTCTGCTGCTGTCCCCCACCCCCCTCCGTTCTGCTGCTGTGCCCCACCCCCCTCCGTTCTGCTGCTGTCCCCCACACTCCCCCTCCATTCTGCTGCTGTCCCCCACACTCCCCCTCCGTTCTGCTGCTGTCCCCCACCCCCCTCCGTTCTGCTGCTGTCCCCCACACCCCTCCATTCTGCTGCTGTCCCCCACACTCCCCCTCCGTTCTGCTGCTGTCCCCCACACTCCCCCTCCATTCTGCTGCTGTCCCCCACACTCCCCCTCCATTCTGCTGCTGTCCCCCACACTCCCCCTCCATTCTGCTGCTGTCCCCCGCCCCCCTCCATTCTGCTGCTGTCCCCCACACTCCCCCTCCGTTCTGCTGCTGTCCCCCACCCCCCTCCCTTCTGCTGCTGTCCCCCACCCCCCTCCCTTCTGCTCCTGTCCCCCACACTCCCCCTCCGTTTTGCTGCTGTCCCCCACCCCCTCCGTTCTGCTGCTGTCCCCCACCCCCTCCGTTCTGCTGCTGTCCCCCACCCCCCTCCATTCTGCTGCTGTCCCCCACCCCCCTCCATTCTGCTGCTGTCCCCCACCCCCCTCCATTCTGCTGCTGTCCCCTACCCTCCCCCTCCATTCTGCTGCTGTCCCCCACACTCCCCTTCTGTTCTGCTGCTGTCCCCCACCCCCTTCCATTCTGCTGCTGTCCCCCACCCCCCTCCATTCTGCTGCTGTCCCCTACCCTCCCCCTCCATTCTACTGCTGTCCCCCACACTCCCCTTCTGTTCTGCTGCTGTCCCCCCACCCCCCTCAGTTCTGCTGCTGTCCCCCCCAAGCCCCCTCAGATCTGCTGCTGTCCCCCCCAATCCCCCTCAGATCTGCTGCTGTCCCCCACACTCCCCCTCAGATCTGCTGCTGTCCCCCCCATCCCCCTCAGTTCTGCTGCTGTCCCCCACACTCCCCCTCCATTTTGCTGCTGTCCCCCACCCCCCTCCGTTCTGCTGCTGTCCCCCCACCCCCCTCAGTTCTGCTGCTGTCCCCCGCACATTGTATACCACCTGTCTAAACTGGTTACTACTGTTTGCTTTTTTTCCCCAAAAATTGGCAAAAAAAGTATCAAAAACCATCTTTTTTGGGTGGGCGCGGGGGGGGGGGGGGGGGGGGGTTGGGGGGGGCGGGGTGTCCCTGAATGGCAGTTTGGAAATGTGGTCACCCTACTGGCCAGCTGCCTACCACACCAAGCACTATGGTGCAAAGGTGTGTGTGTAAGGGGACACTGATAGAAGGTGCCACTCTGGGGGGGGGGCTCTGCCATAGGGTGGCACACTAGGGGGGGCTCTGCGGACTGTGATGTATAGGGAGAATGTTGGGACTTTGATGTAAGGGAGGACTCTGATGTGAGCGTGGCCCTCATCCTGACTGCTGTACTCCATATGTTTTGTTTGTTACTTACTCCTGGAATGGCGGCCACCTGTAAGCCTGAGGGCCCCATAATCTTCTATTGCCCGGGGGCCCCATGAGTTGTCAGTCTGCCCCTGGCTGCATGACTAAACCTTTTCTATAATTGATCATTGATTTTAAGGTATGAGCGAAATTGAAAAGTGACATTTCTCCATAATTTTAATAAAAATTTGTATATTGGGGAAAAGCGTTGCTACGTGTGCAAAATGTTATTGGAGTCAAGGAGAAAGTTGAAAATGAAGGTGGTTTGTAAGAGGGCAATGAGCTTTAAATGTCTCCTGAAGATTACAACTCTACATAAAGAAAAGCAATAAAAAGTTGATCTTTTTCGACTGAGCAGTTCATTGAGTGAAATTTGTTTCAGATTCAGGTAAATTTCACCGAAATCACTCTGTTAATTGCTATTGATTACCACAATTTTTCACATCTGAGGTGATCTTTAAAATATTATGGGTAAGTTATCTGCGCATTACTGGGCTATTTTGTCTTACTTGAGCATCATCTCAGTTACATCAGCTACAGGTGAGTGAAAATCATCTGCATAACATATGCCTTTCGTAATCTTCTTTCCTTATCCTGGACACACAAAGCTTTTCAGGACCAGGAAGTTGGAGATGGAGCAATGCTGGGTTTTTAGAAACCACAACAATGCCTCTTTTAGAGGACGCAGTCATTGGTTTTACTTGCATCACTCACTACTCTCACTTACAATGTGAACACTTAACTGACAGTACAGCTCTTCAGCTGCGACACTGGAATTCCTTTTAGTCACTTCCACAATAAAATCCAACTTTGTATCATGTTTTATTGCAAATGTATGATGTTAATACAAACCATTTCAGGAAATAAACTGGGGTCAGTCAGTAAAGGAACAGGCTAATATGCTAAAAGGGAGGCTATGGTTGCAGCATGCTTAGTGCCTTCAAATTGAAGGGTTCAGAAGCAGTATGCTGCAATGAAGCATGGGGCTAACATTGGCAGAGGAAAAATGCCCCAGGATCAGCAAGAAGACAAAATGCAATAGCATTCCACTCAGAAGAGGCCTCGCCATGGTCAACCAAAGGAGTTGAGTGCACATGCTCAGCGTCATATCCAGAGGTTGTCTTTGGGAAATAGATGTATGAGTGCTGCCAGCATTGCTGCAGAGGTTGAAGGGGTGGGGGGTCAGCCTGTCAGTGCTCACACCATACGCCGCACACTTCATCAAATTGGTCTGTATGGCTGTTGTCCCAGAAGGAATCCTCTTCTAAACATGATGCACAAGAATGCCCGCTAACATTTTCCTGAAGACAAGCAGACTAAGGACATGGATTACTGAAACCATGTCCTGTGGTCTGATGAGACCAAGATAAACTTATTTGGTTCAGATGGTGTCAACATGTGTGGCGACAACCAGGTGAGGAGTACAAAGACAAGTGTGTCTTGCCTACAGTCAAGCATGGTGGTGGGAGTGTCATGGTTTGGGGCTGCATGAGTGCTGCCGACACTGGGGAGCTACAATTTATTGAGGGAACCATGAATACCAACATGTACTGTGACATACTGAAGCAGAGAATGATCCCCTCAGTTCGGAGACTGGGCCGCAGGGCAGTATTCCAACATGATAACGACCCCAAACACACCTCCAAGACGACCACTGTCTTACTAAAGACCCTGAGGGTAAAGGTGATGGACTGGCCAAGCATGTCTCCAGACCTAAACCCTATTGATCATCTGTGGGGCATCCTCAAATGGAAGGTGGAGGAGCGCAAGGTTTCTAACATCCATCAGCTCCGTGATGTCATCACGGAGGAGTGGAAGAGGACTCCAGTGGCAACCTGTGAAGCTCTGAGGAACTCCATGCCCAAGAGGGTTAAGACAGTGCTGGAAAATAATGGAGGCCACAAAAAATATTGACACTTTGGGCCCAATTTGAACATTTTGTGTTAAGTTATTTTGACGGACAGCAAATTTACACTGTTGTACAAGCTGTACACTCACTACTTTACATTGTAGCAAAGTGTCATTTCTTCAGTGTTGTCACATGAAAAGATATAATAAAATATTTACAAAAATGTCAGGGGTGTACTCACTTTTGTGAGATACTGTGTGTGCCAAAAGGAGGTCTGTTCTGATTACGTAGATCCTTTCTTTGCTGTCTTCTGGCCTCAATAAACTGCATTTAAAGGGAGAGAAGACAAACAACCCTTCCTTTAACAACTATCCTGGTCCCTGCTCTGCCTCATAGTAATGATACTGGCATTAGACCTGTCAGTCAGCAGGCACCTGGAGACTTCAGCCTGGCAGCTGGAGATCTAGGAATCATCCAGATTGCCTGGTAACCCCGGCCAAAATCAAGTTCCCAGCTATGAACATGACATTTCTGCTATATTTAACAGAAAATATGGCATGTCCCAAAGCATTGGTTTCCTTGCAATTTTCTGTAATATGTTAGAATTCTGTTGACGTTTTAATATCTTAGCGGCCACACTCTGCCCAAACATCACAATTCTTGGTCAAAACTTGCCTGCTGCCTCCCACACAATCCTTTAGGCCAATTATTGGTTATTGAGATAATTCCTTAGTGCTGTAACTATATATAAACCTTCCTGCAGTGTTCAAACATTTATCTTTACTTCAGAACACTCTCTGGCAAAGTTCCTTCCTGGTGCTCCAATTCAGATTCCAGCTGGGCAGACCTCTCGGTAAGGCAGTGCAGGCTTGTAGGTGCCTAAACCCAGGCCCAGTTTCTTCTCAAAGCACATGTCCTCTCCAGGCAGCAGGCCTGGGAGGTCATGAAGAACAGCAGACCTGTCCTCACCAGGCAAAGCTTGGGCAGCAAGAGAGCTTCCATAGGGTTCCTTAATAGCTACATCAGGTTTTGTCGGCCCCACTCTGCCCAAAGCCACAGTTTCTGGTCAAAGCTATCTTGCCTCCTCCCACACATTCCTCTTGGCCAGTGAGGGAGCCCGATAGGAATTGGCCAATAGAAATATTTGGAGGGAGCAAGCTTTGGCACTACTGAAGTGCTGAAGCTTTCCCTAGAATGGACCATGATTTGGGTAGAACAACATGAAAAACTGCTGCAGGGTCATTCAGATACTTTTAGAAACCTTTGCCAAAGGCAGAGAGGGAAATAAAAGAATACAATGGCCGTTAGCTGGCTACAAGGAAGATTTGGAGGGAATGTAACAACTAACATGCTAACTAAACTTTTGCACCAGCTACATTATTCTTTTATTTTCAAATTCCTTACATTCAATGAGTAAAAAGTAATGGTTAATTTATTTACCCTCACCAGCCACTTTATTGTCCAATTTACTGTTCAATTGCTTGGTAACACAAATTGCTAATCAGCCACATGGCGAAAACGACTTGCTGAAGTTCAAACCAAGCATCAGGATAGGGAAGAAAGGGGATTTAAGTGACTTTGAACGTGGCATGGTGTCAGGAACCATGAATCAGAAGGAGACAGAAAATGCTGTTAAAATCACACCTTTTAATGGTAAAAATAGTACAAATTGTAAAGGTAGTCAAGACATAGCCGGGGTGCGGTAGCCAAAGCAGGTAGTCAGAACAAGCCAGTAAATCAGAAAGCGAGAGATCAGCGTAGTAAGAGGCAGCAGACAGGATCAGGAACCAGAAGGGACGTCAGCCAGGCAAATCTTCAACAGGAACACAGCAGAGAGTCTCCAGATATGTTTGACCAAGGCAAGGACACAGAAGAAATTAACCAGGCAGTTTAAATAGCCAGAAGGGGCTGGCTGTAGGCTCCACTGACGAGCAGGAAATGATTACCAGGGGAGCCGCTGTTGAACGATGAGTGCTGGCAATTAACTGACAGCTGAGCACTGAGAAGGGAGGGCTGAAAGCCTAGCCCTGACACATGGTTGTTGGTGCCAGACAGGCTGGTCTGAGTTTTTCAAAAACTGCTGATCTACTGGGAAGTTCATACACAACCATCTCTAAAGAAAAAGAACCAGTGAGCATCAGTTGTGTGGAGGAAAAGGCCTTGTTATTGTCAGAGGTCAGAGGAGATCGGACAGACTGGTTTGAGATGATAGAAAGACAACAGTAACTCAAATAACCACTCGTTACAACCAAGGTATTCAGAATACCATCTCTGAATGCACAACACATTTAACTTTGAAGCAGATGGGCTACAGCATTGGTTTCCTTGCAATTTT
This sequence comes from Lithobates clamitans, assembly GCA_037952925.1. Lineage (NCBI taxonomy): Eukaryota > Metazoa > Chordata > Amphibia > Anura > Ranidae > Lithobates > Lithobates clamitans. The sequence continues at coordinate 5,815,585 of JBBGZY010000018.1, read as the reverse complement.
CTGTAATATGTTAGAATTCTGTTGACGTTTTAATATCTTAGCGGCCACACTCTGCCCAAACATCACAATTCTTGGTCAAAACTTGCCTGCTGCCTCCCACACAATCCTTTAGGCCAATTATTGGTTATTGAGATAATTCCTTAGTGCTGTAACTATATATAAACCTTCCTGCAGTGTTCAAACATTTATCTTTACTTCAGAACACTCTCTGGCAAAGTTCCTTCCTGGTGCTCCAATTCAGATTCCAGCTGGGCAGACCTCTCGGTAAGGCAGTGCAGGCTTGTAGGTGCCTAAACCCAGGCCCAGTTTCTTCTCAAAGCACATGTCCTCTCCAGGCAGCAGGCCTGGGAGGTCATGAAGAACAGCAGACCTGTCCTCACCAGGCAAAGCTTGGGCAGCAAGAGAGCTTCCATAGGGTTCCTTAATAGCTACATCAGGTTTTGTCAGCCCCACTCTGCCCAAAGCCACAGTTTCTGGTCAAAGCTATCTTGCCTCCTCCCACACATTCCTCTTGGCCAGTGAGGGAGCCCGATGGGAATTGGCCAATAGAAATATTTGGAGGGAGCGAGCTTTGGCACTACTGAAATGCTGAAGCTTTCCCTAGAATGGACCATGATTTGGGTAGAACAACATGAAAAACTGCTGCAGGGTCATTCAGATACTTTTAGAAACCTTTGCCAAAGGCAGAGAGGGAAATAAAAGAATACAATGGCCGTTAGCTGGCTACAAGGAAGATTTGGAGGGAATGTAACAACTAACATGCTAACTAAACTTTTGCACCAGCTACATTATTCTTTTATTTTCAAATTCCTTACATTGAATGAGTAAATAGTAATGGTTAATTTATTTACCCTCACCAGCCACTTTATTGTCCAATTTACTGTTCAATTGCTTGGTAACACAAACTGCTAATCAGCCACATGGCGAAGACGACTTGCTGAAGTTCAAACTAAGCATCAGGATAGGGAAGAAAGGGGATTTAAGTGACTTTGAACGTGGCATGGTGTCAGGAACCATGAATCAGAAGGAGACAGAAAATGCAGTTAAAATCACACCTTTTAATGGTAAAAATAGTACAAATTGTAAAGGTAGTCAAGACATAGCCAGGGTGCGGTAGCCAAAGCAGGTAGTCAGAACAAGCCAGTAAATCAGGAAGCGAGAGATCAGCGTAGTCAGAGGCAGCAGACAGGATCAGGAACCAGAAGGAACGTCAGCCAGGCAAATCTTCAACAGGAACACAGCAGAGAGTCTCCAGATATGTTTGACCAAGGCAAGGACACAGAAGAAATTAACCGGGCAGTTTAAATAGCCAGAAGGGGCTGGCTGTAGTCTCCACTGACTAGCAGGAAATGATTACCAGGGGAGCCGCTGTTGAACGATGAGTGCTGGCAATTAACTGACAGCTGAGCACTGAGATGGGAGGGCTGAGTGCCCAGCCCTGACACATGGTTGTTGGTGCCAGACAGGCTGGTCTGAGTTTTTCAAAAACTGCTGATCTACTGGGAAGTTCATACACAACCATCTCTAGGGTTTACAGAAAATGGTCCGGAAAAAAGAAAAAGAACCAGTGAGCGTCAGTTGTGTGGACGAAAAGGCCTTGTTATTGTCAGAGGTCAGAGGAGATTGGACAGACTGATTTGAGATGATAGAAAGACAACAGTAACTCAAATAACCACTCATTACAACCAAGGTATTCAGAATACCATCTCTGAATGCACAACACATTTAAATTTGAAGCAGATGGGCTACAGCAGCAGAAACCACACCAGGTGCCACTCTTGTCAGCTAAGAACAGGAAACTGAGGCTACAATTGAACAATAGAAGATTGGAAAAACGTTGCCTAGTCTGATGAGTCTCGATTTCAGCTGCGATATTCAGTCAATGAGGTCACTATACTCCAATAGCCCCCACAGTCACCAGATCTCAATCCAATAGAGCACCCTTGGGATGTGGTGGAACGAGAGATTCGCATCATGGCTGCATTCAGTTCCTGTTTATGTTAACTGATGTGCTTTAAGGTGCCAGGTTTTTATGTCTGTTTTCCCGTTAGAAAGACTTCCTCTCTTTCTCTTTGCCCAGGAGGTAACCACTGCCAGTGCCTCTTTGAACAGGATGAGAAAATGTTGAGTTGTCATCAGAACAAGAATAAAGGGTAACTCTTCCAATTGGGGCACTTGTTTTGGAAACAACTTTCTAAGTAATGCTAGATTTTACCTACTTCTGGTCCGCCCTATAGCAGTTTCACTGCTACAGGGCGGCACCTGTGTGTGTGTATATATATATATATATATATATATATATATATATATATATATAGACATAGATATATCTATATCTATCTATCTATCTATATATACGTGATCTAGCTCTTCCAGATAAGAGGGGCGCATGATCATACACAGTAGGAGCCCAGTGGCGGGTACCACAGACTTGATATCCGCTGGCACCTGCCGATGATCGAGCAGAGAGGCAGAATGGCAGTCTGCCTAAGTAAACAAGGCAGATCGCCGTTCTGACAGAAGGGAGGACATGGATCCATGGGAAGACATGGATCCATGTCTTCCCCTAGTAAAAGCACCTTCCACAGTTTAGTAAAACAATGGCTAGGCACACATTTAACCCTTTGATCACCCCTGATGTTAACCCCTTCCCAGTCATGGTCATTAGTATAGTGACAATGCATATTTTTTTTTAGCACTGATCAATGTAATAATGTCAATGGCCCCCCAAAAAGTTTCAGTGTCAGAATGTCTGCAGCATTATCAAAGTCCTGCTATAAGTCATTGATCGCCGCCATTACTAGTAAATAAATACAAATAAAAATACAGTGCCTTGAAAAAGTATTCACACCCCTTGACATTTTTCCACATTTTGTCATGTTACAACCAAAAACGTAAATGTATTTTATTGGTATTTTATGTGATAGACCAACACAAAGTGGCACATAATTGTGAAGTGGAAGGAAAATGATAAATGGTTTTCCAATTTTTTTACAAATAAATATCTGAAAAGTGGGGAGTGCATTTCTATTCAGCCCCCCTGAGTCAATACTTTTTAGAAACACCTTTCGCTGCAATTACAGCTGCAAGTCTTTTTGGGATGTCTCTACCAGCTTTACACATCTAGAGAGTGAAATTTTTGCCCATTCTTCTTTGCAAAATAGCTCAAGCTCTGTCAGATTGGATGGAGAGCGTCTGTGAACAGCAATTTTCAAGTCTTGCCACAAATTCTCTATTGGATTTAGGTCTGGACTTTGATTGGGCCATTCTAATGCCGTGTACACACGGGCAGACTTTTCGGCATCAAAGGTCCGACGGTCTTTCCGACGGACTTTCGATGGACTTCTGACGGACTTCCGATAGACTTTCGAACGAACGGACTTGCCTACATACGAGCACCCCAAAGTCCGACGAATTCATACGTGATGACGTACACCGGACTAAAATAAGGAAGTTGATAGCCAGTTGCCAATAGCTGCCCTAGCGTCGGTTTTCGTCCATCGGACTAGCATACAGACGAACGAATTTTTCGACCGGATACAAATCAGTTGGAAAGATTTGAAACATGTTTCAAATCTAAAGTCCGTCTGCTTTCTGACCGAAAAGGTCCATCGGAAGTCCGATGAAGCCCACACACGGTCAGATTGTCTGACGGATTTGTTCTGGCGGACGGGTTCGGTCGAAAACACCGCCCATGTGTACACGGTATTACACATGAATATGCTTTGATCTAAACCAATCCATTGTAGCTCTGGCTGTATGTTTAGGGTCGTTGTCCTACTGGAAGGTGAATCTCCACCCCAGTCTCAAGTGTTTTGCAGACTGTAACAGGTTTTCTTCTAGGATTGCTCGGTATTTGGCTCATTCATATTCCCATCAACTCTGATAAGCTTTAATGTCCCTGCTGAAGTAAAGCACCCCCACAACATAATATTGCCACCACCATGTTTCATGGTGGGGATGGTGTATTCAGGGTGATGTGCATTGTTAGCTTTTTGCCACACATAGCATTTTGCTTTTAGGCCAACAAGTTCAATTTTGGTCTTATCTGACCAGAGCACCTTCTTCCACATGTTTGCTGTGTCCCCCACATGGCTTCTCACAAACTGTAAACGGGACTTCTTATGTCTTTCTTTCAACAATGCAAGAAAACTTACTTACTCTTACTTCATTATCACCTCTTGTGGAGCTACACTAGGTTCACTTATATAAAATTGCTACTATTACTCAGAATATATTATTGTTATAATTATACACATATTTAATATTTCGTTCCTAGATACTCCTGCTTTATGAAGTATACCTCAACTTTTTGCCACATGAAGCTCCTATCCATTTCTTGCACGCTTTTTTACCTTCTGATGCTGCATCCTTGTATTATGCCGCCTCAGTTCCCGTGGGAGAGCTGTGTTCTCGGCCAGCTATGTGCCAGCTACCCCACGTTGCATTTGCTGTCCGGGTTGATGAGTGTAGTTGGTTAATCCATACTCATAAACAACATTTTTGAGAAATTTTCCTTCTATAGTACAGTTTCTTACCCCTTCCTACATATTTTTTATAGGAATGCTTGCCGCATCCGCTCCTGGGAAAACCCACGAAACGCGTAGAGCTTTACTTGATGCCGCAGCCACACTCCACACGGACTGTTATTCATTCATCAATTACCAATATACTCTATGATGTTTTTATATTTATCTGTAGATACGCAGACATTTTGTGGGTGCATGTGCCAGCGGCGGGCATGGTGCCTGTGGTACGTGCTTGAACCACCTCCCCTTTTTTACCTATTTATACATCTACTATTCTGATCATGCATTGTGATGTATGAACTGTTCTTATTTATTTTGCTCAGCTTCTGTGCGCTCTATGTGTATATACATGAAATGAACAATGATTTAATGCTTTTAGATCAATGTTAATAAAATACTTTATATTAATACTCCTCCACTATTCATTTGCTTCATTTAAAGTCCCAACTCCCCCTTCATTGTACTTTCTTTCAACAATGGCTTTTTTCTTACCACTCTTCCATAAAGGCCAGATTTGTGGAGTGCACGACTAATAGTTAGTGGACAGATTCTCCCACCTGAGCTGTGGATCTCTGCAGCTCCTCCAGAGTTCCCATGGGCCTCTTGGCGGCTTCTCTGATAAATGCTCTCCTGGCTTGGCCTGTCAGTTAAGGTGGACAGCCATGTCTTGGTAGGTTTGCAGTTGTGCCATACTCTTTCCATTTTCCGATTGAACAGTGCTTCATGAGATGTTTAAAGCTTGGGATACTTTTTTTGTAACCTGACCCTACTTTAAACTTCTCCACAACTTTATCCCTGACCTGTCTGGGGTGTTCCTTGGCCTTCATGATGCTGTTTGTTCACTAAGGTTCTCTAACAAACCTCTGAGGGCTTAACAGAACAGCTGTTATTATACTGAGATTAAATTGCACACAGGTGGACTCTATTTACTAATTAGGTGACTTTTGAAGGCAATTGGTTGACTAGATCAGGGGTGTCAAACTGGCGGCCCTCCAGCTGCTGTGGAACTACAAGTCCCATCATGCTTCTGCCTGTGGGAGTCATGCTTGTAACTGTCAGCCTTGTAATGCCCAATGGGACATAGTTCTGCAACAGCTGGAGGGCCGCTAGTTTGATATGCTAAACTAAAATTTCGTGCACAGATGAGAGTAAAGGGGGCTGAATACAAATGCTCGCCACACATTATGTGCCACTTTGTGTTGGTCTATTGCATAAAATCCCAATAAAATACATTTATGTTTTTGGTTGTAACATGACAAAATGTAGAAAATGTGAAGGGGTATGAAAACTTTTTCAGGGCACCGTATCCTATAGTTTGTAGACACTATAACTTTTGCACAAACCAATCAATATACACTTATTGGGATTTTTTTTTTTTATACCAAAAATATATCGCAGAATACATATTGGTCTAAATTGAAGAAATTAGATTTTTTCAGTTATTTTATTGCATATGTTTTATAGCAAAAAGTATAATATATATATATATTTTTCAAAATAGTTAGTCTTTTTTTGTTTATAGCATAAAAAAATAAATAAAAAATACAGAGGTGATCAAATACCACCAAAAGAAAGCTCTATTTGTGGGAAAAAAGGGACTTACATTTTATTTCGGTACAGTGTTGAATGACCGCGCAATTGCCAGTTAAAAATATCACAAAAAATAGCCTGGTCATGAAGGGTGGTAAATCTTCTGGAGGTCAAGTGGTTAAATCTAGCAATACACAGGTTTGTATTGTAAAGTACTCCCTGACACCTTAAATCTATTTTTTGCTCATTTTGAGGATAAAAATCTAAGATTTATTGGTACTAAACATTGGAACATTTATTGGTACTAAAAACTCCTCAAGGTCAGATCAGGCTTGAGGAAGATTGACGTCAGGAAGGCAGCAGGACCAGACGGGGTGTCAGGCTGTATACTGAGGGGATGTGCAGACCAGTTAGCAGGTGATTTTACTGATATATTTATTCTGTCACTGCAACAGGCTTCAGTACCTTCTTGTTTAAAATCTACTACTATTGCCCCAATACGTAAAAATAAATCAGCAGTGACATGCTTTAATACCTACTGTCCAGTTGCTCTAACTCCTATGATCATGAAGTGTATTGAGAGACTTGTTTAATCACATCTTAAGGCAAGCATTCTTGTTGTCCAGGATAAGTATCCGTTGCCTATCGTGCAAACAGATCCACAGTTGATGCAATTTCTATGTTATGCATTGATTTTATCTCAGCATTTAACACGGTAGTTCCTGACAAATTAGTGAAAGAATTACATACTTTGGGTGTATATCCACTGCTGTGCCCATGGATTATGGATTTCCTAACAAACAGACCACTAATCATGAGAATAGGAGATCAGGTGTCTAATACTATTATTCTGAATACAGGGGTACCACAGGGATGCGTGTTGAGTCTGACCCTGTGTACATTGTTTGCGCATGACTGTATACAGTGCCTTGCAAAAGTATTCACCCCCTTGGCTTCTTACCTATTTTGTTACATTACAGCCTTTAGTTCAATGTTTTTTTTAATCTGAATTATATGTGATGGATCAGAACACAATTGTCTAAGTTGGTAAAGTAAAATTAGAAAAATATATACATTAAACTATTTTTCAGAAATAAAAAACTGATAATTGGCATGTGCGTATGTATTAGGTTTGCCACATCATCCCTTTAATCCAGGACACATATTAATTACACAGGTTCTGAGGCTGATTTAATGCAGATAAGGCACCCAGTGAAGTTGATTACCACCTTAATCAGTCACAGAACTTGTGTAATTAATATGTGTCCTGGATTAAAGGGATGATGTGGCAACTCTAGTATGTATATACCCCCTTTGTTATGAAGCCCATAAAAACCTCTGGTGCAACCAATTATCTTCAGAAGTCACATAATTAGTGAAATGATGTCCACCTGTGTGCAATCTAAGTGTCACATGATCTGTTATTACATATACACACCTTTTTGAAAGGCCCCAGGGGCTGCAACACCTAAGCAAGAGGCACCACTAAGCAAACACTGCCATGAAGACCAAGGAACTCTCCAAACAAGTAAGGGACAATGTTGTTGAGAAGTACAAGTCAGGGTTAGGTTATAAAAAATATCCAAATCTTTGATGATCCCTAGGAGCACCATCAAATGTATCATAACCAAATGGAAAGAACATGGCACAACAGCAAACCTGCCAAGAGACGGCCGCACACCAAAACTCACAGACCGGGCAAGGAGAGCATTAATCAGAGAGGCAGCACAGAAATCTAAGGTAACCCTGGAGGAGCTGCAGAGTTCCACAGCAAAGACTGAAGTATCTGTACGTAGGATGACAATAAGTACACTCCGTAGAGGTGGGCTTAATGGCAGAGTGGCTAGAAGAAAGCCATTACTTTCAGCAAAAAACAAAAAAACACATTTTGAGTTTGCGAAAAGGCATGTGGGAGACTCCCAAAATGTATGGAGGAAGGTGCTCTGGTCTGATGAGACTAAAATTGAACTTTTTGGCCATCAAAGAAAATGCTATGTCTGGCGCAAACCCAACACATCACATCACCCAAAGAACACCATCCCCACAGTGAAACATGGTGGTGGCAGCAAAATGCTGTTGGGATGTTTTTCAGCAGTCGAGACTGGGAAACTGGTCAGGGTTGAGGGAAAGATGGATGGTGCTAAATACAGGGATATTCTTGAGCAAAACCATACCACTGTGTATGATTTGAGGTTAGGACGGAGGTTCACCTTCCAGCAGGACAATGACCCCAAACACACTGCTAAAGCAACACTTGAGTGGTTTAAGGGGAAACATGTAAATGTGTTGGAATGGCCTAGTCAAAGCCCAGACCTCAATCCAATAGAAAATCTGTGGTCATACTTAAAGATTGCTGTTCACAAGTGCAAATCATCTCTCATCCTTTGTTTCGTTGCTCAAGGGCAAGTTTTTTTCTGCTATTCTCAGACTTCTTGTTCTAGGGTGGCATCATTTGTTCTCAATGCCTCCCTTGGGTATGTGAATATAGCCACCCTCTCTTGGGTGCCCCTGAGATGGACTACACATCTACCTGCAGACACATTCTGCTCTACGCGAATTGTAGTATACATTGAGTGGATTATGTGACCAGAAATAACGGCACTGTGCGCACTACACTAGTAGCTGTGAGGTGCATCAGTGGAGTATAGGGAGCACGCACCGGACAAAAAAAGAAGCCAAAAAACTATGGTAAGACTTTTCAAAAAGAAAAAAAAAGTGCCATGGTGTACTTGATATTTCAGAGCAATTGATGTAAAAAAATAGTTTTTGCACCCTTCAATGTATTCATCCTGAAAGTAAAAGCTGATGTCTGCATTTGCCAGGGCAAGGCTGAAGAGGACCCAGCACATCACATGATATGCCTGAAGACTTTGGAAAAAGGTAAGTATATTAAAAAAAAAAAAAAACATACTATGGGGGGGAAGAAGCATCAAGGGGAGGGGGTGAATGGGGACTAAGTCTGGAGCTGGGAGTTGACATAAAAACTACAATAATAATTAAAGAAATACATGATGTCTCCACATATGCCAGACTCCTTTATGATCTATATTTATATATTTTTTTTGTCAAACAGTTCATAGGGATTGCAGTAACTAATACCGTTCTCCTGGCTATGTAAGACAACATTTTCATGTGCTGCTGGATGGAAGTCTGAAAGATTATTTCCCTGTTGCTGTTAATATAACTGTGGGTAGGTCTGGTTTTGCTAAAAACAAGAAGTGTTGGTTTCATTCCCACGCCCAAAATAGAGTACATTGTTATTTTAGGAAAAAAACATAGTTGACTCATTGGTCATTGGTTTGATTAGCCATTCTCATCCAGTGTTTCATGAAGCCCTAGAGTTCTTCCAGGGATTGCTAGGAGTACTTAGAGCAGTGGCTGATTAACCTCCCTTCCATAGTTCTGGGGCCAACACTACTTGGAACAGTCAGAAGCATTACACCAACAATCTCTTTGGCTGTCTGTAAGGAGGGCGCTCTAACTGCCATTGTAAGGGCATTCTTCCCACTGGGGAGCAATAAAAGGAGTATTCGTCCCAGGGGGTTCCCCCAGACCTGAAATTATTTCAGATATCCCTTTGGGGTAAAAGGGTTGAGAAAGGCTGGTTTAGAATAATTTTCATCATACAGTGGTGAAGCCTATGCGGGGCTCCGCCATTGTGAATAATTTTTTCTAATCTTTAGATACCGTGGTGTCTTGACAACATGTAGCTTTCAGAGCCATCTCATAGCCACCCACCCCCTTGAACTATGCAAAATTGTTAGGTTTAAAAAAAACAAAAACACATTACTCATTAATACAAAGATTCAATTACAGCTTCTGACCAATTCGTTGGTTATGTCTTGCAAGCTTTGTGTAGCCTCGAGGATCTCAAATTTGCTGGAGTACATTTTTGTAAGATCTGGTAACCTCTTGTTTCCCAGGAGGTAGTGAGAAGGCCATGACTTTCCAAAAAATGTCCATAATATCCTTTATTAGATACAGCTGATATATCTATTTAAGAAGAACGCTGTTTTAGTTATTGGCTTTGGCATTTAAATGCTGCATATAGTCCAATCATACCCTGTTAGCCCTAATCCCTGCATTTTATTGGGACAACTCTTTAGCTTTCTGCAATCAACTCAGGGAATTAAAGCTGAAGTGCAGGCAGATATGTATTCATTAAGAAAATCATTACATTGTCATTGTTAGTTTCCTAGGTGCCAATCAGGTTCTCTTGTAGTGCAAACAAAGTGACATAAGGAGAGGGTTCCATAAGTGATGACTCATTAGTGCCCTTTTTTCTTGATTGTCTAAATAGGCTAGGATGTATTCTTGACCAAGCCGTGCGGCCACTGCAGTAGTGCTCAGGGACTTGGCTATATATATACAGTACAGTTAAGGCACCTGGATCAATGTATTGGCTGAAAAGAATGTGAAATATTTTGGCAGTCAACCTCTGAAATGTATCTGAACTGTGTATTTAAGTGTTTTTTGTGGAGTGTAGCACTTTGTATAGCACCAAAGCCAATATTGCACCGCTATGTTTCATCAGCAGTTATGAACATTGTGACTAGAGAAAGAAGAATTAATTTCTAAATGACATAAGGCACTTCTTTTTAGTGGTAATTGTCTAATGTTGTAATTATATGCCTTAAAGTGATTGTAAAGGTTTGTTTTTTTATTTTTTTTAAATAACAAACATGTCATACTTACCTCCACTGTGCAGCTCGTTTTGCACAGAGTGGCCCGAACATCCTTTTCTGGGGTCCCTCGTGGCTCTCGAGGCTCCTCCCCACATTAGTTAACCCCCTAGGAGAAGCTCTCTCATGGGGGCGGGGGGTTACCTTGCGGGCGCGCGCCCGAGTCCAGCTTTTGCATCCATAGACACGAGTGCCGGACTCAGCCCTGGCGCCTGCGTCATTGGATTTGATTGACAGCAGCGAGAGCCAATGGCTGCACTGCTATCAGTCTATCCAATCAAGAGCCGAGAACCCCGGGCAGAGGAAGAACGCGTCTCTGGCGTTCGAAATTCCAGGGCTCAGGTAAGTAACACGGAGGGGCTGGGGGGGCGGTCACTGCCAGGTGATTTTTCACCTTAATGCATAGGATGCATTAGGGTGAAAAAACACAAGGGTTTACAACCCCTGAAACATGTGTATAGTGGTAACAAAAAATGTGCTCGTTCTGTTAATTTGTTAGTCCATATAGGATTCTTTACAGAATTTTCTAAAAAAATATAATTTTCATCATATCCACATTTAGCCAATGATATTTTCCACTGCTTAGAAGGCTTCTTAGGTTATTTGAAAAACAGTCTCCACTCAAACATACAATTTCTTTTTTTGGTGAACATTTGTGGGCTCATTCTCCAGTTGGCTATTTATATTTACAAGAAACCCTAATTGTGGGAATTCCAGGTATTACTGTACAGAAATACGGAGGTGGGGAGTTAGACGCTAACTTTGATAAGTGTCTAGAATGGGTCTAGACAATATAAGCAGCTGCTTAAAGCGGAAGTAAACCCATCCATAAAACTGCTTCATTTCCGGCACGTGCCGGAAATGTAACACTCCCATTGGTTGTGCTCTCAACCAAACTGTCAAGCCATCCAATGGCTGGTGTCATAACTGATCACATATGCAGCATGATGTCAGTTGTAGATTAAACAGAGGCAAAGATGGCAGCTTCCTTGGCAGAAAACGATAGGAGGGTTTACTTACACTTTAAAGTGTCCTTGAAGTAAAGAAGATGAGTGTGCCGCAAAGCATTAAAGGTCCAAAAACAATTTCTTATTTAGCAGAGTACGCAGGTGTAGCCAACACATTTTGAGAGTACAGAATGTAACCATCTAGGTGCTATGGTAGACCTGGGTCAGCCTAAGCTCAAGTAAGATAATAATGACCGTGGGTTGAGTCCCAAAATCATGATTCATACAAACCTGGGAAGGGTTCCAGTTGCTTTTCTATTCATTACAGCTTGTTGTAAAAATATGTATGAATATCAGTTTTCAGATTTAAAAAAAACCAGAACATTGTTCAATCACCTAAATCCAGTGAGAACGAGAACTATGAAAAAAAAGTCCAGCAAAACATATCAGCAAAACATATCAGCAAAACATATCAGCAAAACATATCATCTTTATTTTTTTTTTCTTATAACATACAAAACATGTGTTATTATTACCATTTTATAAATAGATAAAATATTTTAATTAAATAAAAATAAATAATAAATACTTCCCACACAAAACACTGTATTATATGATATTAAATAAATATTGACAATAAATATCTGAACATCATAAGAAAAAAACGAGAACTTTAAAAGAATAAGAATTAAATAAATAAAAAACAGAACCAAAAATTACATCTACTGCAAGACATGGGATTTTGGGTGGGAGCTAAATGTCCTACCTACTACCCTTCTTCCTGCAGAAATAATACCCTAACTCGGTTGCCTTTTACCCATAACAATAAAAAAACTCCAGAGCTAAATCTTCTACTAATCAACACAAAAAGCCTAAATAAATTGTTTCAATATTTCGGTTTCAGAGGTTTTTTATGTCATACATTTGTAAATACATGTGAAGATACATGCCCATGTCAAGGCACCTCTGGAAAGTGTGGTCCCTAACTGTAAACTATCTGATCTCACAAATTGAGACATATATAGAGCAATGAAAAAAATTAAAGGTCATTTTACCTTGGGAGTAGCCCTATCCTCCCCTAAAGGCACAGCAACACACCAGAAGGTCAGAGTTGCTCAAGGCAATTGAATATCCCCCCCCCCCCCCCTCATCCAAATGTGTGCCTGCCCAAATCCAACAATGCAAAATTGGCAGGCATTTAGATTCAGATCACTTTAAAACTAGAAAATGGAGAAAAATTTAACATGGATAGGGCAATCCACCAAACAATTAAAAAAAATTTCCAGCAACCCAATTTAAACTTTTACAAGATTTTAAGTTAAAAAGCAGAGGTCTTTACAAGTACAGACTTGTAAATATTGTTTCTTGATCTGAACATTTTAACCCAAATCCACAAAATTAAAACAGCACATAGTGAATACTGTATAGTCAGCAATTATGCAATGCCTATTAATGTGAGCTATACAATATTAAAACGTTCTGAAGATTCAGTTCCACTTTCAAACACAATATGAAAGAAATCCAGAACATCTTCTAACACCACATTATCAAGCTTAGTCACTACATTAGTGCAAAGTACCTAAAACAAAAACCAGTACCTAGAGAAATATAGAGGCTGACCTCCTTCTACTAATTCAAGTTGCCTGGCTGTCATACTGACCCAATGGCTTTAATAGGTGGGTAGTTATTGTCCAAAAACAAGTATGGAAATCAGCTGTTTTGGCTTTTCTTGCTATACATATGTGACATAACAAGTGATTCAGAAGGTACTGAAGCCAGAGGATCAGAAAAACAGGCAGGGGACTATTATTTTCAGAAGGAGGTTAGCAATGGCAGCCTCCATGATTCTCAAAGGACAGATTTCTTTTACCTAGTAGCAGTCAATCATGATTCATTTTGCTGTAGTAACTTTTGTAGGAGACAAATTCCACTTGTCTTCTATAGAATACTGCTCTTTGTACATATACATTACAAAGCATTTGAACTGAAATTTTCCAAGGAGCTTTAAATTAAAGTGAAATATCCACTACTTGTTATTCTCCTATTGCAACCAGTACAATTACAGGTTTTGGACAGAAACAGGCAGAGAGGATGGTGTTTAAATATTAAACATAAGATCCTTTTGTGGTTTTCCACACGATTACTGCTGGGAAGACAGTCCTTCCTTAAATGTGCTCATAGCGATGGAGAGATCATGGAGAATGAGGAAGACTCCAGCTTTCTCCTGGAAGGGAGTGATACCACGAGGAAGCTCCTGAGGAGAATGAGGAGGCACAGCAAATCCTTGAGCCTTCATCTATTGATAAAAAGGAGTACAGTTGGTTAGAAAGACATAAGTGTCATCCCTGTCTGCATAATATCATACATAATAGATGGGAAAAGTCCTGCTATAGTAAATCTAAATAACTACCCTAAAATTTGAGGTCCAGCTCAAAATCACTGGACCAGGCTTTCTCAACCAGGGTTCTGTAGAACTCTAAGCATCTGAAGGTTTCTAGGGGTACCTTGAGCAATGAGCAATTTCTGCCTCCCAGATAAGTAACCACAGACACCACTTAATTTTAGCTATTTGTAAAAGGGGATTCTTCCAACTGACCACAAATGTAGGAAGCATTGTTTCCACTGACCATTACACTAATATACCATAAGCTGTAGATACAAGTAGCTATTAGCAGGGATTTCCTAAGACCAATAAATTATTTCAAGGGTTCCTCTATGTTAAAAAGGTTGAGGGAGCCTGGCTTAGGTACAGCATTACACATATTTACAATTTCTATAGTCCCCTAAAGCAAAACTCCAGTGAAAAAGCTAGCAAGTACACAGTCCTGTTCAGTTAGTCTTTTGATTCTGATAACCCTGCCAGACACCAAATCCAGTCAATGACCTCACATTGTCATGCCTGCTATTTGGGTAATGAATAAGCATCACCACACTGATAAAGTCATGGTTATTCTTCTCATTGCTGTCTTTGATTGACATTAATATGTCATGCAGTGGACCCCTGGTTGACTCACAGTGCTGTCCCTAAGTCTGAGTCCTGCTGTGCAGGAAATAGCAGGAAGGTAATAAAAACCTATAGAGTCTGCATATGATTTTGCCTGTAATTCAGGTTGCTGATTGGTTGCTGAGGATTAACGCACAGAACTGTTACTTAAACCCAAACGATTCTCTTACTATGACATTTAAGATGCGTAATATGGAGAAACAATATATAACATAATAAGGAGCTCCCTACAGGAGATTATGCAATTAGATATCATGCTTGGCACATTATGCAAATTAAAGATTACTATTCTATATTCAAAACTTGCCTCCTCTTCAATGTTGGAGATGAATTCCTCAAGGTCATAGAGCAGATTGGTGAGGTCGTATTCATTGTAGACCTGAGTAGAGCTAAGTAAGGAAAAAGTGGTCTTCAGGCCTTTGTACAGCTGCGAGTAGCAGTTTTCCTGTGGGGATAATAAGGGGGAATTCAGTCAAGCAAAAGAATATTGATTGCATAAACTTTATAATACATATCAACACTGAGCAGGACAATATATATATCTTGTACAAAATACAATATATATATTTTTTTGTATTGTTTGGGAAACACCTGGTTATGGTGCTATCCACCCTCTAAAAATTGTACAATAAAGCCCACTCATTATCAGTACAGATAATCTTTGATTTTACAACCAGTGTTTTTTTTTTTCAGTTTACAAATCTGTTACACTGTCATTATGCAATACATATAGCACAAGCTTTGTCCACATGTAACCTTCTAGTTTAAAGGGAACTATATCTATTAGATTGAGCACTATACTTTATGAAGAAAAAACTGTCCACTCCACATTGGCTAATATATCTTTTTGTATAAGGCTCGTGGAGAGTGTAGCTGTTATAAGCATTTAATTATTTGCAAAGTGCCTCAATCCTTAGCAGCCAATCAGCATAGCCTGCCTACTTTGGGGGTCATTCAAATTACAGACTTTTATGCAGTTTTTGGCTCCTTGGCAGGTGGTCTCTCCTCTTTCATGCATTCTGCAAATATATTATAAGAACCTTTGGCAGGATGCAGAGATTTGCATAAGATATTTGAGTTCTCATCCCTTGTTTGGACAGGTGTCACTACAGAAAATTCTGTCCAAGTTCATTATTTTCTCTCTAATATATGCTACAAATGTCAGGTCAGTGTCTACAACTCACACTGGGGCATTGTGGTGTGGCTGTCTATTGTCTTCTATGGTTACAAACACATAACCTTGAAAGTTCTCCAATACGCTGTTTTTGGTTTTTTTATAAATACATTTTTTATTGAATGTTTTTAAAGCTTACGTATTTCTTATTGGTGGTTAGAGAGGAAATTCCAACATTACTCTTATAAAAGCCGACAAGTGACAGCAAAATGTTTAATATTGCTACATACTGTAGATCAAAAGGAATTGTTACCTTGTTGAAGTTGCCACTTTCACAGTGTTTCACAGAAATAGGAGATATTTTCAGGAGCTTCCTTACGAGTTTTAATGTGCTTTCATCCAATCCCTATGGAAAATGATGGAGAATTACTATTTGTTTCATCACATATGTCCCCTGTGATTAATGCATAGACATTTCAGAGCTGCTGACAGGAGTGTGATCTTCCTCCCTCTCTCTCTCTCTCTCTTTCTCCCATCCATTCATTTTTTTATTACAATCTTATTAAATGATCATATGTCACAGTACTCTATCACGGAAACATGAGAAATCCTAGTTTGTATTTTAAGGTGCAGATCAGGTATCACTAACTTGTAAAGTACGAGGGTCTTCAAAAAGTTTCCACACTTTTTTTTTATATTTAATAGAGTTAAAAAAAAGTGCAGAAACTTTTTGAAGAACCCACGTAGTTAAGAAAGCATAATGATGACAGTTTGGAACATGCAATTCACAAAACGAGTAAGCAGTGGTAGCCCCCATATTCCTGTCCTGACAAATTGTACAGCACAGGGGCACAATGAGATGGTACATAAGCTTAAAACAATGATTTTGCTTGATTAAGGGTTCTTGAAGGTCTTAGAGGGACTTTGGGACTTCAATGCTTATTCAGTATGGGGAAAAAAACAGTCATTTGGAGAGCTCACTGGCTCTGGTTAGGTGCCTCACATGCAAAAAGGCTGCCCTTCAATAAACACCTAGAGCAGTGGTCTCCAAACTGCAGTCCAGGGGCTGGATGTGGCCCTTTGCTTACCTTTATCTGGCCCTTGGGGCACTATTCCACCAAGTGACACCAATGATGGCTTACCGTTCCCTATACCAGTGATGGCAAACCTTGGCACCCCAGATGTTTTGGAACTACATTTCCCATGATGCTTATGCACTCTGCAGTGTAGTCGCACATCATGGGTTTGGCATCACTGCCCTATACTGACACCATCAATGGGGCACTATTCCTCCCATTAAAACCAATGATGAAGCACTGATGCTGGGGGCATTTTCTACGACCACTAGCCACAGTCCAGCCCCCCTATAACCTGAAGGAAAGTAAATTGGTCCTTTGCTTAGAAATTTTCAAGACCCCTGACCTAGAGCATGGGTGCTCAACCTGTGGCCATCCAGCTGTTGCAGAACTACAAGTCCCACAAGGCATTGCAAGCCACTGAAAGTTACAAGCATGACTCCCAAAGGCAGAGGCATGTTGGGGCTTGTAGTTCCACAACAGCTGTAGGGCCACAGGTTGAGTCATGACCTAGAGCAGGGGTAGGCAACCTAGGTCCTCCAGCTGTGGTGAAACTACAAATTCCATCATTCCTCTGCCTCTAAAAGTCATGCCTCTGACTGTCAGGGTCTTGCAATGTCTCATGGGACTTGTAATTTCACCACAGCTGGAGGGCCGAGGTTGCCCACCCCTGACCTAGAGCATAACCAACAGAAGGGGTGCCATACCAAATTCAGTTGTAATAATTTACAAAATAGCCAATGCTTTTCGTAGGCATACTCCCTCTTCATCAGGGGGTATTGCCCAGTATTGTTTGCAGATGTTTAAATGGACTCAGAGAAGCAGATACTAGATAAAGTTTAGACCTACTGTTGAAAAGGAATCAGATGGGGCATAACGATGCCAGTGAAACAGCTGCAACAAACTGTTGGCCCCTTCTAATTTCTTTTCAAACAGTAAGCCTAAGACTGCGATATGAATTAGGTTTGCAGCTTCTTATGTTGGTTTATGAGTAACTGTTATACATATTTACAAATATTTACAACAACCACGTACTTAAAAGTCTCTGATGACTTAGCCCTATGTTACTATATTTTGCATTTCTGATGCAAAAAATTATAAAAATATAAAAAAACAAACAAAAACAAATTATATATATATATATATATATATACAGGGGGTCCCCTAGTTACAAACATCCGACTTACAAACGACTCCTACTTACAAACGGAGGGAGACAACAGGAAGTGAGAGGAAATCTACCCCTAGGAAGAGAAATAAACTCCTGTAAGAGCTATTATGGGGAAAAGGTACCTCCACTGATGCTTTATCACCAAGACTTGTTTCCACAACAACCCAAAATTTTCAAAATCCAATTGTCATTGGGACAGAAAGTGAAGTGAAATCTTCTGAAGAGGTGCATACACAGCAAAACAAATGTTACAGGGGTGATAACCCTTCCCTATGTTTTCCAAAAAGCTTAAAAATTGTTTTTTTGGCTGGAGCTACACTTAAAAAATGTACCTGTTCCGACTTACAAACAGATTCAACTTAAGAACAAACCTACAGTCCCTAACTTGTTTGTAACCCGGGGACCCCCTGTATATATATTCGGTAAAGATAAAATAGTGTATGCCATTAGCAGTATTTTCCATGGCTGTCGATTATTAAGCTCTTGTATCTAAAGCCGAAGATGTATTTAAGGCCAGCATGCCTATTAGTATAATGCTGGCATATAGGTTTTACATTGTTCTATATCATATATTTTTGCATTTGTATTTTATGTATACAATTCCAGTGTTATTGCATTCGATTAGTTCCCATTACATTAAACTTTGTTTTAAATTTGTTTCTAAAAGAGGAAAAAAACAGTGACATGTACTTACCATTTGACTCATAGTATCCGTGGCTTCTAGCCGGATTTTCTCACCGAGTTCTCCAGTCGCCTCCATTGGTACTGGTGCTGCGATGATTACTGATATAAGTGACAGGGCCACAGCCAATCCTGAAAGCCGACAACACAGAGACTGTTAGATAATGGTATGATAACTGCACAGTCTGCATTCTCTGTATCTTTTGACCAGTGAAGCTTCCCCTCCCTCTTCCTTCCTTCCTTTCACTTTTTGATCTTACCCTCAGGACATTATCATACCTCACATTCCTCTTTCACAAAAACTTAACTCTGCCCTTCCCTGCCACTGAATTGCTATACAATAAAGGAGAATAAGACTGCATTAAAAAAAAAACCATAATAATAAAAAGTGTTAATACTAACCACCAAAATAATTACCACTTCTCCAATTTTAACCTACTCTTAAAAAATGATCTCTTTACAATCTGGCTGCTATGGGCCAAACACTTGCATTTCAAACACTTTTTTTTTTGTAAAACCCAAACAACACTATAGAAGTATAGAGTAGTACATAGTAAACAATCAGCTCTCAGCTTTCATCTGTCTATGCCAGATAATTAAAGTAAGTGCATGATTGGATGATCTAACTTTCTGTGTAAATGAGAAAATACCTATGTAGGCCTATTCCTCTTTACCATGCTCTAAGAGGACCTGTTGCAAGTTGCAAAAAGTTACCAAAAAATCTAGCCTACCCACATATTTAAAAACATAGACGCACAGGGCAATCCATAGTGCTTCTGTTGTCACCTATCTACAACCAGCCAATGGACTGGGCAAAAAAATATAAATAATATGGAACAAGCAGGTTGCCTAGACCTTTCTTTATGAAGATAACATACCTGTAAGCATATCTTTAAGTTGTGCCATGGTTTATGACCTGGGAAAGTGAATGATTTAGCCTGGCCTGCTAGTGAATGCTCCATTGTTGAACACACAGATATTTATACTATGGCTCTGGAATTGCCCGAGTAATGTAACACATTACATAGTGTAGTAATGTTATGTTACGTCACTGCACTCAATTTGTATGACTAGTCTGAGCGCATCATGGATTGAATGACCGTATCCTGTCCCTGGAAAGGTAGAGACATTGGGCTATTGTGAGTGTGCAATGCTGCCACCAAGAGGCCACTGTACTCAACTATCTGAGAAATAATCATATATTTTATTGTGTGAGCCATTGCAATGTTTGAAAAGTTTAGAGGTGGAAAACTAAAAAGAATAATAAACTGACGAGCGGGACAACCTTGTGGACCATACCTTTGCCTTTCTACCCTTTTTCTTCTTTCTCTTTCCTTTTCTCCACCTTACGATTAAAGCTCATTATCAGAATTTATTTGACCTATATACACTCTACCTGTAAACAATATGTATAGTAGGTATAAATCATTTAAATACCTACAAAAGTAACTAAGGAAATGATATATATCTTTAATTTAGGTTTACGTGAACCCGATGTTTAATATTTGAAATTTCATGATATTTACCTATATAAACCCTACTGTAAAACAATGAGCTTACTTTATAGATCCTTGTAAACTTACTTCATGTATCTTTATAATATTGTATACTCAATAAACTTCTTTTGACAAGGAAAAGTTTAGAGGTGTAGGAGTGATACCCTTTATTGGCTTATTTACGTTATCAGGGATACATATTGTGACCTAATGGGCCCCAAAAGCTTGCATCTTTAATAACTTAGGTTAGCCATTAAATGCTGCCACCTAAAGTCTAAACAATTCTGAGTGTGCAACTTATCTTGCTTTATTCTGCAGCATGTTTGACTTTACAGTGCATCTGGAAGATATTCACAGCGCTTCACTTTTTCCACATTTTGTTATGTTACAGCCTTATTCCAAAATGAATTAAATTCATTATTTTCCTCAAAACTCTACAAAGAATACCCCATAATGACAATGTGAAAAAAAGTTTGTTTGAAATCTTTTCAAATGTATTAAAAATAAATAACGAAAAAAATCACATGTACATAAGTATTTACAGTCTTTGCCATGACACTCAAAATTAAGCTCAAGTGCATTCTGTTTCCACTAATTATCCTTGAGATTTTTTACAAGTTGATTGAAGTCCACCTGTGGTAAATTCAGTTGCTAGGACAGTATTTGGAAAGGCACACGCCTGTCTATATAAGGTCCCACAGTTAACAGTGCATGTCAGAGCACAAACCAAACCATGAAGTCCAAGGAATTGTCTGTAGACCTCCGAGACAGGATTGTATCAAGGCACAAATCTGGGGAAGGGTGCAAAGAATATATAAAAAGACACCATCACAATTGCTCCAACAGACTGCAAAGGATGGACCCAAAGACAGATGGTGGAGAATAGACATGCTGAACATGGACAACACAGGAGAGAAGAGTCCATAAGGACAAAATTGAGAAGAAGAGGGAAGAGCCTAGCTTTGTCTGTCCCAACATGAAGATGGACAGCAGAGGAGGCCCCCCCCCCCCAAAAAAAAAGGATGTCTATTAATTGGAGGCCCCCTGAAGCAGAAAAACAGTATTGCGTGGAAGCCAGCATGCCTAATTTGGTAATTTTAACTCCAAATTACGGAGCTCTGAGGACAGATGAGTTATGTATGTCAACCTGGGCTGGAATATTAAGTCCACTAGACCTGTTCCTATAGGTGGTAGAAGCAAAGAGGAGACCTTTCCCTCAAATATGTTCAATCCATTGTTTACTTAGTTTATCTCCTAACCATATAACTCTGGGGTCAACCTAATTGCCTATACCAGGGAAGAGGGGCATCACCATTTTATTACATGTGATTTCCTCTCTATTGTGATTAAACAATTACATGTTAAGAGCAGGTCCCTTACACAATAGAGGTAATACAGTTATTCATTTACTGTAAATGATAAATACATTTATGGACACTCTGTAATATTATGTGATATTTTCTATAAACAACGTAATTCTTGTTCCTTCTGTACACTGACGCAGATTTACCAGTAAACATTATATTTTTCCTATCTGGCTTACAGTACATCCCCTTTCTCGCCTTTCTATTCCCACGATGGCCCTATAAGCTAGTTCTACTGCCAAACTACTGAGTGCTAGCACGCACGGAATGTCATTTTGTGAATCAATGCTGATTCAGCTGCTCTGTGTTACAAATTTCATGTTTTCATCCAGGCTGAATGATTATGACTGACAGTGGAGACTTAGAACAGCACCAGTCAGGCCCATTTGACATCAGTAGTAAAAATATGGCCTTTATAGCAAAGAAAATGTGGCTTTAAGGTTATCAGTTCTTATAATGTAATATTGACTATTAAAGGCTCATTTTAAAAAAAAGTGGTGTTTTTGAATCATCCGACTCTCGCAAGGTTAATTTCACAGATATGCAAATACACTATTGCAGCGTGCCAGCAAAGAGCTTGCTAGTGTATGAATTACAGTGATGACATAACAGACCAATACATTCCACTTGGCCTATCTACTACCTACTCTTAATTTAAAGAGGAACTAAACTTAGGAAGCTATGTCCGCAAGCAGGCACGCACACGTCAAAGAACTAGTCACCGGTATTGCCTGTGTGCTAATCAAGTGCTTGTAATAGTAACAAAATATAGGAAAGAATTATGTAAAAAGGAAACATTTAGATATTTAGTTTTATCCTGTTTGCTGCTATAAGACTAACATATACAGTACAGTAAAACCTTGGATTGTAAGCATAATTCTTTCCAGAAACATGCTTGTAATTCAAAGCACTTGTATATCAAAGCAAATTTCCCCATAAGAAATAATGGAAGCTCAGATGATTCGTTCCACAACCATTTATTCATAAGTCCTTCAGTTTATAGTCCATATAAAAAGATTAAAGCAATGTGATAGGTTGTGTAACCATAAAATGTCCATCCACAAATGGAAGTCTCCACAAGGGGATTAGAAACAAAATCCAGTAGGAGCTACAGAGTATAAAAGAGAAGAGAGGCGCCTCTAAGTGTAGCAATATCGTTACATTTAATGAAGGCACAACATTTAGCAACTCACATGGTTGATTAAAAGAGGTACATCTAAGTATGCAGGCATCCAGGGTAAAGCTGTCCACATAGACCATCCTCCGCACCACTGGCTCTCACCACTGTCAGTCTGCAATCGTGATCAGGAAGACTACCCTGCAGTAGAGCGATACGAAAGCTTGTGGAAGGGATGACATCAAAGGCAGTGCGGAGGATGGTCTATGTGGACAGCTTTACCCTGGATGCCTGCATATTTTTTTTTTACAGAAATAGATTTTAGGTAAAATGTAGACATTAACATTGACACGGTGCACAAACAATATATACATGCATAAGGTCAAAATGGAGACAGTAGATCAAGTGAAGCTGATAATGAGCGTCATAGTTGATACATAGAGTAGCTACAGGCAGATTGAGCATCACGACAATCACATCCACCATAATACCCTAAGATGGGGGGGGGGGGAGTGGGAGGGAAGGGAAAGGAGAGGGAGGAAGGGAAGGAAGAGGGTGGGAAGGGGATCAAATTGTAGGAGTATCAAAAATGACATCACAAAGTTAGGGTGTGACTCGGTTGAATTGATGATAGGCAACTCCTATCCTCATATTGATTAGTGGTTCCAAATTAATAATAACTACTGCAGTAAGGAACAGACACAAAAGATACGCTCAGCATCTTTCCAAATTACTGTTCTGCTTTATTATGACGCAATTGAAGGTTTTTATGCACATGATTACGTAGGTATCACATTAATATTACAATTGTACGTTTATGGTAACAAGGGGCGTTACATAGGCAGGCTTATTCTAATCAGGACTCAAAAGAATGTAAACATTTACTGAAAACATTATTAGTGCTGTGTGCACAGTGAGGGCAGTGTGCAATACATACAAAATAGAATACAATTATATACAGAACTTACAAATTTCCATTACACCAGAATGGCCTTCTAGCTGAATTGTGGACATGCTGACTTATCAGCATATGTAAACACAGACAATTCTACATAAAATGGAAGACGCACAAAAGACAAATATGACTTCAACTTGGCTGAACTACTTTTCAAATATATATATATATCCCTTATAATTAAAGTAATTGAATAAAAAAGTACCCTAGACTGTGATCACAAGAGGGAAACAAATCAAACACAGAGATTTCTTTAATTAAGTCATTTTTGCAGTGTCTGGTGTGGATCCAGGTGACTTTTTCTTCACGTTTTGCAAAAACTGTACATGAAATAGATGCTGTATTGAGTCTCCAAACTTTTCCTTATATATAAATGTCTCTTAACAATCCACAAGTCACCTGGCTTTAGTTTTAGATCCTTCCAAACTTTTAGGATCTGGAATTGGGGAGAAAACACATAAATGAGTTTGTCAAAAAACCTTAAAAGATCAGCAACATTCTCTGTGAGATCCGAAAGGAGGCCTTCAGCTGCTGAGACAAAATATAAGCAAGTGAGTAACACACTCCCAACCCAAATCCCATAGGGAGAGAGTCCAATATCCCCCTTAGGGGCCTGATAAAATAGAAGAAAACATTCAGGCAAAAGTTTTCTAGTTTCTTACTCTACTTTGTCTGATACATTGTAGACAGTAAGGGGTGTAAAAATAAAACCTCAAAACTTCTATTAAGGACTCTCCTATAAAAATTATTTCCTCTGTTACTCTCAGTAGATTCTGGCACTCTGTACTTACAAACTACTTCTGATAACACTTTTTACTGTGGCCTTTGCAGTAGCATTTGCCACTGGACATCCAAAAAACATGTCCATACAGACAAAATGCATACTCGTAAGATCCTAACTTGGGCATCTGGATATATCTTTTATGTAATCTCTGGGAGGGATGTTCAGCTTTTGGTAACACCTTTGGTAACAGGTAAAACAAGAAGTGGTGTGTTATAAAAACAACCGTGGAGAACCCTGGCTCTATCCCACGCTCATTTACTAAGGCAGCCATAACTGCTTGTGACTGATGACACGGTCCATGTGTCAAGCTGAAGGGAAAAGAGTGGCTGGCAGACATAAATGATCACCTTTTCCAAAGTCCCGTTTCATAAGAAGTTGCCCCCTGTGGACCACTTGTTCTTCTCGTTCTGGGGTCCTTAAAGTTGAATTATTAATCCCAGCTATACTGGGCCAGAACTAGGGTGGAATCTGTGAGTTGCACAGACCCATCAAGTGTCCGGGGCTGTAAATGCAGCATCCTTAGTCACCTGGTCTGCTTCCATGTGTGAAAGTTAATATGGCTACCTCAGCAAGAACCTGGAAGGCTGAAAACAGCCGATCAAATTAACTTGGCATGCTTGGTTGGTTTACCTGCCGAAGTAAAAACAAACTTCTGGCCCTTTAAATGGAACCAAAAGCTCTCTATATCTCGACTATCTATATAAATATACACTCTTTTTATAGCTCACAGGCTTTGCTAAAACATGGAGCTCTGTTTCTTAAACTGGGGAAAAAGGATCCAATGACTTTGAATACAGAGTATCCTTCTGGGTGATAAACTGCATACTCAAATCTACAAAAAATTAAATATCTGGGTCTTCAGGGAGTGTGTCCTGCACTGGGCTCACAGCAGCTGATTCCTATGTCATCAATTTAACACATGCGTCTTTTCCTTTCTTTTGAATAAATGTACGCATTTTTCATTGTTAGATTTGTACATAAACAAACTCATATTTTAAACCTTTCATTAAACAAACATTTAGTTAGCTGTATATTTGCTGCACAGAATGTCGGACCATTAAAAATTAAATGTTTGACCAAAACAATATCTAACTTTGTCTAATAGCACCTTTGCATAAAAGCTACAGCTCTGATATATCGGGGTGAACCCTTCATTACTGGGTCCAGCTTGCATAAATATATTACAATGTCTTGTTTTCTATCACACTATTTGTGTAAGAACTCCAGTTTCATGTTTCAAAAGACAACTTTTTCCTGGCAATATTATAATAAATGATAACAATACCCTGCGGTCATGGAGAGATGCCCATAAATCCAAAATATTCTTCTGCTTATACCACTGCACTTACAAGAAAAAGGGGCACATCATTTCACAATCCACACATTCTGCTTTGGATTTCAAAAATAAAAATAAATAAAAACAAAAGGACCAAGAATCTGTATGATGGACCAGAAAGCATCAAAAACTATAAAACAACTGGCTGCAGGTGGCATCTATCCTAACAGGGTGTGTGGACTTGATGTGATGGGTCTGTTATATTTAAATTTTATTTAATATTACTCTTACATCATGGACCGCACATCAAGTTATTATCAAAAACCTTAAAATTTCATTTTTATTGAAGAACTTCTTATGTATTCCATCCATCTTGGCTTTGTTAAATATTATGGCAGCTTTATTCAAAATAACAACCTCATCTTAATCTTTTTTTTCTCTCAATAAGAGCTTATTGTATAAATGTAAAATTACAAAATTGTTATCTTAATCTAAACTAATCTCATTCATTACAAATTTCCCCATTAACCTGGATTTCATTTCCAACCAAAGGTTGTCTAAACCAGTTTCAATATATCTATATTATTAATAAATTTGTTAAACTCATATTAGAAATTAATACTCATTACTACTTAATTTTACTTAATTTCCCTTTTTTTAATGCACTGTTTCCACTATCAAAGGATATTCAATTTGTGTAATACACGGTTAAATGTAACCTTCATTTTACCATGTTTGGAAAACAGATTCAAAATAATTGTGATCACATTATTTTCCATTAGATTCGTTAACCCGGCACATTTTGTTATAAATGTTTTGTCTAAAAAAACTGGAATTGGCATGATGTCCTTCCAGCTTATCACTAACCTCTCATCCCAGCCACATTTCTTTCAGGAGAGCACAAAGGAGGGGGTCACATCTGCGTACATGACACACACAAGCAATAGAACTAAAGGTCCCAGCATTCGCACACACATACACCAATATCTCTCTAAAATCTCTTACATTTTCCCATTTGTGCACAACACATGCATATCATTCTCTCACTTTCTTTTAACTCTCATTAATATTTCCCTGCCTAAATTCTGCTTTCCTTATTTTGTTCAAATAACTTTTATATCTAGCTTCTATGATCAGACGGGGAGCCAGAGTGCTCATCCCATCTTCCCTCTCTGACAACATATAAAGTATTCTGTTATAACTCTCATTTCTCTGTTTCTGACTCTAATAGTTATAGTGCCTGACTCCAAATTCATCCCACAACTTAACATGAAAATGTCCCTTTTCTGTCTAGTGTTAATGTCACCCTTGATCCATCCTGCTCACATAGATAGCTGTTTCTCTAGCTGTTTACTCTGCATGATTCTTAGTCCCTGTGGACCTTGGTAACCCAGTTACCCAATGTGGATCACTGTCCACTCTAACCATTAATCTAGGGGCTCAGTATAGGCGGAACCGCACCTTCGGTTCATATATAGCGCTCCTCTTGCGCTGGGCATTTTTGAGGGTCTCTTACCCTTCATTCCCTTACTTAATTCAATGCCCATAATGACTGGCAAGTCTTCTCTCTTCTCTACGTGTGCCTATACCCTCTTGCCTCTAAACTACTTTATCTAGCAGATTTACTACATATACCTGTGAACAGCACTATTCTTCCCTTTCTTATCTATAACACTCCAATGGACAATAGACAGGGACAACATAACATATAACCACCAATCAATACAGTTCGATTAAGGGGAGTAAAATAGGTACCCTTTGTCCCGAAAATGCCTTACCGATCAAGGAAGTCTGATAACTCAAATGTAAGCTAAAGGCTTACCTCAGCCGGCTGATTATCAGAAATTCCCGGATCGTCTCAAGCTCCTCGTTTCGGATACTCAGGGTCACCTGGAATCCCCTCCTAAGGCAAAGCTCGCCATGCTGACTCGGTTGAATTGATGATAGGCAACTCCTATCCTCATATTGATTAGTGGTTCCAAATTAATAATAACTACTGCAGTAGGGAACAGACACAAAAGATACGCTCAGCATCTTTCCAAATTACTGTTCTGCTTTATTATGACGCAATTGAAGGTTTTTATGCACATGATTACGTAGGTATCACATTAATATTACAATTGTACGTTTATGGTAACAAGGGGCGTTACATAGTCAGGCTTATTCTAATCAGGACTCAAAAGAATGTAAACATTTACTGAAAACATTATTAGTGCTGTGTGCACAGTGAGGGCAGTGTGCAATACATACAAAATAGAATACAATTATATACAGAACTTACAAATTTCCATTACAGGTGCAAAACATGAGGGTATCATATAGGACATCTCAATATATCCTAAGGCTCCGAGCCATGTGCATCGATCCATTGCGACCAGAACTTATCAAATTTTTAGGACAGTTCCTGCTCTCATAGGTCAGTACTCAGTTTATACAGTGGTAAGACAGAGTTAATAGTTGTTTCCCACATGTTAAGCGTAGACGGGGTAGGTTGCTTCCACCTGAGAAGAATCTCTCTTCTAGCGTAATACAGGGCATAAAAAAGAGAAATAATTTCACCTGTCTAGAGACCACAACATCCTCCATACTGCCAAGTAGCGCCAAGGCCGGATTCAGGCCGAGTGGCCAATCTCCAAATGCACCCAGGGCCTCAATTACACTCTCCCAAAAGGTACGGATCAAAGGGCATCTCCATACCATGTGGAAGAATGTACCCGGGAAGGACCGGCACCTGGAGCAGAGGGGACTTATCTCAGAATAAATGCTGGGTAGTCTCACAGGGGTGTAGTAAGCTTGGTGGAGAAACTTAATTTGGATGAAGCGGTCCTTTGCAGAAAGCATAGTATTAATATAGCCACTCAAAGAGTCCTCCCAATCCTCCTCAGTCAATTCTAGGATATCAGCCTTCCATTTATCATACACTTTTGTCAGAGATGTCATGTGGGCCAAGGAGAGGCAAAAGTAAAAGGAGGAGAGAGGCTTGTCTAGAATTCTGGAAATCAGCAGTCGTTCCACTGAGTCAGTCTGAAGAGTCAGAGGGCCAGGGAATTGGGCATGCGTCGCGTGTCCAAGCTGATTGTATCTGAAGGTCATTGAAGTGGGAATAGCATATTTGTGCCTTAGTACCGAAAAGGAGGAAAGAGAGCCATCTGTAAAAATATGTCTGAGGGACATGTTTCCGTTAGATGCCCATAGTTGGGAGTTCGGTAGTGTATAGAAATGTGGGAGTCTTGGGTTACCCCAGAGAGGGGTATGAGGGGAAATTGTTGAGTCGGTTTTATAGACAGCCCCCCGCTGCTGCCACACCCAGATGGTCGTTCGCATTGGGGTCGTCACTTCAAGATGTGCCTTGGCCCTCTGTAGACCAGATTACTCAGGGCCACATATGACCCCAAAATGGCTGCCTCCAAGAGTACCGCAGGGTTCTGTTTGGGCTGACTAAACCACCAAAGAATCGTCACTAGTACTGCAGCCCAGTAATAGAGCTGAAAATGAGGCATTGCCAAACCCCCCTGAGAGAGGTGGAATTGAATCATCTGCCTCACCAGCCTTGGGGTTTTCCCTGCCAAAACAAAAGCTGTTATAAGGATGTCCAATCTGCGAAGAAATGATTTGGGAATAGGGATCGTTGTATTCCTGAAAAGGTATAAAAATTTGGCGAGGTAGACCATTTTAAGTAAATTTACCCTACCCACCGCTGACAGTGGCAGAGTTTTCCATATCTGACATTTCTTACCGAATTGAACAATTAAGGGAAAAAGGTTGTCTTCCATATAAGCCTGCAAGGATCCTTGGACTCTTATCCCCAAATATTTAAACTCCTCTACCCACTGAAGAGGGATCCCAGAACCCAAGAGGTGAAGGGAAAAAAGGACCGACTTATCCCAATAAGTGCGGATCCCCGAGTACCCCTCAAATTGGTCTATAATCTCCAAGGCAGACTGTAAGGAGACACTTGCATTGGCCAGATACAGCAGGGTGTCGTCTGCATAGAGAGATTTTTTTCTCCAGAAGCACCCCCCGAATTGGATTCCCTTCACCCTATGATCCTGACGTATTAGGATCGCTAGGGGCTCTATCGCCAAGGCGAAGAGCCCCGGGGAGAGAGGGCAACCCTGCCTGGTTCCCCTACTCAGACTGAAGGGGGCAGATAGCAGGCTGTTCACTCGGACTCTAGCAGTTGGGTTCCTAAGTAGGAGTTGGGTTCAGGAGATAAACCTGGGCCTAAATCTTTAACATTCCAGCACCTTCCAAAGGAATAGCCATTCGACAGAGTCAAACGTCTTTTCAACATCTAATTCCGCTATCACTCCCCTGCTACTCTTCCTGGCCAGATCTATATGGGTAAACAGCCTATGGATGTTAATATCAGTACTCCTGCCCGTCATGAACCCAGACTGATATGGATGCACCAGAGCCGTGATGATCGTGTTCAACAGGGTGGCCAAACAGCTTGGCATCTATGTTAATCAGGGGAATCAGGTGGTATGATTTACAGAGTTCTGGGTCCTTATCAGGCTTGGGAACCACCACTATCACAGCCTCAGACATGGAAGCTGGCAAGGACCTGTCCCGCAAGATAGACAAGAGCATAGAGTGAAACCTGGGTACCAAATCCTCAACATATGTGCTATAAAATTCAGTGGGGAATCCATCAGGGCCCGGTGTCTTCCCAGCCTGGAGAGGAGACATGGCCTGCCGAACCTCCTTAAGGGTAATAGGGGAGTCGAGCTGATCCCTATAGGTCAAAGTCAGGACAGCAAAGTCAACATTAGAGAGGTATATGTGGAGGTCTTCCATAGAATAGTCTACTGGGGTAGAGTAAATTTCCGAATAGTAGGAAGCAAAGCAGTTAGTGATTGCCCTAGATGCAGTCTGCCTAATCTCGTCTTTGTCAATCAGTGAGAGAACACTCATAGAGGATGACTGTTCATGTACTAACCAAGCCAGCAATCTACCACCACACTCACCCACTTCAAAAATCCTTTGTGATTGCTGAAGCGTTTTCTTTTTGGTCAGGGAAGTACGGATCATTTAGAACTGCTCTGGTACTTTCCTGAAGCTTATCGTGGAGCTATGGGTCCTTAGTCTGGGTATACTGTTGCTCCAGGGAAGCAGCCAGTCACTCAGCCCTTATTAAGTCAGCCTTCAGCTGCCTACGCACCCCCCCCCAATGGGTGTCTGGTAGCGGCCACTAGAGAAGGCCTTAAAGGCATCCCAAACCACTACCTCTGAGGCAGACCCTGGGTTGAGGCCCCAATACATAAGCATCTGTTGACGAAACCCAGAGTCCACCCCAGGGTCAGAGATCCAGAACCTCGACAGCCTCCACAACCTATCCGAGGGAGATCCCTCTAGGGACAACTTAAGCAGCATCGGTGCATGGTCAGAGATCCCCCTTGGCAGAATAGAAATCTGCTGGACTCTGGGCAAGATGGAATCTCCCGCATTTATCAGATCTCTGCAGGATGGAGTCTTGTAGGTGGCAGAGTAGCACATAAAGGACCTGTCGAGGGGCTGTCTCCACCTCCACAGATCCGTCATCCCATCCGTCAGCCCATAGGCTTCCGCCCATCCAGAGAGGTCCGAAGTAGAACCCCCCGTAGAGGCAAAGGGGTCCAGCTTAGGGTTAGGTGGCATATTAAAATCCCCCATAAGAAGCACATTGTCTGTAGCGTACTTGGCAATGAGAGAACTTAGCTTATGGAGCAACCTAGTTGAAGCAGGAGGAGGTATGTACAAACCCACCAGCACAATTTCAAAGCATTCAACCATTGCGTGAATTACCACGTAGTGTCCATCTGGGTCAAGTACAAGATCCAAGACTCTAAAGGGTAGGGATTTGCATATCAGGACACTGACTGCTCTGGCAAAATTGGAATAGCTCAAGTGGTACTGGTGACCCACCCAGGGTTTTTTTTTTAAGACTAAGGGTCTTCTTTCCCACCAAATGGGTCTCCTGGAGGACACAGATATGAGGGTTATAAGTCCTCAAGAATTGGAATACCAATGACCATTTCACAGGAGAATTAAGCCCTCTGGTGTTCCAAGAGATCACAGTGAGAGATGCCATTCAAACGACTTGTACAGCAGTAAAGGGAGGGACTCAGGGAGCAGCATCAACCCAGATGGAGCAAAGGCATCCAACAGAATGTCACAAGTTAGAGTACCTATTAAGAGCAGAGTTACGTTGAGCCCGACTGACTGTGTCATACACGCATGGTTATAATAAACAGTAACAATACCAAAAAACAAAACACCTGCCCCCCCCCAAAACTGAGAGCGGCATATCTTCCCAACAGAAGCACAGCAAGTCACCATGCATTGGAGGAAACGTGTGCCAGAGGCATACAGTACATAGGTCTGCCCACCCATAACAGCTAGGGTCATCCGGATGATAAATGATGTGCAGGTCTCCCAGCAAGATGAGGGTACAAAACTTATTACAGTCAATAGGAGCATCCCGAAGAGAGTGTGGGCCCCGGTCAGGGGCAGGAAGCTCAAAATCGAGAATCAACAATAAGTGAGGAGTCACCAGTATACAATCCCACATGGGCAACCAGGATCAAACTAATTTGGTTAGCATGGCCCTGTTCTCTTTGAGGGCCCGGTGAGGTAGAGAAGAATAGTCCCCCCTCCAGAGCAGTCCCAGTTCCAGGGGAGAAACAGAGCATCACCATCAAAAGTGCCAAGTGGCAACAAAAAGAAGCATCGTATTAAGGTAAGATAAGGCAATCAACTACCGCCGTAATCCCGTGTGAATCATATCCAACCAGGAGGACGCCTCCTCAGGTGATGTGAAGAAGTGCATCCGCTCCCCATCTTGAACTCAGAGTCTAGCCGGGAAGAGCATACTATACTTGAGGCTTTTAGCACGCAGGCGAGTGCGAACGTGATCGATGCCTGCATACTTAGATGTACCTGTTTTAATCATCAACCATGTGACTTGCTTAATGTTGTACCTTCATTAAATGTAACCAAATTGCTACATTTAGAGGTGCCTCTATTCTGTTTTATACTCAGTTGTGACATGACGCTACTTGTATATCAAGACATCGCTTGTATATCAAGTCAAAATTAAAACATTTTGCTTGTCTTGCAAAACGCTATCAAACCAAGTTACTCTCAAACCAAGGTTTTACTGTACATTCATTCTAAATTACATTTTGTATAATGTAGTGAAAGGACAAAGGTGGAGGTCAAGTCCTTTTCTGGTTTTGTTGTGTACCTTTTTTACATGCCACTCTGAATTTCCTTTGCATTATACAAGAGGCTGGAAGAAGCAAATGAATAGAGCAGCTTAATTAGCCATTTTGAACTAGTCTGTCATCAGATGTTACTTGTAACGGATCATTTGATCCCTTATTACCTGCCAACTGGAATAGGTCATTAGATCTTTCATCTGCTACCAGGAATGGACAATGGGATTTTGCGGCTTCATGAAAAAGGGTCATGTGATCTCGCAATTCATTACAGCAATCCTGTACAGGGGTTGGCTAATGAGTCATTAGTTGTGTATAAATGCTGAAATCAGATACACTTTTTACCTCCTTAGGAGGTTGCTAATGAGCCCACTCAGAGTCACAATGAAAATGTCCCCATTGTTAAAAATGATCCTTCCAAACAGGGCAGATCCTTCACTCTTCTTTAAAAAAGTGGGGAAAATTTAAATACTGCAGGCACATTGGTGTCCTCACTGGCTGAGTATCATGGTAGATTCTGAAGCCCAGTGACTTGT
Organism: Lithobates clamitans; assembly: GCA_037952925.1. Classification (NCBI taxonomy): domain Eukaryota; kingdom Metazoa; phylum Chordata; class Amphibia; order Anura; family Ranidae; genus Lithobates; species Lithobates clamitans. The sequence goes on along the minus strand of JBBGZY010000018.1, from coordinate 5,782,121 downwards.
CCGATAATGTACAAATATCGCTCCACCAACAGTACTTGGGAGAATGTCTATTTATGGAAAGCCCTAGTTACCAAGTTTAGCTGTAGACAGACAGATATTGCACCAGTATTGGGCAGATCTACCGACTGTCATCAACACTTCCAGATTAAAAACACATTTCTAAGAATTGACCACTTCTACAGACATTCCTTATCAAACTGGTTAGGTAGGCAGCCTCTGAAAGTACTTAAAATACTGCAGGATGAAAGAGACAATAGGTACTTCTCATGCCTGCCCAAGATCATCATCACAAAATTGGATTGGGATCATCATGTTCTAATATCGCCGAATGTGGCAGACATGTGATAGTTCTTTGCACAATGCAACTATGACTTATTGAAGGCGACAAAATTAACCAAATCTTCCAGATCACCAGAGCAATCACTAACTAGTTCAAATAAACTTTGAAAATTCTGGTCAGCGCACAGCCAGTAACAACAGGGACTAGTCACTTTTTGCACACCAGCGAGCCCCATTATTCAGGTCACTCAACAGGTGATCAGAAATTATATGCAGAAAATTGGAGGAACCTATTGGCAGTTTCCTTTTTATTTCATAGCCACAAATACACTTTGCAAGTTTTCTTGGCAGCTCTTCTGACGATAATCACAAAATCTTGCTATGCATATCCTCACTCATGGAAAGAGTATTTTCTTTTTATATCTTTCATATGAAATGCTTGTAACCTGTATCTCTTCTTATAAATCATAACGCTACTCACATTATAGTGCTGTGGTGCAAAAAATCCCTTCAGGGATCTAGTCTAATCATATTAAATCTAAACTGCACACTCACTATATAAAACATGAATAAGAGACAGCAGCAGGGGCGGACTGACCATTCGGGCACTGCCCCATGCCACTAGGGGGCCCCATCAGGGTTGCCAGCCTCAATAAAACCAGGGACAGTATGTAAAAATCTTTGTTTTTTTAAAAATCCCAAGATTCTATCTGCCCAGCCTTTCCAGTACCTTTTCAGTGTGTGTATGTGTATTCTCTGTGTGTATACTGTGTGTGTATATCATGTGTCTGTGTGTGTATACTGTGTGGCCCCATAATCTATTGCCTGGGGGCCACATAATCTCCTATTGCTCGGGGGCTCCATGAGTTGTCAGGCCGCCCCAGGACAGCAGTGATTGGATTAAACAGTGTGCTACCCTGTTTCTCCGAAAATAAGACCTAGCGTGATTGTCGGTGATGGCTGCAATATAAGCCCTACCCCCCAAATAATCCCTAGTTAAAGTTCTTGTAGGTCTTATTTTCAGGGTAGGACTTATTTTCGGGGAAACAGGGTAGGGCTTATATTGCAGCCATCACTGACAATCACGCTACGTCTTATTTTCGGGGAAACAGGGTATGTCCCTCTTTTAGGGGAAAGGGGGTTATGAGAAATGGACCTTCCCAAACAGGATATTGCACTAGTCCTGTGGGTAAAAAAGAAAACCAGAACCTTCACTAAGTGGAAGAGTGGGTTTGAAAATGAAGTTGGCAGTGCCTCCATCTAGGACAGGGCCAATTGCAGGAGCCCCTGAGGATGATCGCAATGCAATGTCTGTCTTGGTGTTAGAGACCTAAGGACAGGATCAATGATGATGGGGAGATCCTTCAATAATTTTCCAATCATCCTGGAATGTAATGTCTCTCTAGCAGAAACCAGGTTGCTGCACTGGAACTCAGGATCAGCATATCTATGCTATGCTTTAGTCCCTTCCTAGTAGTTTTTAATTTGACATTCAACTGGACTTCTAACTACCAGAAGTGGCTGCTGGATACCTAACCTGGCTCTAGCCTATGCTGGTGATTGAGCCCTGAGCTAAAACTATCTATAGAATCCCAGACCATAAGGGACAGGGTTAACTAAAATAACAGATGCTGCATATAAACTCTTTTGCAATAAACAGGTTCATCTCATAATATACAGTACTGCAAAATGACCACTACTTCAATACACATATACCTAGCTATCTGGGCATGTGAGTTAATAACAATAGGACAGAGATAAGTCTGTCACAAGGCTTCACATGAAGAAGTTATGGGCAGCTACACATAAAAGAGAAGTTTGGGTCTCTTCTGTCACAAATGCTTCCTCCTGCCTGTCAGCTGTCATGTATACTGAGCAGCTCAGTGAACATTTACAGCCCCAGATCTGTGCCATGGCGATGTAACTCCTGTGTGCATGTATGAGAGTGACGTCATTGTGGCCAGGCCAATCAACCAGCTGAAGGCACAGAACCCAGAAGGAAGACCCCACTGGAACGATCACACCACAGTTCTGGAGGGCACCATTTGACAGGTAAGTCTGCTATAATGTGCTAATATGTTGTGCATACTAGCACTTATGGCATAACCCACCTGGGGGCCCCCTAAAAAGAGAAAAACATAGCGGACTTTCCTACCGCTTTAAACCGAACTAGTGTAAAAATATATATATATATATAAAAGTGAGTACACCCCTCACATTTTTGTAAATATTTTATTATATCTTTTCATGTGACAACACTGAAGAAATGAAACTTTGCTACAATGTAAAGTAGTGAGTGTACAGCTTGTATAACAGTGTCAATTTTCTGTCCCCTCAAAATAACTTAACACACAACCATTAATGTCTAAACCGCTGGCAACAAAAGTGAGTACACCCCTAAGTAAAAATGTTCAAATTGGGCCCAATTAGCCATTTTCCCTCCCCAGTGTCATGTGACTCGTTAGTGTTACAAGGTCTCAGGTGTGAATGGGGAGCAGGTGTTTTAAATTTGGTGTTATCGCTCTCACTCTCTCATACTGGTCACTGGAAGTTCAACATGGCACCTCAGGGCAAAGAACTCTCTGAGGATGTGAAAAAAGAATTGTTGCTCTACATATAGTTACATAGTTACATAGTTAGTAAGGTTGAATAAAGACACCAGTCCATCGAGTTCAACCTGAGCGAGTGTGGGTGCGTGTCTACAATTATCCCTATTTTTATTTAAGGTACCCATATAGCGCTGTGTCAATTTTTACGCAGCGTGCCACACATATATCGCACACTCACATTTGTCCCTACCCTCAAGGAGCCCACATAAAGAAGGCCTAGGCTATAAGAAGATTGCCAAGACCCTTAAACTGAGCTGCAGCATGGTGGCCAAGACCATACAGCGGTTAAACAGGACAGGTTCCACTCAGAACAGGCCGCGCCATGGTCGACCAAAGAAGCTGAGTGCACGTGCTCAGCGTCATATCCAGAGGTTGTCTTTGGGAAATAGTTGTTTGAGTGCTACCAGCATTGCTGCAGAGTTTGAAGAGCCCAATTTGTTGCCAGCCGTTTAGACATTAATGGCTGTGTGTTGAGTTATTTTGAGGGGACAGCAAATTTACACTGTTATACAAGCTGTACACTCACTACTTTACATTGTAGAAAAGTGTCATTTCTTCAGTGTTGTCACATGAAAAGATATAATAAAATATGTACAAAAATGTGAGGGGTGTACTCACTTTTGTGAGATACTTTATATATATATATATATATATATATATATATATATATATATATATATTATATATATATATATATATATATTTATTTATTTATTTTATAATAATTTTGAGAGTTGTGGGGACTTTACCTATTTACACTTGAAAGAATGAGGTTGGCATCTCCAATCCACTAAGGTTAACGAGCTGACTCTAAACTTGGAAATGCAATTTGTAGCTGCTCTGTCCTTTAATGTACAACGAGCCTGAGATGTGCCTTGTTAATGTAACATTTAGAGTTTTGAACGAGTTCTGGGGTTACCCCACACTGATGGTACAATCTTTACTGACTGTGAAGATTTATACTTGGAAGAACGCACATTTTTTAGTTTTTTTTATGTTTTAAAAATGTTTGGTCTCTTATGCTGCGTACACACGAGCGGACTTTTCAGCATCAAAAGTCCGACGGTCTTTATGACGGACTTTCGGATGACAGGACTTGCCCACAGACGAACAGACTAAAGTCCGTTCGAAAGTCCGTTGGTTTGAACGTGATGATGTACGAAGGGACTAGAATAAGGAAGTTCAGCCAGTAGCCCTTGCATCCTTTTTTGTCCGTTGGACTAGCATACAGACAAATGGATTTTTCGACCAGACTCAAGTCTGTCGGAAAAATTTGACACATGTTCCAAATCTAAAGTCCGTCTGGTTTTCGACAGAAAAAGTCTGCTGAAGGTCCAATGAAGCCCACACACGGTCAGATTGTCCAATGGATTCGTTCCGTCTGACCAGTCCGGTCAAAATGTCCGGTCGTGTGTACACGGCATTACTCATTCTGTATGTATTTTACATTGCAGGAGATACGCGTTCTTTCTCGTAACTTTTGTATTCCTTCTTGTGAAATACTTTGATAAAAACATTAAAAAAGAAAGAATGAGGTTGGATGTTCACATCTGAAGCTCTATGCATTTAGGAGTGAATACTATACATTGTTTGTAATATATAGATATATTTGTACTATTTTAAGATGGTGCTGCACTTATTTTTGGTTACGTGCTGGTGCGCTATTCACATTGTTCTGTTTATGGTGGTTGCGCAGACATATATTCTATTATTAATTTAGAGACCTACATATGCTTCGCCCTTGGCATGCAAGGTAATAAGAAAGAGCAACATTCACTTATTGGATCAAACCCCTCCTCAACTGTAAAATCTCTATATTTTATAATTGCAAAAATATACCTGTAAGAAAAATGTATAAAAAAATTGTACAAAAGAAGGAAAAGAACAGCGCCAAACCGTCATCTTAAAGGCATTGTAAAGGCAGAAGGTTTTTCTTATCTTAATGCATTCTATGCATTAAGATATAAAACCTTCTGTGTGTAGCAGCCTCCCCAGCACCCCCTAATTACTCACCTGAGCCCCATCTCTCTCCAGCGATGTCCACAGGTGTCTTATCCATCCAGGACTCTCCTCCTGATTGGCTGAAACACAGCAGTGGCACTGTTGGCTCCTGCGGCTGTCAATTAAAGTCAGTTAGCCAATCAGGGGAGAGAGGATGGGTTGGGGCTCAGTGTCTGAATGGACACACGGAGCTGTGACTCAGCTTGAGTGCCCCCAGAGCAAGCTGCTTGCTCTGGGGGCACTCAACAGGAGGGAGGGGCCAGGAGCAGCAAAGCTGGACCCCAAGAAGAGGAGGATCCGGGCTGCTCTGTGCAAAACCAACTGCACAAAGGAGGTAAATATACCATTTTTATTATTTAAAAAAACAAACAAAAAAAAAACAAGACTTTACAATCACTTTAATAGTTGCAGTGTGTGATGTCATCATTCTTTCAATGAGATTCCTTTGGAAACAATGAATACCCCAAAGCTTGTGAGACAACACTTCAGCCCAATGTAAGAAAGTCTTCTTGGATGACTTGGGACCTCATTGTTCCTAAGATCTCGCTGAAAGTTGTGTAACAATACCCTTACCTAGGTGCCATGGGCTGAAGATAGGGTGTATTTAATGTTTTTCTTTACAGATACATCTTTGCTCTCATAGTGATTTTATGGTCAAATCTGGTGACCATGATCTGACCATTTTAGCGCAAGGTATTGTTTAATTTCCATTGCCCCTTCATTAATCTAATACACATCCCACCCTTCCCTCGAAGAAATTCCAGGTATGTTTGGGAATGGGGAAACCTTTAACACTTTGCACCTAGTCCTAGCAGCCTAATTGGCCAATCCTCAGGTCTGAGCACATGATGATAGGGTGAGTGGGAACTTTTGCTGAGCAAGTCACAACTTAACCAGGAATATTAGATGTCCCAGCAACAGAACAAAACTGCGGGAAGTGAAAAGCTGATATTATGCTCATTCTCATGGTAAAATACAGCTTCACTTCAAAAGAAACGTGAATCATTTCATTCAATCCAACTTGCTACAGGTTTACGTTGTGCATACACTAGTTGTGCACATGACTAAGTTCCTAATACCAGCCTTAAATATAAATAATGGAATTTTCATCCAGTCATCTATAGATCTTCCTGTGAGCTCAGCAGGCTTCAGTCCTTACCTGCAATTCTGTTCTTTTCTATCATCTTTCAAGCGATTGTAAATAGAATGACAACTTCCTGTGAATTGCTTAAGAGGAGGTCTAGGCAAAATAAACTCTTATCTCCAGACAGATGCCTCCAGCATTGTGTTTTTTGATGTTAACCTTAGGGGAAATTCCCAGAATCAGCAGATTTACAGTGAAATGTGCATGGACTGGAGGTTCACATATACTTGTGTGTTTGGCTGTGACGTGCAGACCTCCTTTTACTTTCTTGGCTTCAGTAACCACACCTGGCTCATAGACCGGTTGAGATCATATACAGGATACAATGACAAGGATTATACGTCAGGTACAAATACAAAAGCATATAAAAGTGACTCCGAAAAAAAGATTAAGTGGTCGATCTTGTCTGCTCTTTTTTTGAAAAAATGTATAAATATTTTTGTATTTTTTAATTTGTTGTTAACTATTTTCTTTAACTATAGATCTATGCTTGTCCGAAGCGTGTTTGAATGGAATTACTGTTGAATCACTCACTACCTCTGCGGGAAGGCTATTGCAACCATCAACAACCCTTTCAGTAAAATTATACTATCTAAAATTTGTTTTGAACTTTCCCCCTGCTAGTATGAAGTCGTGGCCATGTGCTCTTGATCTTGGCTTCATATTAAAAATAATGCCCTCCTGAACTTTATTTACCCCCTTGATGAATGTAACATTTTCAATCATGCCTCTTCTTTTCTCCAGACTGTACATATTAAGTTCCTGAAGTTTCTCCTAATATGTTTTATCCTTTACCCATCTATGGACTCGTTCTGTCTCGTCAAAATATCTTTTTGTAAGTGTGGTCTCCAGAACTTAACACAGTATTCTAAATGAGGTCTAATTAAGGATTTATAGAAAGGAATCAGGACCCCCTTCCTCCTGCTGGTGATCCCTCTAGTGTTGAAACCTAGAATTCTATTTACTCCTTCCTTCTTGGTCACATAGCTTGTTTTGCAATTATCTGATATAAGTACTCCCAATTTTTTTTCCTCTGTAGTGCTGGCCAACACTGTACCCTCAATGTTGTACTCAAGGGATTCTTTTTACCGTGGGTGTGTGCATCCTGTGCAGTGCTGATTTGCCCTGCTTCCCGACACCCCCTGTCTCCCCCCTGCAGTGCTTTCTGCTTTCCTTCTCTGCCACCGGCTGCTGCGGGGGATGTGTCAGGATGGAGAGCAGGGGAAGGAGCCGGTAAATATTTAATTTACCGGTCCCCTTCCTTTTCTGAATGAACACAGAGAGTGATCTGTACTAGTCGCTCCTGTGTTCATTCTTAACTGAAACATAGTAGTATGTTTTTTATGCTTCAGTTTGTGAATGAACAGTAAGCCCCCTCATCACAGAGCACTTCCCACTAGTTCACTGTCCAGTGCAGCTGAGGCTGAGGCTGCAGAGAAAGGGACTGGGGAAGCTCTGTCCTCATTCCCTTTCTCTGACCTCTGATATTTCACCAAAGCCCCCCAACGGGGCTCCTAAAAAAATCGCAAACAAACAAAAAAAATTATAATAAAAAATTGTAAAAAATAATAAAAAAAAAAAACTCCTGACACCAATCTCTGCTCTACTGGCACAGTCCACTGCTCTGTAAACGTTATTTTACATTGAGCTGCAGTTTTCACTGCTTTGACCAATCTTCCAGCAATGTCAAACCATGTGTCACGTTACAGACACCTCCAGAAATATCAATCCTATTGCACATCTTTATATCATCGTCAAAAATACATACTTTACCCATCAACCCTTTAGTTATTTCATTCATATATAGATTAAATAGAACAGGACCCAGTACGGAGTCTTGTGGTACACCACTAGTGACTGGTCTCTGTTCCGAGTGAACCTCGTTTACAGCCACATTCTATCCTTAAGCCAACTGCATATCCACTGAACCACCCAAGGGTTAAAGCGGAGTTCCACCCGAAAGTGGAACTTTCGCTCATTTGTCTCCTCTCCCCCTCCAGTGCCACAATTGGCACCTTTCGGGGGGGGGGGGACAGGATACCTGTTTTGATAAGTATCCTGTTCCCACTTATGGGAGTCCGCCCTGTGACTCATGAGGTCACCGCAGGGGCTCCCTCCTCCTCCCTCCTTCTCCCCCTGTTGCCGGGCCAGTATGAGTGAGGAATATAGGTGATAATGTCCTTCGCGCTAATGTGAGAAAAAGGGACATGGTGACAACCAAATAACAGAAATAATTTAACGTGAACCAACTGTGATGATGTCTAATATAGACTGCAGCAAAATCAAAAGTGTTCACATTACACTCTAATGACCGTGAAAATAAAAGGATTTCGCGCATCTAATCTATCACCTAATATTATAAAAAGTGACTAACACATGGTGTAAAACTAATGCATCAGTGTGCAAAGAAAAAATATTTTACACAAAATTATCCAAATATACTAATAACTAAATATCCAATAAATAAAGTGAAGTAAAAAAAAGTTCATAAATGGTGAATTGCATCAGCTGGGATCAAATGAATGGGAAAATACGTAGATAGTAATGGTAATCTTCATATAGAGAGTGCCGGTCTTAACAGGCTCTCAGAACTCTCACCTTAAGAGAAGTAAATACAGGCATCGATGGGTTTCTTTTGGTTGACGCTGTGCGTTGTAGCGTAATAGTTGTCAAAGTTTAGCATCTAATGGTGGCTGAATTGTCTTCTCAATATGAGGATAACCTATTGAAAAAGCGGGGGTTTCCCACCCAAGCTCCACCAGCCCGGTGGGATAAAAAGAAGGGGGAGGAAAGAGAAAAAAGCCTCCAATGGTGTAGTATAATAAGTATAACTGCTTTATTAAGGTCTAAAAAGTGGTCTCTTACATTTTAAAATAGTAAAAATAGCATAAAACAGAAGGAGCGGCGTCTGAGGCGCCTCCTTACGTGACTTCCGGTTAACGTCTGCTCTCTGACACGCCCTACGCGTTACGTCACCGCTCGTGACTTCATCTGGGTCCCCGATGAAGTCACGAGCGGTGGCATAACGCGTAGGGCGTGTCAGAGAGCAGACGTAAACCGGAAGTCACGTAAGGAGGCACCTCAGACGCCGCTCCTTCTGTTTTATGCTATTTTTACTATTTTAAAATGTAAGAGACCACTTTTTAGACCTTAATAAAGCAGTTATACTTATTATACTACACCATTGGAGGCTTTTTTCTCTTTCCTCCCACTTCTTTTTATCCCACCGGGCTGGTGGAGCCTGGGTGGGAAACCCCCGCTTTTTCAATAGGTTATTCTCATATTGAGAAGACAATTCAGCCACCATTAGATGCTAAACTTGGACAACTATTACGCTACAACGCACAGCGTCAACCAAAAGAAACCCATTAATGCCTGTATTTACTTCTCTTAAGGTGAGAGTTCTGAGAGCCTGTTAAGACCGGCACTCTCTATATGAAGATTACCATTACTATCTATGTATTTTCCCATTCATTTGATCCCAGCTGATGCAATTCGCCATTTATGAACTTTTTCACTTCACTTTATTTATTGGATATTTAGTTATCAGTATATTTGGATATTTTTGTGTAAAATATTTTTTCTTTGCACACTGATGCATTAGTTTTACACCATGTGTTAGTCACTTTTTATAATATTAGGTGATAGATTAGATGCGCAAAATCCTTTTATCTTCGCAATATGAGTGAGGAGCTGGGCCTCTCGCAGGCGCAGTAGGGTTCCCGGCGTGAAGCCATAAGGCTACACTGCCGGGTTTCCTTGCCCGCAATGGCGGCAGCAGCACCCGACAGCTGATGGAAACATCAGCTTAGTCTGACATGATCTGCCCTTAGTAAAGCCATTCTGCTTTGGGTCCAGCAAGTTGTATGTCTTTAAGTGATCAGGAGCGATTCAATTAACTTGACAGCAACAGATGTTAAACTCACTGGCCTATAATTGCCATCTTCTATCTTGCTACCCTTCTTGTGGATAGGTACAATATTAGCTGTGCGTCAGTCATGGGGAACTTTTCCTGTAAAGCCTCGTACACATGATCGGATTTTCCGCAGACAAAATCTGGATTTTGTCTTGCATACAAACGGCAAGGAATTGTCAGCCAACAGGCATGAACGTAGTGACGTACTACATGGTTTTTCAGCTCTTTAGCGCCACCCTTTGGGATCCTTCTGCTAACTTCGTGTTAGCAGAAGTTTGGTGAATGTTAATTCGCACTTTTCATTTCGCGCTTTTCAGTTTGTGCTTTTCAGTTTGTTTCTGAACGGCTATTCGTCAACCAGACATGTTGTGGAATCGGAGGAGATTAACATGTTATTTATTATTGGCCTTGGAGTTATTGCTTTGACCCAAGTCCAGGCCAGGAACAGGAGGAGGAGGATTTCTTGGACCAAAAATTGGTTGCTTTATTAATCGTGACCAATAACATACCTGCTAATAGAAACACTCCTGCTACTTCTAAACTTCTTAGTTTAACCTCTTCATTTGACCTGAAGCAATGGGTACAGGCTTCTACTCACTCTGATGGCAACACCCTTGACCTTGTATTCTCTTACCTATGCACTCCATGCAACTTCTCAAACAATCCTTTTCCTCTCTCCGACCTTACCTGCAATTCTGTTATTTTCTATAATCTTTCAAGTGATTGTAAATAGAATGACAACTTCCTGTGAATTGCTTAAGAGGAGGTCTAGGCAAAATAAACTCTATCTCCAGACAGATGCCTCCAGCATTGTGGTTTTTGATGTTAACCTTAGGGGAAATTCCCAGAATCAGCAGATTTACAATGGAATGTGCATGGTCTGGAGGTTCACATATACTTGTGTGTTTGGCTGTGACGTGAAGACCTCCTTTTACTTTCTTGGCTTCAGTAACCACACCTGGCTCATAGACCGGTTGAGATCATATACAGGATGCAATGACAAGGATTATACGTCAGGTACAAATACAAAAGCATATAAAAGTGACATCAGAAAAAAAGATTAAGTGGTCGATCGAGTCTGCTCTTTTTTTGAAAAAATTTATACATATTTTTGTATTTTTTAATTTGTTGTTAACTATTTTGTCTAACTATAGATCTATGCTTGTCCGAAGCGTGTTTGAATGGAATTACTGTTGAATCACTCACTACCTCTGCGGGAAGGCTATTGCAAGCATCAACAACCCTCTCAGTAAAATTATACTATCTAAAATTTGTTTTGAACTTTCCCCCTGCTAGTATGAATTCGTGGCCATGTGCTCTTGATCTTGGCTTCATATTAAAAATGATGCCCTCCTGAACTTTATTTACCCCCTTGATGTATGTAACATTTTCAATCATGCCTCTTCTTTTCTCCAGACTGTACATATTAAGTTCCTGAAGTTTCTCCTAATATGTTTTATTTATTTATTTATTTCAGGTACTTATATAGCGCCGTCAATTTACGCAGCGCTTTACATATACATTGTACATTCACATCAGTCCCTACCCTCAAGGAGCTTACAATCTACGGTCCCTAACTCACATACATATACTAAGGACAATTTAGACAGGATCCAAATAACCTACCAGCATGTCTTTGGAGTGTGGGAGGAAACCAGAGTACCCGGAGGAAACCCACGCAAGCACAGGGAGAACATGCAAACTCCAGGCAGGTAGTGTCGTGGGTGGGATTCGAACCAGCGACCCTTCTTACTGCTAGGCGAGAGTGCTATCCACTGCACCACTGTGCCGCCCGTATGCTTCAGACCTTTCACCGTTTTTGTTACCCATCTATGGACTCGTTCTGTCTCGTCAAAATATCTTTTTGTAAGTGTGGTCTCCAGAACTTAACACAGTATCACTGCTTTATTAAGGTCTAAAAAGTGGTCTCTTACATTTTAAAATAGTAAAAATAGCATAAAACAGAAGGAGCGGCGTCTGAGGCGCCTCCTTACGTGACTTCCGGTTTACGTCTGCTCTGACATGCCCTACGCGTTACGTCACCGCTTGTGACATCATCTGGGTCCCAGATGAAGTCACGAGCGGTGACGTAATGCGTAGGGCGTGTCAGAGAGCAGACGTAAACCGGAAGTCACGTAAGGAGGCACCTCAGATGCCGCTCCTTCTGTTTTATGCTATTTTTACTATTTTAAAATGTAAGAGACCACTTTTTAGACCTTAATAAAGCAGTTATACTTATTATACTACACCATTGGAGGCTTTTTTCTCTTTCCTCCCCCTTCTTTTTATCCCGCCGGGCTGGTGGAGCCTGGGTGGGAAACCCCCGCTTTTTTAATAGGTTATCCTCATATTGAGAAGACAATTCAGCCACCATTAGATGCTAAACTTGGACAACTATTACGCTACAACGCACAGCGTCAACCAAAAGAAACCCATCGATGCCTGTATTTACTTCTCTTAAGGTGAGAGTTCTGAGAGCCTGTTAAGACCGGCACTCTCTATATGAAGATTACCATTACTATCTACATATTTTCCCATTCAATTGATCCCAGCTGATGCAATTCGCCATTTATGAACTTTTTCACTTCACTTTATTTATTGGATATTTAGTTATCAATATATTTGGATATTTTTGTGTAAAATATTTTTTCTTTGCACACTGATGCATTAGTTTTACACCATGTGTTAGTCACTTTTTATAATATTAGGTGATAGATTAGATGCGCAAAATCCTTTTATCTTCGCAATATGAGTGAGGAGCTGGGCCTCTCGCATGCGCAGTAGGGTTCCCGGCGTGAAGCCATAAGGCTACACTGCCGGGTTCCCTTGCCCGCAATGGCGGCAGCAGCACCCGACAGCTGATGGAAACATCAGCTTAGTCTGACATGATCTGCCCTTAGTAAAGCCATTCTGCTTTGGGTCCAGCAAGTTGTATGTCTTTAAGTGATCAGGAGCGATTCAATTAACTTGACAGCAACAGATGTTAAACTCACTGGCCTATAATTGCCATCTTCTATCTTGCTACCCTTCTTGTGGATAGGTACAATATTAGCTGTGCGTCAGTCATGGGGAACTTTTCCTGTAAAGCCTCGTACACATGATCGGATTTTCCGCAGACAAAATCTGGATTTTGTCTTGCATACAAACGGCAAGGAATTGTCGGCCAACAAGCATGAACGTAGTGACGTACTACGTGGTTTTTCAGCTCTTTAGCGCCACCCTTTGGGATCCTTCTGCTAATTTCGTGTTAGCAGAAGTTTGGTGAGTGTTGATTCGCACTTTTCATTTCGCGCTTTTCAGTTTGTGCTTTTCAGTTTTTTTCTGAACGGCCATTCGTCAACCAGACATGTTGCGGAATCGGAGGAGATTAACGTGTTGTTTATTATTGGCCTTGGAGTTATTGCTTTGACCCAAGTCCAGGCCAGGAACAGGAGAAGGAGGATTTCTTGGACCAAAAATTGGTTGCTTTATTAATCGTGACCAATAACATACCTGCTAATAGAAACACTCCTGCTACTTCTAAACTTCTTAGTCTAACCTCTTCATTTGACCTGAAGCAATGGGTACAGGCTTCTACTCACTCTGATGGCAACACCCTTGACCTTGTATTCTCTTACCTTACTCTATTCTGCTACTGACCACCTCTATGACAAAATCTCTCCCCTGTCCTGCCCTAACCAAGCCACGTCCATCTACAATAAGTCTCTGTCCTCCACCCTGGCCAAGCACGCTCTCCTCACTACACGCAGAATCAGGCCTCGACCTCTACAACCCTGGCAAACAGATGACACTAAAATTGTCAAAAAACGTAGTCGCGCTCTTGAGTGTCTGTGGCACAAGACTAATGCCCCGTACACACGGTCGGATTTTCCGATGGAAAATGTCCGATCGGAGCGTGTTGTCGGAAATTCCGACCGTGTGTGGGCTCCATCGGACATTTTCCAACGGATTTTCCAACACACAAAGTTGGAGAGCAGGAGATAAAATTTTCTGACAACAAAATCCGATCGCGTCAATTCCGACCGTGTGTGTGGCCTGTTCTGACGCACAAAGTGCCACGCATGCCCAGAAGAAGTTCCAAGACGGAAAAGCTCGTTCTGGTAAACTTAGCGTTCGCAATGGATACAGCACTTTCGTCACGCTGCAATGTTAAAAATGGTTTAATACAGCACACTCTCTTCTTCTTTATAATGTGACAAGAATTAAGTAGTTTTGCTGCTCATATTCACACACACTTTTCACAAAGTTTTATTTTGTTTTTTTTTATTGGGATTCCCTGAATATATTGTTATTAGTTGTCACATCTGACAGAATTTTTTTTTTTATTTAATTTTTTTGGGGATTTTAAGCCTTTTTTTTTTTTTTTAATGTTTGAATTTTTTCAAAGGCTGATCTTTGTTCAATGTTATTTTTATTTTTCCTCCAGAATATTTTTGTGTGTGTTTTGTGTGTCAAGTTACCCCAACACCATTGATATCTTTTATTATTTAATCTCAAGGAGATTGTTTGGTGTTGGTATCCCTTGTTCATTTTACATTGTATATTTGAAATGTACCTGAATCCTCACAAACCAACTGTCCTTTTTGAAGTAAAACACATAGGAGAGTATAATTCAAAACAAAAATCCTTTATTAAGGGCTCAGAACCAAACAAAGAGGAAGGCAACACTGGATCAACAAGAGAAATTAGCGAAGCCTGGGACCCCCCCGGCAGACATCAATTCTTGAACATCAAATTGGTGGCCTGAGGAGTCCATATGTAAGGGAGGGCAGTCTGGTCCAGAATTCGCAGAGATCCGGAAAGCAGCAGATGACATGTGTGTCCCCAGGCTGTGGTACCACAAGAGGCTGCATTTTTTGGCCGACCAGACTGGATCCAGGGTCCTCACTTTCTGGTCTTCCTTTCACGCTTCCTTCTGGGCTGTGGCTGTGCAGTTGGAGATGTGGCAGGAGGAGGAGTAGGACCTGGAGGAGGACTGGGAGGACCTGGAGGAGAGGGAGGACGAGGAGGAGGACCTGCAGGAGGAGGAGGAGGACCATCGCAAAGGTGTGTCTGAGCTGTCATTTGGCCCCTCATACCTTTGTTAAGAGCCTCCAATATGAGCGCCTCACACAAGACTTGTTGGCCCTCCTCCATCCTCTGCATTTTATATGCAATGACGACAGCAATGTCCTCCTCCACGGTCTGTCGTGCTCCCAGGACCTCTGTAGCCCTCCAAAAGAGTCCTCCGGTAGCCTCCTCTAGGGCACTCCTCCTACTGCCACTTTCTCTTTTCAGGGGGGGTGGAGGGACCTGCAGATCAGCCAGCCGGCTCGGCCCGGCCACCTCCTGGCTGAGACTTCCCTGTGTATGAAAAGGGGACATGGTTGTAATGTTTTGCTTCATCAATCACAATCCTAAATTAGTACTCCAAACTAACATCTAGATAACATCATTGATTGGACAAGCAGAAATATTTAGAGGAATGCTATACCTGGCTCAATCTGGGCTCCTCCACATGTTGCCTGGAAGGCCCAGGTTGGGCGTCAGAAGCCTCAGCGGGGGAAGGAAGCGTGGAAGGAAGACTGGAGAGGGATGACCTGGGTTCAGTCTGGCCTGCCAGAAAATGCAGCCTGTCGTAGTACAACATCCTGGGGACATAGATGTCATCTGCTGCTCCGGATCTCTGTGAATCCAGGACTTTCCTGCGCTCCCTTAGATATGTGCTCCTCAGGCCACCAATGAAGATCTTTAAATAGGTGATGTCTGCCGTGGGGATCACCTGCTTCACAATTTCACACAATTGCACCAGTGCTACCTTCCTCTTTGCTTGGTTCTTGAAATGGGGGTGTTTAATCTCCCACAGACAGGGCAGCTCCCTTAAGATATCTATGAATACTGACATGAAGTCATTGTCTTTCACTAAGATATCCATGTTCACTGCAAGACACAACACAAGACAAAGCCTAATGTCAGACAAAACTCTCCTAATCTTGTTACAATATAGGCCTCAATGTAGAAGCAGTATAGGCACAAGTTTGTCTCTTACCTTCGTTCTTACGATCGGCGCGTCCAATGCTCCTTCCTCCGCTCACAGATCGTACGTAATACGCACGCGTGTTAGGCTTTATACACACTGCGCATGCGTGTAACTCCGCCCACCCCTGACGTTCTTTCTAGTCTATTCCCCGCCCCTTTTTGTTCGGCGCAGTGGGGGAAGAGCACATGGCGGAGTCACAGCAGGTGCGTGCTAATTGCAGGAACGAGGAGGAGGAGGAGGAAAGCCCGGATCCGGACACGTCCCGATCCAGAAGGAGATGTTTTAAGGCCACAAATATGTCCTTTGGGGAGATGTTGGAGATGGTCGACATCATGAAGAAGTCCGACTATGACGGAAAGTATGGGCCTTACCCCAACCCCAGTATCCAAAAGGCCAAGATCATGGCGAAAGTGATCAAAAGTCTGCAGAAGAATTTCGGGGTACGACGAAGAACAGCTCAGGAAGCGGTGGTCGGACCTGAAATTGAGAGAGCCAGAGCAGTACCGAAAGATCCGGAGAGTGCTGCAAAAAAGTAAGTAGTTGTGCTGTGTTCCTATTCTTTCTGTCTTTATTGCGTTCGTGCTGCTCCATATGCTTTTCTTAATTGTACAGTTTAAAAGGGCAACTTTAACCACTTGCCGACCGCCTAACGCAGATATACTGCGGCAGAGCGGCACGGGCAGGCAAAATCACGTACCCGTACGTGATCTGCCTCCCGCGGGCGGGGGGTCCGATCGGACCCCCCCCCGGTGCCATCGGCGGTCGGCATCTGACTGGGAGCGTCGGGAGGCGAGGGGGAGACCATCCGATCGTGGCCCCCCCCTCGCGATCGCTCCCAGCCAATGGAAATGCTCCTCTGCCTGTGTGTCGTTTCACACAGGCAGAGGATGTGATGTCATCTCTCCTCGGTCTGGCAGTTTCCGTTCCAGCGCCGAGGGGAGATGACAAGTGAGTGCACAACACACACACACACACAGTAGAACATGCCAGGCATACTTTACACCCCCGATCGCCCCCCGATCCCCCCCCAATCACCCCCCCCCCCCCTGTCACAAACTGACATTAGCAGTATTTTTTTTTTTTTTTTTTTTCTGATTACTGCATAGTGTCAGTTTGTGACAGTTAGTGTTAGGGCAGTGAGTATTACCCCCCTTTAGGTCTAGGATACCCCCCTAACCCCCCCTAATAAAGTTTTAACCCCTTGATCACCCCCTGTCACCAGTGTCGCTAAGCGATCATTTTTCTGATCGCTGTATTAGTGTCGCTGGTGACGGTAGTTAGGAACGTAAATATTTAGGTTCGCCGTCAGTGTTTTATAGCGTCAGGGACCCCCCTATACTACCTAATAAATGTTTTAACCCCTTGATTGCCCCCTAGTTAACCCTTTCACCACTGATCACTGTATAACCGTTACGGTTGACGCTGGTTAGTTCGTTTATTTTTTATAGTGTCAGGACACCCGCCGTTTATTACCGAATAAAGGTTTAGCCCCCCGATCGCCCGGCGGTGATATGCGTCGCCCCAGGCAGCGTCAAATTAGCGCCAGTACCGCGAACACCCACGCACGCAGCATATGCCTCCCTTAGTGGTATAGTATCTGATCGGATCAATATCTGATCCGATCAAATCTATACTAGCGTCCCCAGCAGTTTAGGGTTCCCGAAAACGCAGTGTTAGCAGGATCAGCCCAGATACCCGCTAGCACCTGCGTTTTGCCCCTCCGCCCAGCCCAGCCCACCCAAGTGCAGTATCGATCGATCACTGTCACTTACAAAACACTAAACGCATAACTGCAGCGTTCGCAGAGTCAGGCCTGATCCCTGCGATCGCTAACAGTTTTTTTGGTAGCGTTTTGGTGAACTGGCAAGCACCAGCCCCAGGCAGCGTCAGGTTAGCGCCAGTACCGCTAACACCCACGCACGCACCGTATACCTCCCTTAGTGGTATAGTATCTGATCGGATCAATATCTGATCCGATCAAATCTATACTAGCGTCCCCAGCAGTTTAGGGTTCCCAAAAACGCAGTGTTAGCGGGATCAGCCCAGATACCTGCTAGCACCTGCGTTTTGCCCCTCCGCCCGGCCCAGCCCAGCCCACCCAAGTGCACTATCGATCGATCACTGTCACTTACAAAACACTAAACGCATAACTGCAGCGTTCGCAGAGTCAGGCCTGATCCCTGCGATCGCTAACAGTTTTTTTGGTAGCGTTTTGGTGAACTGGCAAGCACCAGCCCCAGGCAGCGTCAGATTAGCGCCAGTACCGCTAACACCCACGCACGCACTGTACACCACCCTTAGTGGTATAGTATCTGATCGGATCAATATCTGATCCGATTAGATCTATACTAGTGTCCCCAGCAGTTTAGGGTTCCCAAAAACGCAGTGTTAGCGGGATCAGCCCAGATACCTGCTAGCACCTGCGTTTTGCCCCTCCGCCCAGCCCGGCCCAGCCCACCCAAGTGCAGTATCGATCGATCACTGTCACTTACAAAATACTAAACGCATAACTGCAGCGTTCGCAGAGTCAGGCCTGATCCCTGCGATCGCTAACAGTTTTTTTGGTAGCGTTTTGGTGAACTGGCAAGCGCCAGCGGCCTAGTACACCCCGGTCGTAGTCAAACCAGCACTGCAGTAACACGTGGTGACGTGGCGAGTCCCATAAGTGCAGTTCAAGCTGGTGAGGTGGCAAGCACAAGTAGTGTCCCGCTGCCACCAAAAAGACAAACACAGGCCCGTCGTGCCCATAGTGCCCTTCCTGCTGCATTCGCCAATCCTAATTGGGAACCCACCGCTTCTGCAGCGCCCGTACTTCCCCCATTCACATCCCCAACCAAATGCAGTCGGCTGCATGAGAGGCATTTTTATGTCCTCCCGAGTACCCCTACCCAGCGAACCCCCCAAAAAAAGATGTTGTGTCTGCAGCAAGAGCGGATATAGACGTGACACCCGCTATTATTGTCCCTCCTGTCCTGACAATCCTGGTCTTTGCATTGGTGAATGTTTTGAACGCTACCATGCACTAGTTGACTATTAGCGTAGGGTACAGCATTGCACAGACTAGGCGCACTTTCACAGGGTCTCCCAAGATGCCAT
This sequence comes from Lithobates clamitans, assembly GCA_037952925.1. NCBI lineage: Eukaryota > Metazoa > Chordata > Amphibia > Anura > Ranidae > Lithobates > Lithobates clamitans. The sequence goes on along the minus strand of JBBGZY010000018.1, from coordinate 5,763,057 downwards.
CGCATTTTGAGAGACCCGAACCTGGAACCGGTTACCGTTATAAAAGTTAGTTACAAAAAAAGTGTAAAAAAAAAAAAAATATATGAAATAAAAAAAATAGTTGTTGTTTTATTGTTCTCTCTCTCTCTATTCTCTCTCTCTATTGTTCTGCTCTTTTTTACTGTATTCTATTCTGCAATGTTTTATTGTTATTGTTATTGTTATTGATTGTTATTGTTATTGTTATTGTTATTGATTGTTATTGTTATTGTTATTATGTTTTATCATGTTTGTTTTTCAGGTGTGTAATTATTTACACTTTACTGTGCTTTATTGTTAACCATTGTTAACCATTTTTTTGTCTTCAGGTACGCCATTCACGACTTTGAGTGGTTATACCAGAATGATGCCTGCAGCTTTAGGTATCATCTTGGTATCATTCTTTTCAGCCAGCGGTCGGCTTTCATGTAAAAGCAATCCTAGTGGCTAATTAGCCTCTAGACTGTTTTTACAAGCAGTGGGAGGGAATGCCCCCCCCCCCCCAACATCTTCCGTGTTTTTCTCTGGCTCTCCTGTCTCAACAGGGAACCTGAAAATGCAGCCGGTGATTCAGCCAGCTGACCATAGAGCTGATCAGAGACCAGAGTGGCTCCAAACATCTCTATGACCTAAGAAACCGGAAGCTACGAGCATTTTATGACGTAGATTTCGCCGGATGTAAACAGCGCCATTGGGAAATTGGGAAAGCATTTTATCACACCGATCTTGGTGTGATCAGATGCTTTGAGGGCAGAGGAGAAATCTAGGGTCTAATAGACCCCAATTTTTGCAAAAAAGAGTACCTGTCACTACCTATTGCTATCATAGGGGATATTTATATTCCCTGAGATAACAATAAAAATGATTTAAAAAAAAAAAAATGAAAGGAACAGTTTAAAAATAAGATAAAAAAATAATAATAATAAAGAAAAAAAAAAAAAAAAAAAAAAAAGCACCCCTGTCCCCCCTGCTCTCGCGCTAAGGTGAACGCAAGCGTTGGTCTGGCGTCAAATGTAAACAGCAATTGCACCATGCATGTGAGGTATCGCCGCGAAGGTCAGATCGAGGGCAGTAAGTTTAGCAGTAGACCTCCTCTGTAAATCTAAAGTGGTAACCTGTAAAGGCTTTTAAAGGCTTTTAAAAATGTATTTAGTTTGTCGCCACTGCACGTTTGTGCGCAATTTTAAAGCATGTCATGTTTGGTATCCATGTACTCGGCCTAAGATCATCTTTTTTATCTCATCAAACATTTTGGCAATATAGTGTGTTTTAGTGCATTAAAATGTAAAAAAGTGTGTTTTTTCCCCAAAAAATGCGTTTGAAAAATCGCTGCGCAAATACTGTGTGAAAAAAAAAAATGAAACACCCACCATTTTAATCTGTAGGGCATTTGCTTTAAAAAAAATATATAATGTTTGGGGGTTCAAAGTAATTTTCTTGCAAAAAAAAATTATTTTTTTATGTAAACAATAAGTGTCAGAAAGGGCTTTGTCTTCAAGTGGTTAGAAGAGTGGGTGATGTGTGACATAAGCTTCTAGATGTTGTGCATAAAATGCCAGGACAGTTCAAACCCCCCCCAAATGACCCCATTTTGGAAAGTAGACACCCCAAGCTATTTGCTGAGAGTCATGTTGAGTCCATGGAATAATTTATATTGTGACACAAGTTGCGGGAAAGAGACAATTTTTTATTTTTTTTATTTTTTTTTGCGCAAAGTTGTCACTAAATGATATATTGCTCAAACATGCCATGGGAATATGTGAAATTACACCCCAAAATACATTCTGTTGCTTCTCCTGAGTACGGGGATACCACATGTGTGGGACTTTTTGGGAGCCTAGCCACGTACGGGACCCCGAAAACCAAGCACCGCCTTCAGGCTTTCTAAGGCCGTAAATTTTTGATTTCACTCTTCACTGCCTATCACAGTTTCGGAGGCCATGGAATGCCCAGGTGGCACAAAACCCCCCCAAATGACCCCATTTTGGAAAGTAGACACCCCAAGCTTTTTGATGAGAGGTATAGTGAGTATTTTGCAGACCTCACTTTTTGTCACAAAGTTTTGAAAATTGAAAAAAGAAAAAAAAAAAATTTTTTTCTCGTCTTTCTTTATTTTCAAAAACAAATGAGAGCTGCAAAATACTCACCATGCCTCTCAGCAAATAGCTTGGGGTGTCTACTTTCCAAAATGGGGTCATTTGGGGGGGGTTTGTGCCACCTGGGCATTCCATGGCCTCCGAAACTGTGATAGGCAGTGAGGAGTAAAATCAAAAATGTACGCCCTTAGAAATCCTGAAGGCGGTGCTTGGTTTTCGGGGTCCCGTACGCGGCTAGGCTCCTAAAAAGTCCCACACATGTGGTATCCCCGTACTCAGGAGAAGCAGCTAAATGTATTTTGGGGTGCAATTCCACATATGCCCATGGCCTGTGTGAGCAATATATCATTTAGTGACAACTTTGTGCAAAAAAAAAAAAAAAAAAAAAAAATTTGTCACTTTCCCGCAACTTGTGTCAAAATATAAAACATTCCATGGACTCAACATGCCTCAAAGCAAATAGCTTGGGGTGTCTACTTTCCAAAATGGGGTCATTTGGGGGGGTTTTATGTCATCTGGGCATTTTATGGCCTTCAAAACTGTGATAGGTAGTGAGGAATAAAATCAAAAATGTACGCCCTTAGAAATCCTGAAGGCGGTGCTTGGTTTTCGGGGCCCCGTACGCGGCTAGGCTCCCAAAAAGTCCCACACATGTGGTATCCCCGTACTCAGGAGAAGCAGCTAAATGTATTTTGGGGTGCAATTCCACATATGCCCATGGCCTGTGTGAGCAATATATCATTTAGTGACAACTTTTTGTAATTTTTTTTTTTTTTTTTGTCATTATTCAATCACTTGGGACAAAAAAAATGAATATTCAATGGGCTCAACATGCCTCTCAGCAAATTCCTTGGGGTGTCTACTTTCCAAAATGGGGTCATTTGTGGGGGTTTTGTACTGCCCTGCCATTTTAGCACCTCAAGAAACGACATAGGCAGTCATAAATTAAAGGCTGTGTAAATTCCAGAAAATGTACCCTAGTTTGTAGACGCTATAACTTTTGCGCAAACCAATAAATATACACTTATTGACATTTTTTTTACCAAAGACATGTGGCCGAATACATTTTGGCCTAAATGTATGACTAAAATTGAGTTTATTGGATTTTTTTTAGAACAAAAAGTAGAAAATATCATTTTTTTTCAAAATTTTCGGTCTTTTTCCGCGTATAGCGCAAAAAATAAAAACGGCAGAGGTGATCAAATACCATCAAAAGAAAGCTCTATTTGTGGGAAGAAAAGGACGCAAATTTCGTTTGGGTACAGCATTGCATGACCGCGCAATTAGCAGTTAAAGCGACGCAGTGCCGAATTGTAAAAAGTGCTCTGGTCAGGAAGGGGGTAAAACCTTCCGGGGCTGAAGTGGTTAATGTTCATGGGCCCATTATTCGTTCGTATCAAACATTTTTCTTTCGGCCTCTAAAACACCATTGTTTAGGCCATATGCATTTTCCCACATTTTTTTTGGGCCTACTTGGATGCCAAATAGTTGTTTGTGTAGATGGGTTTGTTACTAGAATGAAATGCCAACTAGATTGTGTGTAAGGAGAGGACACTGAGCAGCTGTTTTCACATCTGGACACTGGAGCACTAGTGTGGGAAACAAGAACACCATTTTTATTAGGGGGCCACACAGGTGCTCCAGTGTATACTATAGGGGGGTCTCCATCGGTGAAGCTTGTACTAAACAGGTAAAGTATTGCAGCTTGACAAAGGCCAATAAAAAAAATACATCTTGGAACTCGGCTAAAATAGACAATTGTACCCCACTTCCAAGCAATGTTTCCTATTTCTAGTTCTGCCATCAAATATCTGTGTGCTAATTATACCATTTTTGTTTTACATAGGGGAGAAAAGACTCGGAGGACACCCCTCATGCGAGGAGACCACAGACCCCCCACCTATGGAAGAAGGTAAAATACCCCCAACCCAAGCTGAGCAGGAGGAAGAAGAAGATGTGGTGGAGATTGGCACCACAACAGGTGAGTGTCTGCAATCCACAGACTCAGGTAAAAGACATGGATGGTGGCAGATTTTTGAGACCTGTTTTTGTTTTCTTTCTCTCTTTTTAGGTGATCGTGAGGTTGTGGATCCAGAACGTTTCACATCAGAAAGTGCCCAGATCCTGATCGGGGAGATCATGTGGTGTAATGTCAAACTGCAAAACATACAGCAAAAAATCAATGATGTTATTAAAAAAAAAAATAACATCATTGATGTTTTGGGGTGAATTTAAAACCCCACAAAATCACTTTTTGGATTGTGGTCCAATCTTTTAAATATTTTTGCAATGTTTTGAAAAGCCAAATTTGGAGGATGCACACAGTGTGCCAACATGTGCTATCTGCCATCACGGGAGATCAATGGACGCGTTTTGGGGGTGCAACCCCTTCCTCAATTATAAAGTAGCGTTGAGGAAGGGCTTGCTCCCCCAAAACACGTCCCTTGATCCCCCCTGATGGCAGATAGCACATGTTGACATTCGTAAATTGGTGTGCATCTTCCAAATTTGGCTTTTCCAGGGGTGATTTCCCCCCATCTGAACGCTATATCAAACCCAGTTCCTAAATACTGATGTCTGATATAGCCTTCAGGTTTTACCTAATGTGAACTTTGTAAGTTGAAGTTTTTTGGCTTTCTTGTTGGTTTTACACAGGCCTGTTTTATCGGAAATGGACATTTCGATTTTTGATAATGCTACTGCAAAAATTGTTATACAACAAACATGTTGGTTTGTTTTAAAAACCTTTGGTAAATGCACATGTGATTGTGCAGGTATAAAAAAGTTGCTTACTCAAGAATGTGTGGATTATTGTCTCAACCCTACAATACAACACTTTTGGGGTGATGTAATTGCTGTTTTCTGCAAAAATGGGGGTTATTTCCTAAGGGCAAATCCTCTTTGCACTACAAGTGCAGTTTCAGTGCAGTTGCAAGTGCACTTGTAGTGAAATGTGTTTTTGCATTTAGGAAATAACAGCCAACAGTGCTTTGTATAACGTTACACAATCACAACATTTTCTGGACTCAACACATTTCTGTCAGGGTCAGCTAAAACAAACACAAGCAGTAAATGTCCACCAAGAATTTCTTTTTTTTTTTATTATAAAAAGGCTTCACAGATTGTCTGGCATATTGATAGCCCCCCTACCCGCAAAGAACTCCAGGTAGCGTAACCGGACATCACGGGCACTCAGGGAGGGCAAGCCAGGACGGCCACTTTCAAGCGCCGTCAGTGTAGTTTGATGTAGGATTCCGGCCTCAGGCCCAACTGAGCCAGCATAGTTGGCCGAATGTTTCCTTAAAAAGTTATGGAGAACACAGCACGCCAGTATAATATGGTTCAGTTTATACTCCGCCATATGGATGGGTGTTAGAAATAGTCGGAACCGGCTGCCCAGGATTCCAAATGTGTTCTCCACCACTCTTCGGGCTCTGGCCAGCCGGTAATTAAAAACCCTCTGTTCCGGGGTGAGGGTCCTCATTGGGAATGGCCGCATCAGGTGGTCCCCCAACGCTTCATCAGCAACGAACACAAATGGGAGTCCTTCCACATTGTCCTCTGGAGCTGGCAAGTCCAAGCTGCCATTCTGGAGACGCCTGTAGAACCCCGTCTGGGCGATGACTCCACCATCGGACATCCGGCCATTCTTCCCCACGTCCACATACAAGAAGTCGTAATTAGCCGACACCACCGCCAACATCACTATACTATTATACCCCTTGTAATTATAATAGTACGACCCCGAGTTGGGTGGTGGGACGATGTGGACATGTTTCCCATCAATTGCCCCTCCGCAGTTAGGAAAGCCCCACCGCTCGGCAAAGTGGGAGGCCACAGTCTGCCATTCCTGTGGCGTGGAAGGAAACTGTTGAGGAAAAAACAATAAACATGACTATTTTTACTCTGAAACATGGCAAGCAGATTATACACAAACATTATGGGGCAACCTCCAGATAGCATTTAGTAAGGGGAATTTAACAAGGCCAAAGTATAAGGTACACCTATCATATTCCCCCTCCCCCCCTCTCATGGGCCATTTCTAACATTATAGGGGGTGTGTGGAAATCTTGGACAGGTAACCCTCTTCACTTCATTGAGAGATGAATGCCTAAAAAATGGGTATTACTTTGAACAGACCCTCCTTAGTTACACTATTGTCAGACCACTGGACAGGTAAGAAGTGTCATAATACAAAGATATAAATACACACTGTACACATTTGAGGACATTTGGACATTCTGCTATTACCTATCAAGATAATAATAGGATACAAAAACTTTAAACAGTACCATTTGAAAGTATACAGGCAGGCCCTTGCACTACATGCTTTGGGGAATTCATCCATAAATCTGAGCACTAAAGAGGTGGGTATAGTGTGTATGGGTTTGGCAAAGTCAGCAGATAGATGATTGAGGATAGATAGAGAATTGGGATCAGCTGACTTAGCAGTTGGGGGAGGGAGGGTTACTAAAAATTATTTGGGGACACCACAAAAAAAAAACCTCTGCACTCTGCCTGAATTTAAATCAAAAATAACATTTCAAAACATTTTAGGGGGTGTTTGGGGTAAAGCACTACTATGGAGCTGATAAAATACATTGTTAAGTGACTACATGAGGTGAATATAGGCCAGGAGACACCATGCTGGGGAGGTTAGTGAAGGGCAAATATGTATTAAGGACCTAAAATAATAATTACATAAAAATCCAGCATGCATGAGGACAAAGGGGACATTCACAGCATATTACAATCATGGTAATTAGGGAATGAGGAAAGAAATACAAGATATTACCAAACATTCAATACAATAAAATGTGACATTAAAGGATAAAAATCTTACCTTCATATACTCCTTCTGTAGGACCTGTATGATGGCAGAACAGGTCTCTGGGATGATGATGCCAAGAGCCTGGGGGGAGATACCTGTCGAGAACTTCAAGTCCTGCAGGCTTCTCCCTGTGGCCAAATACCGCAGGGTAGCGACCAACCTCTGCTCCGGAGTGATGGCTTGCCTCATGCAGGTATCCTGCCTGCTGATATAGGGGGTCAGCGAAGCCAACAGACGGTGAAACACGGGGTCCGTCATCCGGAGAAAGTTCCTGAAATCATCAGGATTATTCTCACGGATCTCACGGAGCAAAAGCATATGAGAGAACTGGTCACGCTGAAGCAACCAATTCTTCAACTCCTCCCCACCCTGTTCATGGACTGGACTTGTGTCAAGGTCAGGACCCCAACACCAATCCCCCGCACAGCACGAACCCTACGAGGAGTACGCATACGAAACATGGCTAGAAAACGGTCGGCTGCTCAGAACGAAGTAACAGAACGCACTGAAGAACAGCAAGGCCTGTGAAGAGCGACCTGAAAAACAGTGACGAACGAACAAGAATACAATGACTAAATCACGCGGAACTTGCTTGCACGCACTGAAGAGCAGATACAAACCCACAAGCACAAACTGAACGGCAGAAAACGATCTGAAAGCCACGAGTCTGAAAAAGCGCGAATCGTCTCTCACCAAACTTTTACTAACACGAGATTAGCAAAAGGAGCCCAAAGGGTGCCGCGCTTGGTTCTGACCTGGCCTTTTCTAGTCTTGTCGTACGTGGTGTACGTGACTGCGTGGTTGGCGATTGGAAATTCCGACAACTTTGTGTGACCGTGTGTAGACAAAATAAGTTTGAGCCAACATCCGCCGGAAAAAATCATAGGATTTTGTTGTCGGAATGTCCAAAGAAAGTCCGACCGTGTGTACGCCCTATAAGTCTCTCAAAGACTTCAACCAATACAAATCTGCCCTCCAAAAATACTATTCTTTCCTCCACACTGCCAAGCAAACCTATTTTACAACTCTTATTAACACCTTCTCATCCAATCCCCATAAACTCTTCTCTACCTTCAACTCTCTACTTTGTCCTCCACCGCCTCCACCCACTGACTTATTCACTGCCCAGGAAATCTCTAATCATTTAAAAAAAATTGATACAATCTGTGATGAAATCTCCACTATACAGGTATCTCCCCCAGCTAAGACCCCATGTTAACAGGTACAACTGACACTCCCCCTATTCAAATCTGCTACTCCAGATGAAGTTGCTAAACTCCTTTCTATCGCCCACCTAACCACCTGTCCCCTGGAGCCTATTCCCTCTCAAATGCTACGGTCACCCTCTGACCCCATCCTACACTCTCTAACCCACATCTTCAATCTCTCCCTCACCTCTGGCATCTTCCCTGATGCTCTAAAACATGCACTGGTCACTCCCATACTCAAAAAGCCGTCCTTGGACCCTACCAATCTTAACAACCTACGCCCTATCTCCTTGCTCCCCTTTTCCTCTAAACTCCTTGAACGCCTGGTTTGCAACCAACTGAGTGACCACCTCATTCAAAACAACCTTCTTGATCCCCTTCAATCTGGATTTCGCCCTCAACACTCCACAGAAACTGCTCTTTTAAAACTCACAAATGACCTACTAACTGCAAAAACCAACGGACACTATTCTGTACTCCTACTTCTGGATCTTTCAGCTGCCTTTGACATGGTTGACCATCCCCTCCTCCTCAAAAAACATTACTCCCTCCATCTCCGTGACTGTGCTCTTCAGTGGCTCTGATCCTACCTATCCCAACGCACCTTCAGTGTCACTTACAATTCTACTTCCTCCACTCCTCTTCCCTTCTCTGTCGGGGTCCCCCAAGGTTCTGTTCTTGGACCTCTTTTATTTTCAATCTACACCTCTTCCCTGGGTCAGCTGATAGCCTCTCACGGCTTTCAATATCATTTCTATGCTGATGACAAACAAATCTATCTCTTCACCCCTCAACTCACTCCATCAGTCTCCTCACGCATCACTAACTTACTAACCGACATATCTGTATGGATGTCACACCACTTCCTCAAACTCAACTTGTCCAAAACCGAGCTTATAATATTTCCTCCCCCACGTGCCTCTTCCCCTGACTTATCTGTCAAGAGCAATGGCACAACCATCCACCCCTCCCCACATGTCAGGGTCCTAGGTGTTATCCTGGACTCTGAACTCTCCTTTCGGCTCCAAATGCAATCACTTTCCAAAGCTTGCCACCTCTAACTCCGCAACATCTCTAAACTACGTCCCTTTCTAACCAGTGAAACCACAAAGCTCCTAATTCACTCCCTGGTTATCTCTCGCCTTGACTACTGCAACTCACTCCTCATTGGCTCACCTTTAAATAGACTATCCCCCCTTCAGTCCATCATGAATGCGGCTGCCAGACTCATCCACCTTACAAACCGCTCAGTGTCTGCTACCCCTCTCTGTCAATCCCTCCATTGGCTACCACTCGCCCAACAAATTAAATTCAAAATACTGACAATAAGTTACAAAGCCATCCACAACTCTGCCACCAGCTACATCACTAACCTAGTCTCAAAATACCAACCTAATCGCCATCTCCGTTCCTCCCAAGACCTCCTGCTCTCTAGCTCCCTCATCACCTCCTCCCATATCTGCCTCCAGGACTTCTCCCGAGCCTCGCCCATCCTCTGGAATTCCCTACGCCAATCTGTCAGACTGTCTCCAAATTTATCCACTTTTAGGCGATTCCTGAAAACTTTCCTCTTCAGAGAAGCCTATCCTGCCTCCATCTAACAACTGCACTATTTTCTCCATTAGCTCATCCCCCACAGCTATTACCCTTTTGTATAACTTGACCCTCCCTCCTAGATTGTAAGCTCTAACGAGCAGGGCCCTCTGATTCCTCCTGTATTGAATTGTATTGTACTTGTTCTGTCTGCCCTAATGTTGTAAAGCGCTGCGTTAGCTGTCGGCGCTATATAAATCCTGTATAATAATAATAATATGCCTTTGCTGCGTGAGCTCCAGGAGAATAATCCGGATGATTTTTGGAATTATCACTGGATGACGGACCCCTGCTTTCACCAACTCTTGGCATTGCTGACCCCCTATATTAAGAAGCAGGACACATGCATGAGGCTTTTATTTTATTTTTTGGTTGAATAATAATGATTTGATATGTTATATTTTCTATATTTTTGGATGCATAGAATGCACTTTTTGGTTACGTTCTATTGGCAGATAGCATGTCTAATTTTATTTGTTTTCTTTTTTTAATGCACAATAAAAAAAAAATTGTGGAGAATAATACTTGGCTATGTGTTTTACTTCAAATGACAGTTTGGGAGTAGGCAGTTCCATTTAAATAAAATACAATGTAAAATTAACAAGGGACACCAAGGCTAGGCCCAGTTCTTTGAATATGCTAAGGACGCTGCAACCTGGTTGGACAGGAATGAACAGGCACTGAAGCGGCAGGCTCCACAGGAAGAAGATTGAAACGAACAAGCAGACTGTTTTTAAGGTGCTGAGATACTTAAAAATGTCATCCTGACTGACTTTCTGAATTGGTAACCAGAGCATACCCTCTTTATAAAATTGACAGATGTTCCTTGGCTGGGGGACAATATATTCCTAAACAAAGTAAAGAGAGCGAATTGGATCAAAAGTTGAACTCACGGATGACCATCTTCACTACAATTGAGCGATGGAGTATCGCAAACAATGTTAAAGTTGCCATGTTGGCAGAATGTGCAGTTTACAGCACAAGAAAGTTTCCTATTTCACTACCCCCAACTGTTATGGGGAGGAACTCATTGGTGAAAGACACAAGCAGAATGAATACTCACTCAGTTGTTCATGAATTTAACAAGCTCATGGCAAGCAGCAGATCCAGAAGAACCTCGGTACAGAAGTGGATACACTACCTCGCTCAAGTGCACATAAAATACCGGTCAAAATTCCTTGTTCACCAGAAGACATGGCGGATATCCCGATAGTATCTTGGAACGTTAGGGGGCTTCACTCCCCATTGAAGCGCACTATGATTCGTATGTGCTTGAAAAAATACATCCCCGGAATACTCTGCTACCAGGAGACTCACTTGACTGCAGACACTGTGAGTTTCCTCGGATACTCCTGGGTGGGAAAGGCCTACCATTCCACACACACTTCCTATTCTAGGGGGGTAAGTGTGTTGATTCACTGAGCCCTGAACTATGAAGAATTTGCAAATGAAATTGATAGTGAAGGTCGATATGTGTTTCTTGATTGCAGGTTGGGTACATTGACCTGTGTGCTGGTGGCAGTGCATAGGTCTCTGCTTACATTTATGGATGGCAGGCCTGACGCACCGTTGTTGGTAACGGGGGACTTCAATTGCTGCTTGAATCCAGTTGAAGATAGACACCCAGGACCCGGAGCCTCTGCCCTCTCCAGGGGTACCCCCCTGGCGCGGTTGTTGCAAGAGGTGGGCTGGGTGGATGTCTGAAGACATAGGAACCCAGGTGTCAGACAATTTACATGTTTCTCTAAAACACACGGCTGTTTGTCCAGAATTGATCTGGGGGTGTGCAGCTTAAACATGCTCCCATTTGTGTCTGACATGGTACATAGGCCCCGTATTGTATCCGACCACTCTCCAGTGGTTATACGGATTACAATAGCCCCAATAGTTACACTACCAAAAGCCCCTTGGAAATTTAACGCCTTTTGGCTGAAACTGTTCCGCTCTCATGAGGGGATAGTAGGGAGCATGTGTGAGTTTTTCTACACCCAGGATCCAAATGATTCTATAGTCGGGCAGTGGGATGCCTTCAAGGCATATTTGAGGGGTGTGTTAATTGCTGAAATGAATAAGGTCAAACAAGACTCATCTGCCCTTAAAACTGAAATTGAAGCTAGAGTACAAGAGAAGGAACAATTGTATGTTGTGGACCCTTCGGACTCGACCAAGGAGGCATGGCAGGCAGCTCTTTCTGCATATCATCAACTGCTATCCTCGTCGGTCGACAAGAAGAGATTCTTTGCAAAACAGGCATTTTTTAAAGAGGGCGAGAAAACGGGCCGCATACTGGCGAGAATCGCAAATTCTTACCAGAAGTCACCAACCATAGGAGCTATTAGGACTAAGAAGGGTAACATAGTCAATACGCCTGAGAAGGTGTTACAGGAACTAGCTGCTTATTATGAAGACTTATATAGGCCAGGTACATCTTATACCTCAGTTTTAGAACAATACTTGGGACAGATAGATTTCCCCAAATTAAATAAGGATCAGAGATTAAAATTAGAGAGCCCTCTCACAGTAGAAGAATTACAGACTGCGGCTGGATCTTTCCCTAACTGTAAACCGACAGGGGAAGATGGGATTCCCATAGAGATATATAAACAATACCCTACTGAATTACTGCCCCACTTACTCAGGGTTTTCAATAGATCTCGGGAGGAGGGGCGCTTGCCAATATCAATGTCCTGGGCCAATATTGTCTTGCTTCTTAAACCTGGCAAAGACCCAACAGATCCAGGGGCGTATCGCCCGATTTCTTTGCTACAGAGCGATGTGAAAATATTAGCTAAAGCTCTAGCCATTAGACCTCAATTGTGCATGGCGACCAGGCTGGTTTCATGCCCAATAAATCAACTGCAGTCAATTTAAGAAGGTTATTCCTTAATATACAAGCTAGGGCGAACAATATGGGTTCTAGAGCCCTACTGTCGCTGGATGCCACTAATGCATTTGACAGCATAGATTGGGACTATCTATGGTCAGTTTTGCAAAATTTTGGATTTGGTCCGCAGTATATATCTCGGGTCAAGCTCCTTTATAGCCAGCCGGAGGCCGCTGTGAGGGTGTCTGGCTTCCTATCCCCGAGCTTCGCATTGAGGAGGGGCACGAGGCAGGGATGTCTCCCCTCCTCTTCGCGCTGGCTATTGAACCATTGGCGATTGGGATCAGGGCAAATCGGCGCATCACAGGTTTCTGCTATGGTGACATGCAGGAAAAAATTATGTTATACGCTGATGACACCATGCTTCTACTTGGTGACATGGACCTCTCCCTTCAGGAGGCCATGTCGACCATGTCCAAATTCATGAAATTTTCTGGTCTTCTTATAAATTGGTCAAAGTCCGCCCTTCTTTTATTGGATGGAGATGAATCACAGACGGTGAGCTACACTTGCCCTATTCCGATTGCTACTTCCTTCAAGTATTTTGGGATTCAAATTATGTCCCAGCCCAGGGATTTTATACATTTGAACGTTTTTCCCCTCCTACAGCGTTTCCAAGACAAAATCAAGACTTGGAACTCCCTCTTACTGTCGGTAGCGGGTAGAGTAAACCTAGTAAAAATGATTCTTATGCCACAGATACTCTATTTCCTACATAATACCCCTATGGTCATTCCCTTAAAGATATTTCATATAGTTAATGCCATTTTCCAAACCCTCATTTGGAAGAATGGACCTGCCCGGATCAAACTAGAACATTTACAGAGACCTAAAGATTGTGGTGGACTGGCATTGCCCAACCCATGGCTGTACTACCTCGCTGCCCAACTACAACACTTGATCTGTATATTTGTCCCGTCACAAAACTCATCCCACAAGCTAATGCTTCATACAGTAGGTAGGGGACCGATTCATATGGCTTTGGAGGCACTGGCCTTCACTAAGCCACATAAAAAATACCCTACTTTCAGTCTAGTACAAAAGGTATGGAATAAGTCCAAATATCTCCAAATTATTGATGGCTACACGGAATACAGTCCCATTTGGCATAATGATACTTATGGGGAATTAGCTAAATTACAATGTGGGGCTCGTTGGAAGCAGTTTGGAGCTACACATATTAAACATATATTTCGGGATGGGGTGTTACGTACGTTTGCTGATCTAAAGGAGGTGTATAATTTGCCCGCATCGATGTTTTTTTACTACGTGCAACTGAGACATGCAGTAGTGGCCCAGGGCCGCTCCTCGGAATGGCACTTGTCCCCAGCCCCGGTATTTAAACTTCTGGGGGATGCTGACTCATCTAAAGGATTTATTTCTCAATGCTATGCCATCCTGTTGCAATCCGTGATGAGGCGTCATCCCCTGAGGGTGAGAGAGAAATGGGAAACAGAGGTTGGACAGCTAGACGGGATCAGTGGGAAGAGATCTTTCAGGCGGTGAACTTATGTTCACTTAATGTGTCACAAAACCCCCCCCCCACTTATATATACTGTTGAGAACGTACTATACTCCTCACAGGTTACATCTAATGAGTAGGCAGGCGGAACCAACATGTACTAGATGCAAACGTGAGCATGGGGACCTTATACATATGTTGTGGAGGTGCCCCAAGTTACACACGTATTGGGCAGGAGTGGTGCGGAACATCAACTCAGTTTTTAATGTGAATCTTCCACAGAACCCTAGAGCATGTCTTTTGGGGCTTTGGAGGAATACGAATGGGAAGGACACAGTAGAGAGGCAGTGCACAGAGTACTTTTTCAGGCCAGAAAATTGCTTATGACCCATTGGAAGTCTGATATCCCCCCGACCATTAAAGAATGGACTGATAATGTTAACATAACTCTGAAGATGAATAAGTTGATATATCAACATAGAGGTAGTATGCAAAAATTCGAAAAAATATGGGGTCCATGGTTGGATGTGCCGGGATTGGCCCCTATGGAGATGGTATATGACAGGCTACTAGGAATCAATGCCGGGTGAGGTACGGATTGAGGTTGAGTGTAACTGGAACAATGTATTGGAGGTGTTATATAGATGCGGATGATTGTTCACTGGATTGTGTATTGTATAAGAGAAGTCCTATGGTTCTGCTTACAATGCTTGTATTGTCTTTCCTGTAAACTCAATAAAATTTTGTTGGATTAAAAAAAAAAAAACAAGGGACACCAACATAGTTGTATCTTTGATCTTAATAACTACGGGATAATGGTGTTGTGGTAACTTGCCCCCAAAAAAATAAAAATAAATAAATAATATTATTCTTGATATCATTAGAAAAAAAAGCCTTTGAAAATTTGTTTGCAATAACTCAATCAGTATCACCAGCAAAGCAGCTTCATTATTATCCCATTAAAGAAGCGCTGCATTTCGAGATTTCATAATGTGCCACGTCACAAATGTTAATTCTCCATTACGAACGCTAGTTTACAAGACCGACTGCTTCTGGCTCGTCCTTGCTTCCGAGCATGCGTGTTTGTACTTTGGACTTTTGTCTGACGGACTTGTGTACACACGCTCGGAAAATCCAACAACAGACATTTGTCCGCGGAAGATTTTAAAACCTGCCATCCAACATTTGTCCGCGGAAAATCCGACAACAATTGCCCGATGGAGCGTACAAACGGTCGGATTTTCCTCCAACAGCCTGTCATCACACATTTCCTGTGGGAAAATCCGATCCTGTGTACACGGCTTTAGAAGAGATTGATTGAAAAGATCAGTTAATGGTCCAACAACTGCTGTATACCTCAAAGTTTTCTGAGATGAATATCATCAGGATCCATTACTTTATTAAGCTTTAACCAAGCCTGTCCCTCTGTTACCTCTGTTTCCAGAAATCCTGGAAATTAACCGTCATTACTAGAACCAATATTAATCCCCGAGCATGTTATTTATAGTGAAATTTATTTCTGAGAAGACTGAGCAGAAGTAATGATTTAAATGGTTTTCTACATCCAGGTGTCCCTCAACATTACTCAATACTTGGAGGGGCTACCAACCTCTTTGACTAACCTTACACCCATACCTTCTTCCCAATCCATTCTCCTTCTCCCCCTCCTCCTATATCCTCTTTCCTCCACTGAAAATCCTTCACCACTAACACCCGCATACTTCCTTCTCCTTGCCCTCTTTCTGCTTTTTTTTCTTTTTCCTCTGGAGTGTCTTTGGACCTTAAAGACTGTGTGCTGACCAATTAGGGAGTGCCTACCCCTTTATTACAAAATTGTATATTATTTGTACAGTGGAACCTCGGATTACGAGCCTAATCCGTTCCAGGAGAATGCTCTTAATCCAAAGTACTCGCATATTAAAACTTCCATTGAAGTCAATGGAAATGAAAATAATTAGTTCCGCATTGACTTCAATGGCATGCAATACCGCATGTGGTCAGAGGTGGGGGGCGCTGGAGAGCCTCGGAAATGGCCGGAAAGGACCGAGGACACCTCTGCTGACCTCGACAAACCTCGGAAAGACTCCATTACCGAGGTTTTCCGGGGTCAGCCGAGCTGTCCTCAGGCCTTTTCGTGCATTTCCAAACAGCGCGATCGGCTCCGGCGCCCCCCCCCCACCTCAGGCCAAACGCGGTACTGCACACACTTTGACCTGAATCATGCTCGTTTTGCGAGACAAGACTCACAAACCGAGTTACGATTTTTAAAAATACAGTGCTCGTATTGCGAAACGCTCGTTAAGCGCGTTACTCGCAATCCGAGGTTCCACTGTATAAATGTTCCTGACTCTGTCTACTACATGTGTTGTAATTTTTAATGAAAAAAAATGAATAAAAGTGTATAAAAAAAATGGGGGATTTTAATACGTTAATGCTTTAAGTACTGTTGCCATAGGAGACAGCAATCCTGCACGTACAGAGGTGGCACCTTGCTGGGGCCTTTCCCTGTATGGCTGTCCTCCTGTTGAAGTCTTTGAAATTGCAATTACTCAAGGGTGTTCTGGCCCTAACCCTCTTTCCCTTGCAAAATATAAAAAGGACTGTCAAAGAAATAAAACCTCTTTTACATCCAAGAAGTGTCTGGCACCCAATGACTTTTACGACCTTTGCACCAACTATGCTTCACAACCCACCGCATATTGAAGGATATCCGTTATCTTTGGCCTTGAAGGTTCCCATTAGACTGGAAGAGGTCAGAGATTCTGCTACAGGGTTGGACATTTGGGAAGCAAATGGGGATAGAGGGGTTTGTATAATGATGAGATTTCCTGACACAAAAAAGTCAAAGACAGTAGTTCCCATATTCCTTTCCTAATAGCTTTCCTAGTAGCTTTTATTTTAAACAACCCAAAAACAGAACAGACAACAATTTATAAAAATGACAGCAAATAACAAACAGAGAATCTTGACAGGTTGCTATGGGTAAAAGTCACATATAAATTAGACTTACACTGTGTCTTCATCAAATGTTAGGTTTTTGGATGGGCTCAGGCAACGAACTGCAGAGGAAAAACTGTAAACAAATTCCACTGCAGTGGAAAGGTCTAGAATTCAGACTCATTACATCAACCTAATAGAGATCTGATCCAACTATTCTCTGCCAACATGCAGCTGGATCAAGCTCCAGCCAGTGATAGCTTGGCTGCAATATGTGCAGGCATGTAGGCTAAATTTCAATCCAAGGCTGTCCAGCTCCAGCCTTAAAGCAGAAACACCAAAACCAGGAGTCTTCCACCACCACCACTTTGGCAGCCAGGTCCCCGTCTCTGCCCCAGGAGCACAAACCTGCATAATTCTAGCCACACATGGTTTAAATTTTGACTGATTCCCATACAATCAATAGATTTCCTCATCCTATGGCAAACAGTATGGTTGGAAGAATCCATTGATTTCTCTTGTTAAATTGTTCATTCACTATATCTATTCTCCCACAGTACACAGAACATGGAAATTCAATTATTTTGGTAAATATAAACCGCTAAATACCTTTTCTCATCAGCAGTATATAGCAGTCTCGTGACTTCTATCAGTGTCTGATTAAAGCTTGTAGGAGGGGGCGTGACCAAGATGGCGAAGGTGCTGGATGCCTAGTTAAGGAGCTCTGCTGCCACTGAGGGGGAAATTATCCTATTTTACCATCCTAAAACTATCCTGGTATAGCTGTAGACTCTCCCGTTACCACCCTATGGATGATGACACGGAGCCGGAATCATTCGGAGTCTCTGCGTCAAGGGGCCACCCCTGTTCCTCCTGGCTGTGCCTCTGCACACGTGGCAGAGGCAAGCAGCATGTCGACTCAGACGGAGGCTCCGGAGCCCGCTCTCATGGAGCAAGCCAATTTTTCAGCTCTTATGCAAGCTATCACAGGCTGATATTCCAACCTATCCACCCTTACCACCAAGATCGACACTCTGCAGCTGGAGATTGGTCTCATTAGAAAGGATTTTGACAAGTGTTGCAGAGGCTGAGCGCCGGCTGGGAGATGCGGAGGACACCATCCGAGACCATTGAGCATTGCTACATACCCTCCAGGTGAAAGTGAAACACCTTGAATCCAAAACTGAAGATGCGGAAAACCGCAACCGACAGAACAATCTCCGCATTATAGGGCTGCCTGAGGGATCTGAAGGCCCAGATCCATCTGCCTATACAGAGCGGCTTCTCTGTATGCTTTTCCCTCAGGCGGCCTTCTCATCCTTCTTTGCCATAGAAAGGGTTCACAGGATGCCTCGTACCTTTATCTTTCGCTCCTTCATTTTAGAGACCGGGATCTGATTCTGAGAGAAGCCCGCAAGATGGATGTCATCTGCCACGAAGCTGCAAGGCTGATTTTCTTTGTGGATTTCTCAATGGATACTCAAAAGCTCTGAAAGTCTTTTGACTCGGTAATGTAGTTCCTGCGCACTAGAGGTATTAAATACACTATGCTGTTTCTCGTGTGTCTTCTTTACTTCGCAATCGCTGAACACCCTGCCACAGCCTTCTTCCTAACCTCAATGAGTAACTCTTGGCCTGCTGTACTACCTGTCATTGTGAAGAAACTTCTGTTAAAGCTACTTACCTAACTCTGCTCCCACAAAAGACTCTGTACTGCCTCCCATTCCCACCTCAAGGAACTGGCCTTTATTGGGGTGTTGTTGATAATGAATGTGGGTCACGTATGCCTTTCCAAGATGTCTGTGAAGATCTCTGGGCTACTATCCTGGATATGCAAATATTGTGACTTTCCTTCTCTTTTCTGTGACTACCTGATTATACTATCACCAGGCAGAACGTGGGATCTTCTTTTTTGCTCCCCCTCCTACAGTTGTTGATGCCCAAATAACTGCTACAGGCCTGTGCCTCTGAGGATATTCCTAACTTACGGTGGTCCCATTGGACTCCCTTTTTTTGCTTATTTTCTTGTTCCGTAGTAACACATTATATAAGATTGTGCCCCTGGCTTTGGCTGGGTGATATAACTGGCTACCCCCGCTTGTTGGCGGTATCTCCTTTAGACTTGGTATAATCGTGCCTTAAATACTTTTTCTACTGACTGCCCTCTGTTCATGACTCCAGTTGGTTGATGACCACGTTCAGTTTTGGGACACAGGCATGCCCTGGTTTGGGGGGGTGTGCGGGGGGTTGGACTGGAATGTACAAAGTTACTTGAATTGTTGTTTGAAGGAATATGATATATACCTCATATATAGTGATTATAGTGTTCATCGCTCAATATTTGCTCAGTGTTTTTCTTTATGTTTATGGTGGAAACTATTTGATGTATTTCCACGGGGTCCGGATGTTTTTTCCTTAAGGGACACAATATTTTACCCTCCTTTTCTATGGCTCCCTTAACCCTCATTTCTTGGAATGTCCGGGTGTCAGGAACGGTGTCATCTCCGGTTTCTCCTGCTGGTGGCACTTATACATTCAGCACCAAAAGGGTGTAATTCCAGTGGCCACCAGCGGGGGTCTCCCTGCCTGGACTGCAGACTTGCCATCAAGCACACCCTTCATGGTTTTGCTGGACTATATAAACCCGCCCTGAACTAACCTCAGTGCTTCAGTATTCCTCTGCTAAGCCCTTGTCCCTGCCAGTACCTGCTCTTGTTCCAGCCTGTTCCTGTTTGTTCCTGAACCCCGTTTGTGTATCCTGACCTTGAACCCTGTTTCCTGTTCCCTACTCCTTGGTCTGCTTCATTATTCCTGTTTTCTGTTCCCTTGTCGCTTTGGCCCATGCCTTATTTTTATTCCATGTGGGTTTCCTTGCTCGTGTATTATATTAGTTAGATAGATAGTTAGGTGGGTTTGGGGGTTTGCTGTGTTTTCACCATTTTTTTGTTTTGGTTTGCTGTCTTGTTTTCACGTGTATCTTTATCATTAACAATAAACATACTTTCTTTATTTACTGGTTTGTCCCTGATTCCTTGGTGCAGCCCAGCGATCTGATCACCTGCATTGGATGTTGTGTATAACATTCCCTGACAGAATACTGAAGCCATACAATCAGATCGGTTGCACCTGGGAATTGGGGCCTGAGCCCTGGCTATTGTTGAAAGATGGATTTTGAAAGTATTTTGTATTTATCGCTCCTGGCAACTGATGACAGAGACTTTTGTTATCAGACATTGGCTGAATACACTAGGGAACAATTGTTGGAATGCATCGGCCTAGCTCATGTTTTTATTGAGCAAGGCAGTTTTTTGTTTGGAGATGTGCAACCATTAATTAAGATCTGTACTGAGTTGGCCCTGTCTGATGTCGCTGAGGGAGGTGATGACTATACACCCCCTTTTAGTGCAGCTCAGGTAGAATCTTTAGTTTGGCTGTTGGAGGATGACTCAGCATTTTTTTTAACAATATTCAGCTTGTTCTCAGCAGATGCTTGCAAAATGCATTGAATCAGTGCAGTCTCTGGTCAGACAAGCCAAGTGCAAACCTGATGCAGTGCAATCATTAATACAGGCCTGGTCAAGTCTGTTGCATTCAGCTTCTGTTAGCTCCCAATATACCTTTCTACCAATGAAATACCAGTACCCTGTTTCCTCCTGTTGCACCTACCCTGCCTTTAACTCCCCTGCTGCTTCTCAACTGCCTCCATCAGCTCCACTAAATCTCCCTTCAAAACCTACTCCCTCTGTTTTGCCATCCTTTCACTCTTCGCTTCTACCAGCTGCATTCACTACCTACAGCCCTGTACCCACTTATAGATCCCCAGTGGCTAAAACCAAAAAGAAGCGGAAGTTTTTTCCAACTCATACCATCATGCCAGTATCCAATCCTGCCTCCCCACCAGCTGATCTGTTCCAGCCTGATGTGTTCCTGTATGCCGCCCAGCCTGATGTTCCGATGCCTGCTGTTGTGCCAGTACCTGCTGTCCTGCCTGATGTGCCAATGTCTGTGCTTGCTGCCCGGTCTGAAGTTCCAGTACCAGCTGCCTGGTTTGAAGTTCCAGTACCTGCTATCCAGTCCGATGTACCTACTGTTCAGCCTATTGTGCCAGTACCTGCTGTTCCGCCTGATGTGCCAGCACCTGTGCCCACTGTCCAGTTTGAAGTTCCAGTACCTGCTATTCAGTCCACTGCACCTGCTGTTCTGCCTGATGTGCCAGCACCTGTGCCCACTGTCCAGTCTGAAGTTCCAGTACCAGCTGCCCGGTTTGAAGTTCCAGTACCTGCTATCCAGTCCGATGTACCTACTGTTCAGCCTGTTGTGCCAGTACCTGCTGTTCTGCCTGATGTGCCAGCACCTGTGCCCACTGTCCAGTCTGAAGTTCCAGTACCAGCTGACCGGTTTGAAGTTCCAGTACCTGCTATCCAGTCCGATGCACCTGCTGTTCAGCCTGTTGTGCCAGTACCTGCTGTTCTGCCTGATGTGCCAGCACCTGTGCCCACTGTCCAGTCTGAAGTTCCAGTACCAGCTGCCCTGTTTGATGTTCCAGTACCTGCTATCCAGTCCGATGAACCTGCTGTTCTGCCTGTTGTGCCAGTACCTGCTGTTCTGCCTGATGTGCCAGCGCCTGTGCCCACTGCCCAGTCTGAAGTTCCAGTACCGACTATCCAGTCCAAAGCACCTGCTGTTCTGCCTGATGTGCCAGTGTTTGTGCTTGCTGCCCAGTCTGAAGTTCCAGTACCAGCTGCCCGGTTTGAAGTTCCAGTACCTGCTATCCAGTCCGATGTACCTATTGTGCCAGTACCTGCTGTTCTGCCTGATGTGCCAGCACCTGGGCCCACTGTCCAGTCTGAAGTTCCAGTACCGGCTGCCCGGTTTGAAGTTCCAGTACCTGCTATTCAGTCCACTGCACCTGCTGTTCTGCCTGATGTGCCAGCACCTGTGCCCACTGTCAAGTCTGAAGTTCCGGTACCAGCTGCCCGGTTTGAAGTTCTAGTACCTGCTATCCAGTCCGATGTACCTGCTGTTCAGCCTGTTGTGCCAGTACCTGCTGTTCTGCCTGATGTGCCAGCACCTGTGCCCACTGTTCAGTCTGAAGTTCCAGTACCAGCTGCCCGATTGAAGTTCCAGTACCTGCTATCCAGTCCGATGCACCTGCTGTTCAGCCTGTTGTGCCAGTACCTGCTGTTCTGCCTGATGTGCCAGTACCTGTGCCCACTGTCCAGTCTGAAGTTCCAGTACCAGCTGCCCGGGTTGAAGTTCCAGTACCTGCTATCCAGTCCGATGGACCTGCTGTTCTGCCTGTTGTGCCAGTACCTGCTGTTCTGCCTGATGTGCCAGCGCCTGTGCCCATTGCCCAGTCTGAAGTTCCAGTACCGACTATCCAGTCCGATGCACCTACTGTTCTGCCTGTTGTGCCAGCACCTGCTGTTCTGCCTGATGTGCCAGTGTTTGTGCTTGCTGCCCAGTCTGAAGTTCCAGTACCAGCTGTCCGGTTTGAAGTTCCAGTACCTGCTATCCAGTCCAAGGCACCTGCTGTTCAGCCTGTTGTGCCAGTGCCTGCTGCCCAGTCTAAAGTTCCAGTACCGGCTGCCCAGTTTGAAGTTCCAGTACCTGCTATCCAGTCCGATGTGCCTGCTGTTCAGCTTGTTGTGCCAGCACCTGCTGTTCTGCCTGATGTGCCTACTGCCCAGTCTGAAGTTCCAGTGCCTGCCCTCCAGCCTGATGTCTCGGTGCCTGCTCTCCAGCTTGATGAGCCCGCTGCCCAGCTTGAAGTGCCCATGCCTGCTGCCCAGCTCGATGCGGATGTGCTACTGCCCAGCGTGATGTACCTCTGCTTTCTGTTCAGCCTGATGACATGGGGCCTGCTAAAACTGTTCCTGACTGATGGCCATCTTGCCGCTGGGTCATTCCTGTCTGTCGCCTGGCTTAAATGTAATGCTCCTGTGTGGTCTGCCTCCGATGGTTTCTTTCCCGTTACCCTGCTAATTTCCATTTCCAGATCCAAACTTCCTGACCCGGGTGGTGGGGTACGTGTCCTATTTTCAGACTCTGATGGCACGTCCCCCAGTGAACTAAAAGACTCTGGCCTTGGAAGTGCGAAGAAGTCCGCAGACTCAGTAGGGAAACATTTTAAGGTGTTTCTGCACCCACTCGGACTGTCGTACCCAGGGCTGAATGGAGTGTCCGGAGGCCACTCCTTTAGGAGGGGGAACTGTCAGGAACGGTGTCATCTCCGGTTTCTCCTGCTGGTGGCACTTATACATTCAGCACCAAAAGGGTGTAATTCCAGTGGCCACCAGCGGGGGTCTCCCTGCCTGGACTGCAGACTTGCCATCAAGCACACCTGTCATGGTTTTGCTGGACTATATAAACCCGCCCTGAACTAACCTCAGTGCTTCAGTATTCCTCTGCTAAGCCCTTGTCCCTGCCAGTACCTGCTCTTGTTCCAGCCTGTTCCTGTTTGTTCCTGAACCCCGTTTGTGTATCCTGACCTTGAACCCTGTTTCCTGTTCCCTACTCCTTGGTCATGCTTCATTATTCCTGTTTTCTGTTCCCTTGTCGCTTTGGCCCATGCCTTATTTTTATTTCATGTTGGTTTCCTTGCTCGTGTATTATATTAGTTAGATAGATAGTTAGGTGGGTTTGGGGGTTTGCTGTGTTTTCACAATTTTCTTGTTTTGGTTTGCTGTCTTGTTTTCACGTGTATCTTTATCATTAACAATAAACATACTTTCTTTATTTACTGGTTTGTCCCTGATTCCTTGGTGCAGCCCAGCGATCTGATCACCTGCATTGGATGTTGTGTATAACCAGAGGCATCACTAGGGGGTGGCTATTGGGGCTATAGCCTCGAATCTGGGGCACATAGCCCCGAGTCTCTCACTGGGAGAAGCGGTGCCATCAGTGGCGGATGTGGGCACCGTGCAGATAACTAACATCTCAGCCGTTTTACTTTGTTCTGCCACTGCACTGGATGCTAGAACTGCCCAGGGTCTTACATCTCCTGTACCATGCCCGCAGCCTCTGCATCACCTCCTGTATATATACACACACACATTTATATTATATACATGTGTATGCCTGCCCAAGCGTATGACTTTCTTTACTTCACTGCTATGGGCTCTAGCCCCAGATCTTTAGTAGACCTAGCAACTCCCCTGTGTATAACATTCCCTGACACCGGGGCTTTAATTCCAGGATTGAACGCTCTTTAGAATTTAATTTTTTTAAATCATACCGCCCAAATATCTGCAAATTTCAGAAGACGCACCTCACTGGCAGCCGGGTCCTAAGCCTTTAAAATCCTTGGGTGGGCCACTATTATCATGCCACTTACTCTTCCTATGTCCGGTGTGAGTATGTTTATCCGCAAAACCCTTTCATTTACACTCATGGGCTTACATCTGGATCCCAAGGGAAAATTTGTTGTTCTTCATGCTGTGATTGGGAATGTGTCTATGGTGGTAGTGGGACTTTATATTCCTCCACCAGCATTCTTGAATTGTTGATTGTTTATTGTTGAACAAGATAACTCAAATCATAGCAAATTTTTCAATTGATAATATAGTCCTGGCTAGAGATTTTAACTTACAGATGTCTGGCGATGGAAAAATCCCCTTCAGAGAAGCTATTCCAGTCAGTCTGCTACATATGCAGCCATGTCACGTATTGATCTTATCTATGTCAGCGGCCCTGTCCTAGCCAAAGTACAGGAGGTTTCCATATTACCTAGAGGCATATCTGACCATGCCCCTCTTTTGATGCGCCTCAATGTGATGCCCGCCCCTACTGACTGCCGGTGGCACCTCTCTCGCTTCTGGGTCTTGGATGACTGCATCGTACTGAGTGCAGAATCGGCCCTTCGAACATACTGTTATCCCGACTGCCACAGATCCGGCTTCTGGCTGGGAGGTCTTTAAGGTCCTCGTGCGAGGTCACTATAAATCGGCTATAGGCCTGACTCGGCGACAAGCCAGAGCTGCTCTGACTCATGCTGAGCAGGGGGTCACTACACTAGAGACCCAGTACACTACAGATAAAGATGAGACTACAGGTAGGGATTTGCAGAGTGATGGTAATGCTGCTCTGAGTTGCGACCGCTAAGAAACTGTTGCTACATTAGTCGCAGCAGGGTGAGCGAACTAGATGCCTCTTGGCGTGGCGGTCCAGGGAACAATCGTTGATGACCAATGTTGCCAACATTAAAGGAATTACTATCTGATTCTAGGGTTATCAATGGCCATTTTGCCTTATTCTACATGGAACTTTACTCATCTAGGGTGCTGAGCTCCATTTTTTTTGGAAAATTTTCAGTTCCCGATGCTCTCTGAGGTGGCCTGCTGGGGGCTTGATGCTCCCCTCACCCTGAAGGAGCTCCAATGCGCTATTAGCTTCCTGAAGACAGGAAAGACCCCAGAATTTTATAAAACACATGCTGAAACCCTTGCTATTGGACTATTAGAAGTCCTTTCTGCATCATTCAAAGCCTCTTCTTTGCCACCCTCTATGTCCAGGGCTATTATTGTGGTGGTGCCCAAGCCTGGTAAGGATCCAAAACTTTGTTCCTCGTATATACCCATTTCTCTCCTTAATGTTGACGCGAAGATCCTTGCTAAGGTACTGGCTTCTCTAGACGCTGAAAAAGCCTTTGACTCGGTGGGGTGGGAATACCTGTGGCTTGTGCTACACAAATTTGGTTTCAGGCCCAACTTTATCTCCTGGCTGCGCCTGCTTTATTTGGCACCATCAACCAGAGTTTGAGCAAATGGTATCTTATCAGCGCCCTTTCCCCTCCACCGAGGCACCAGGCAGGGTTGCCCCCTCTACCCAGCCCTCTTCGCACTAGCCATTGAATCCTTGACAGTGCTACTAAGAGCTTCTGAGGAGGTGCAGGGTCGCTTATTTCCTCCCTTATTTGAGAAAGTATCCTTATATACTGACATAATTCTTTTATACTTAAGGGATGCTCAACAATCGTTGGAAGCAGCTCTAGGTATTATTGATCAATTCGGCTCCTTCTCAGGTATTAAGGTAAACTGGGATAAATCGATTTTATTCTCCTTGACTGACGAGACCCCACCAGTGAGTTTACCTGCTTCCCTCAAATGGGTATCAAGGTTTAAATACTTTGGTATACACATTCAAACTGACCTATCGCACTACCTGGAAGACAACCTGTATTCTATCTTTCAACAATTCACTTAGCGATGTTCGGTGTGGAAAGCACTGCCACTGACCCCGGTTTTTTGATCAAAATGTCCTATCTTCCTAAATCTCTATATATTTTTTTACATACCCCTGTCCCGATTCAAAATGCTTTTTTTTGTTAAATTGGATCAAACCATCAACTCCTTTGTCTGGGCGGGCTCGACACCCAGGATAGCCAAGAATACACTACAGCTTTCATTGTCGGAAGGAGGCCTATCTTTACCTAACTTTAAGAAATACTATTGTTCAGTCACTGTTGCTAGTCACTGTGAGGTGCTGGTTTACTAAAGACAAATCCAACCCAGCAGTAAACTTGGAGGCAGCACTTCAAGTTTATATTATGAACATACTCTGAACTAGGATCATACTCTAGACTCAGCAATTTGGTGTGCAGAGGCCTGAGATATAGCTCCCCAGGTTACTATATCTATGAAGACAACGATCATAGCCTGGTCGTAAACAGGTCACTCTGTACCTTAATGAACCAGGTACTGTCTCCATATACTTCCCTATGGGGTAACCCCACCTTATCACATTTAAGCTCTGTTCCAGATCCGCGGATTTGGGCTAGGTACGAAATCAGGAAGTTGTGACACATTATGCCCGAGGGGCGTCTTCTCTCGTTTGTAGAGATGAAGCGTCAATTTAAGCTTCCTCTCTGCTTCTGTTAAAAAAAAACATCCCTGGATGTTCTTCAGGTATTTACAGTTCAGGCATGCTGTTCGAGTGCAATTTCCTCATGAGGTGGTCCTTGCCACACAATCTGTTGACTCTCTCCTTACAGCCAAAAATATAGATAGGACTTTATCATCCATTTACCTCCAACTTACCTGTAAGGATACCTCTAAAATGAGTGGTGTTTCAGGCTTGGCAGCAGGATATCTCTGCCCTGACAGGGTAGGACTGGGGCGAGGGTTTGCAATAATGCATCCCACTTATGATTGTTTTGTACAAATAAAGTTTTTGCAGAGTATATTACACTTCTCAGCGGCTATCAGTTATCTTCCAAAATGTAGAGAACATTTGTCTAAAATGCAGGCAGTAAGAGGGGACTTTCATTCACATGGTGTGGTCATGTGGTCATGTCACGTCTCTGCCTGGCTGCCCTAGGTTCTCTCTTCGGAAATTCCCACTATCCTTCTCGGTGATTTCAACATCCCTGCTAATACAAACACTCCTGCTGCTTCTAAACTTCTTAGTCTAACCTCTTCATTCGACCTGAAGCAATGGGTACAGGTTTCTACTCACTCTGATGGCAACACCCTTGACCTTGTATTCTCCTATCTATACACACCATGCAACTTCTCAAACAATCCTTTTCCTCTCTCCGACCACCACCTTATTAGTTACTCTCCCCCCCTGTCTTCCACCACCTTTCCCTCCAATCGCCTAACCATCACCCGTAGAAACTTTCTCAACTTCAACTCCTCTCTCCTCTATTCTGCTACTGACCACCTCTATGACAAAATCTCTCCCCTGTCCTGCCCCAACCAAGCCACGTCCCTCTACAATAAATCCCTGTCCTCCACCCTGGACAAGCTCGCTCCCTTCACTACACGCAGAATCAGCCCCCGACCCCTACAACCCTGCCAAACAGATGACACTAAGATTCTCAAAAAACGTAGTCGCGCTCTTGAGCGTCTGTGGCACAAGACTAAGTCTCTCAAAGACTTCAACCAATACAAATCTGCCCTCCAAAAATACTATTCTTTCCTCAATACTGCCAAGCAAACCTATTTTACAACTCTTATTAACACCTTCTCATCCAGTCTCCGTAAACTCTTCTCCACCTTCAACTCTCTACTTCGTCCTCCACCGCCTCCACCCACTGACTCATTCACTGCACAGGAGTTCGCTAATCACTTCAAAAACAAGATTGATACAATCCGTGATGAAATCTCCACTCTACAGGTATCTCCCCCAGCTAAGACCCCATGTCAATAGGTACAACTGACACTACCCTTTTTCAAACCTGCTACTACAGACGAAGTTGCTAAACTCCTTTCTATCAATCACATAACCACCTGTCCCTGGACCCTATTCCCTCTCAAATGCTCCGGTCGCCCTCTGACTTCATCCTACACTCTCTAACCCACATCTCCAATCTCTCCCTCACCTCTGGCACCTTCCCCAATGCTCTAAAACATGCACTGGTCACCCCCATACTTAAGCCGTCCTTGGACCCTACCAATCTTAACAACCTACGCCCTATCTCCTTGCTCCTCTTTTCCTCTAAACTCCTTGAACGCCTGGTTTACAACCAACTGAGTGACCACCTCATTAACCACTTGAGCCCCGGACCATTATGCTGCCTAAGGACCAGAGGTCTTTTTCCAATTTGGCACTGCGTCGCTTTAACTGCTAATTGCGCGGTCATGCAATGCTGTACCCAAACGAAATTTGCGTCCTTTTCTTCCCACAAATAGAGCTTTCTTTTGATGGTATTTGATCACCTCTGCGGTTTTTATTTTTTGCGCTATAAACGGAAAAAGACCGAAAATTTTGAAAAAAAATGATATTTTCTACTTTTTGTTATAAAAAAAATCCAATAAACTAAATTTTAGTCATACATTTAGGCCAAAATGTATTCGGCCACATGTCTTTGGTAAAAAAAATGTCAATAAGTGTATATTTATTGGTTTGCGCAAAAGTTATAGCGTCTACAAACTAGGGTACATTTTCTGGAATTTACACAGCTTTTAGTTTATGACTGCCTATGTCATTTCTTGAGGTGCTAAAATGGCAGGGCAGTACAAAACCCCCCCAAATGACCCCATTTTGGAAAGTAGACACCCCAAGGAAATTGCTGAGAGGCATGTTGAACCCATTGAATATTTATTTTTTTTGCCCCAAGTGATTGAAAAATGACAAAAAAAAAAAAATATTTACAAAAAGTCGTCACTAAATGATATATTGCTCACACAGGCCATGGGCCTATGTGGAATTGCACCCCAAAATACATTTAGCTGCTTCTCCTGAGTATGGGGATACCACATGTGTGGGACTTTTTGGGAGCCTAGCCGCGTACGGGGCCCCGAAAACCAATCACCGCCTTCAGGATTTCTAAGGGTGTAAATTTTTGCTTTCACTCTTCACTGCCTATCACAGTTTCGGAGGCCATGGAATGCCCAGGTGGCACAAAACCCCCCAAAATGACCCCATTTTGGAAAGTAGACACCCCAAGCTATTTGCTGAGAGGCATATTGAGTCCATGGAATATTTTATATTTTGACACAAGTTGCGGGAAAGTGACACTTTTTTTTTTTTTTTTTTTTTTTTTTCATAAAGTTGTCACTAAATGATATATTGCTCACACAGGCCATGGGCATATGTGGAATTGCACCCCAAAATACATTTAGCTGCTTCTCCTGAGTATGGGGATACCACATGTGTGGGACTTTTTGGGAGCCTAGCCGCGTACTGGACCCCAAAAACCAATCACTGCCTTCAGGATTTCTAAGGGTGAAAATTTTTGATTTCACTCTTTACTGCCTATCACAGTTTCGGAGGCCATGGAATGCCCAGGTGGCACAAAACCCCCCCAAATGACCCCATTTTGGAAAGTAGACACCCCAAGCTATTTGCTGAAAGGCATGGTGAGTATTTTGCAGCTCTCATTTGTTTTTGAAAATGAAGAAAGACAAGAAAAAACATTTTTTTTTTTCTTTTTTCAATTTTCAAAACTTTGTGACAAAAAGTGAGGTCTGCAAAATACTCACTATACCTCTCAGCAAATAGCTTGGGGTGTCTACTTTCCAAAATGGGGTCATTTGGGGGGGTTTTGTGCCACCTGGGCATTCCATGGCCTCCGAAACTGTGATAGGCAGTGAAGAGTGAAATCAAAAATTCACGCCCTTAGAAAGCCTGAAGGCGGTGCTTGGTTTTCGGGGTCCCGTACGCGGCTAGGCTCCCAAAAAGTCTCACACATGTGGTATCCCCGTACTCAGGAGAAGCAGCAGAATGTATTTTGGGGTGTAATTTCATATATTTCCATGGCATGTTTGAGCAATATATCATTTAGTGACAACTTTGTGCAAAAAAAAAAAAAAAAAATTTGTCTCTTTCCCGCAACTTGTGTCGCAATATAAAATATTCCATGTCAGAGGTAAATATTATTTAAGTCCCATCCCTCTGCGGTGTACGGATTGTACGTGCAGCAGAGTTGAGTGGGATGTTTGCTCTCTGATTGGCCCAGTGAGTCATGTGAGAGGGAGACGTCAGACACGCCCACGGACGTGACATCATTTCCTACACAGACTGGTCATGTGGGCGTTCAGGGATAGAGGCCGGCTCATACATAGCGGCCTATTGGTCAGCTTTATTTAACACCTTTTGTCTTCTTATTGAGGATTGGCTCCTCTGGCTGACAGGGCGGTACATTCTGCTGGACTGTCAGCAGAGGAGTGCTGTTTTCATTTAATCTTTAAATGCTTTATTTTTGTTAGAGAGATCATAGAGTGATATATTTTTCTGCTTGTAGACCTTTATACAGTCTCCTGAGCTTCACCTTAATGTCATTCATTTATTTATATAGAAATTGTGTATGATCTTTATGTCTAGACATTCAAGCAAGTCATGTGATTGTATTCACCCAATCCAATCTCCTGTTTTTTCAGCCCTTGTGATTGGTCCTTCTCTAAATAATTTTATTATATATATTTGGCAACTTGGAGTGAGTGGTCTATGCCCCTGTTGAAGACCCCTAGGTCGAAACGCGTCGGGTACATACACCACTCTCTTTGTTGCCCATTTGTTTTTATCCACCGTGATCACGCTTTTATTTGTGTATGGTCGTTTTTGTCAATAAAAACACCCTTTTTTATCTGCACCATGTGGAGGCACATTCTTTTTGTTTCCACATTTACCGCATGAGATCCAGTCCCTCCAACTGCTCCTTTCGGGGGACCGTTTGTGAAACTTCTGATGCATGCTGGGACGGTTCGGTGTGAGGACGGTTCGTTGTGAGGACGGTTCGTTGTGAGGACCCATCCGGTTGCCGGCCGAGATCCATACAGACCACAATCCAAGAGATTGGCGATTCCTGAGCTCCCATTCCACGTCATTTGTGACAAACTGCGCATGCGATTCCCTGTCGCTGACATGGGAATCCACAGGATCTGGTAAGAGGCTTTTTTGCACTTTCTCTGAATGACCCATTGGGACCCAGTTTCTCGGTTGGGAAGTCGCTGTATGATGCCAGGTGTTTTCTGACAACCATCAGACCATCACCACCCCTTGGAGTACTTATACCTCCTGTGCGGTTGGACATTTACATCCATCTATGGACGTTTGTGTTTCAAGGCACCTGTGGTCAATTAGTTATTTCTTGACTGTTTCACCATTTTAAAGACCTATATTCATTTGTACATGCGCTGCATTTTTCCATATGCCTAAAATATTCCATGGACTCGACATGCCTCTCAGCAAATAGCTTGGGGTGTCTACTTTCCAAAATGGGGTCATTTGGGGGGGTTTTGAACTGTCCTGGCATTTTATGCACAACATCTAGAAGCTTATGTCACACATCACCCACTCTTCTAACCACTTGAAGACAAAGCCCTTTCTGACACTTATTGTTTACATGAAAAAGTTTTTTTTTTTTGCAAAAAAATTACTTTGAACCCCCAAACATTATATATTTTTTTAAAGCAAATGCCCTACAGATTAAAATGGTGGGTGTTTCATTTTTTTTTTTCACACAGTAATTGCGCAGCGATTTTTCAAACGCATTTTTTGGGGAAAAAACACACTTTTTTTAATTTTAATGCACTAAAACACGCTATATTGCCCAAATGTTTGATGAAATAAAAAAGATGATCTCAGGCCGAGTACATGGATACCAAACATGACATGCTTTAAAATTGCGCACAAACGTGCAGTGGCAACAAAATAAATACATGTTTAAAAGCCTTAAAAAGCCTTTACAGGTTACCACTTTAGATTTACAGAGGAGGTCTACTGGAAAAATTACTGCACTCGATCTGGCCTTCGCGGTGATACCTCACATGCATGGTGCAATTGCTGTTTACGTTTGACGACAGACCGCCGCTTGCGTTCGCCTTAGCGCGAGAGCAGGGGGCGACAGGGGTGTTTTTTTTTTTTGTTTTTTTTTCTTTATTATTTTTTTGCTTTTTTAATCTTACTTTTAAACTGTTCCTTTCATATATTTTTTTTTAATCATTTTTATTGTTATCTCGGGGAATGTAAATATCCCCTATGATAGCAATAGGTAGTGACAGGTACTCTTTTTTGAAAAAATTGTGGTCTATTAGACCCTAGATCTCTCCTCTGCCCTCAAAGCAAATGACCACACCAAGATCGGTGTGATAAAATGCTTCCCCAATTTCCCAATGGCGCTATTTACATCCGGCGAAATCTAAGTCATGAAATACTCGTAGCTTCCGGTTTCTTAGGCCATATAGATGTTTGGAGCCACTCTGGTCTCTGATCAGCTCTATGGTCAGCTGGCTGAATCACCGGCTGCATTCTCAGGTTCCCTGTTGAGACAGGAGAGCCAGAGAAAAACAGGGAAGACGGTGGGGGGGGGGGGGCATTCCCTCCCACGGCTTGTAAAAGCAGTCTAGAGGCTAATTAGCCGCTAGGATTGCTTTTACATGAAAGCCGACCGCTGGCTGAAAAGAATGATACCAAGATGATACCTAAACCTGCAGGCATCATTCTGGTATAACCACTCAAAGTCGTGAATGGCGTACCTGAAGACAAAAAAATGGTTAACAATGGTTAACAATAAAGCACAGTAAAGTGTAAATAATTACACACCTGAAAAACAAACATGATAAAACATAATAACAATAACAATAACAATAACAATCAATAACAATAACAATAACAATAAAACATTGCAGAATAGAATACAGTAAAAAAGAGCAGAACAATAGAGAGAGAGAATAGAGAGAGAGAGAACAATAAAACAACAACTATTTTTTTTTATTTCATATTTTTTTTTTTTTTACACTTTTTTTGTAACTAACTTTTATAACGGTAACCGGTTCCAGGTTCGGGTCTCTCAAAATGCGATGGCATCTTGGGAGACCCTGTGAAAGTGTGCCTAGTCTGTGGAATGCTGTACCCTACGCTAATACTCAACTAGTGAATGGTAGCGTTCAAAACATTCACCAATGCAAAGACCAGGATTGTCAGGACAGGAGGGACAATAATAGCGGGTGTCACGTCTATATCCGCGCTTGCTGCAGACACGACATCTTTTTTGGGGGGTTCGCTGGGTGGGGGTACTCGGGAGGACATAAAAATGCCTCTCATGCAGCCGACTGCATTTGGTTGGGGATGTGAATGGGGGAAGTACGGGCGCTGCAGAAGCGGTGGGTTCCCAATTAGGATTGGCGAATGCAGCAGGAAGGGCACTATGGGCACGACGGGCCTGTGTTTGTCTTTTTGGTGGCAGCGGGACACTACTTGTGCTTGCCACCTCACCAGCTTGAACTGCACTTATGGGACTCGCCACGTCACCAAGTGTTACTGCAGTGCTGGTTTGACTACGACCGGGGTGTACTAGGCCGCTGGCGCTTGCCAGTTCACCAAAACACTACCAAAAAACTGTTAGCGATCGCAGGGATCAGGCCTGACTCTGCGAACGCTGCAGTTATGCGTTTAGTGTTTTGTAAGTGACAGTGATCGATCGATACCGCACTTGGGTGGGCTGGGCTGGGCCGGGCGGAGGGGCAAAACGCAGGTGCTAGCAGGTATCTGGGCTGATCCCGCTAACACTGCGTTTTTGGGAACCCTAAACTGCTGGTGACGCTAGTATAGATCTGATCGGATCAGATATTGATGCGATCAGATACTATACCACTAAGGGAGGTGTACAGTGCGTGCGTGGGTGTTAGCGGTACTGGCGCTAATCTGACGCTGCCTGGGGCTGGTGCTTGCCAGTTCACCAAAACGCTACAAAAAAAACTGTTAGCGATCGCAGGGATCAGGCCTGACTCTGCGAACGCTGCAGTTATGCGTTTAGTGTTTTGTAAGTGTCAGTGATCGATCGATACTGCACTTGGGTGGGCTGGGCTGGGCCGGGCGGAGGGGCAAAACGCAGGTGCTAGCAGGTATCTGGGCTGATTCCGCTAACACTGCGTTTTTGGGAACCCTAAACTGCTGGGGACGCTAGTATAGATCTGATCGGATCAGATATTGATCCGTTCAGATACTATACCACTAAGGGAGGTGTATGGTGCGTGCGTGGGTGTTAGCGGTACTGGCGCTAACCTGACGCCTGGGGCTGGTGCTTGCCAGTTCACCAAAATGCTACCAAAAAAACTGTTAGCGATCGCAGGGATCAGGCCTGACTCTGCGAACGCTGCAGTTATGCGTTTAGTGCCTTGTAAGTGACAGTGATCGATCGATACTGCACTTGGGTGGGCCGGGCGGAGGGACAAAACGCAGGTGCTAGCGGGTATCTGGGCTGATCCCGCTAACACTGCGTTTTTGGGAACCCTAAACTGCTGGGGACGCTAGTATAGATCTGATCGGATCAGATATTGATCCGTTCAGATACTATACCACTAAGGGAGGCGCATGCTGCGTGCGTGGGTGTTAGCGG
This sequence comes from Lithobates clamitans, assembly GCA_037952925.1. Taxonomy (NCBI): domain Eukaryota; kingdom Metazoa; phylum Chordata; class Amphibia; order Anura; family Ranidae; genus Lithobates; species Lithobates clamitans. The sequence goes on along the minus strand of JBBGZY010000018.1, from coordinate 5,728,246 downwards.
TACTGGCGCTAATTTGACGCTGCCTGGGGCGACGCATATCACCGCCGGGCGATCGGGGGGCTAAACCTTTATTCGGTAATAAACGGCGGGTGCCCTGACACTATAAAAAATAAACGAACTAACCAGCGTCAACCGTAACGGTTATACGGTGATCAGTGGTGAAAGGGTTAACTAGGGGGCAATCAAGGGGTTAAAACATTTATTAGGTAGTATATGGGGGTCCCTGACGCTATAAAACGCTGACGGCGAACCTAAATATTTACCTCACTAACTAGCGTCACCAGCGACACTAATACAGCGATCAGAAAAATGATCGCTTAGCGACACTGGTGACAGGGGGTGATCAAGGGGTTAAAACTTTATTAGGGGGGGTTAGGGGGGTACCGTAGACCTAAAGGGGGGTAATATACACTGTCCCAACACAGTAACTGTCACAAACTGACACTATGCAGTAATCAGAAAAAAAAACAAAAAAAACAAAAAAAAACTGCTGGTGTCAGTTTGTGACAGGGGGGGGGGTGATTGGGGGGGGATCGGGGGGCGATCGGGGGGGGGATCGGGGTGATTTGTGTGCCTGGCATGTTCTACTGTGTGTGTAGTGTTTGTGCACTCACATACTTGTCGTCTCTCCTCGGGCCGGAACGGAAAATACCGACCCGAGGGGAGATGACATCACTTCCTTTGCTGCTGTTTAGCATACAGCAGCAAAGGAGTGTTCTCATTGGCCGGCGGCGATCGCGAGGGGGGGGCCACGAACGGATGGTCTCCCCCTCATCACCGATCGCCGCTGGACAAACGACGACCGCCTCGGGCACCGGGGGGGGGTCCGATCGGACCCCCCACCCGCGGAAGGCAAATCACGTACCCTGTACGTGATTTTGCCTGTCCGTGCCACTTTGCCGACGTACATCGGCGTGAGGCGGTCGTCAAGTGGTTAAGAACAACCTTCTTGATCCCCTTCAATCTGGATTTCGCCCTCAACACTCCACAGAAACTGTTCTTCTAAAACTCACAAACGACCTACTAACTACAAAAACCAACGGACACTATTCTGTACTCCTACTTCTGGACCTTTCAGCTGCCTTTGACACGGTTGACCACCCCCTCCTCCTAAAAAAACTTTACTCCCTCGGTCTTCGTTAATGTGCTCTTCAGTGGCTCTCATCCTACCTATCCCAACGCACCTTCAGTGTCACTTACAATTCTACTTCCTCCACTCCTCTTCCCTTTTCCGTCGGGGTCCCCCAAGGTTCTGCTCTTGGACCTCTTTTATTTTCAATCTACACCTCTTCCCTGGGTCAGCTGATAGCCTCTCACGGCTTTCAATATCATTTCTACGCTGACGACACAGAAATCTATCTCTCCACCCCTCAACTTACCCCATCAGTCTCCTCACGCATCACTAACTTACTAACCGACATATCTGTATGGATGTCACACCACTTCCTCAAACTCAACTTGTCCAAAACCGAGCTTATAATATTTCCTCCCCCACGTGCCTCTTCCCCTGACTTGTCTGTCAAGAGCAATGGCACAACCATCCACCCCTCCCCACATGTCAGGGTGCTAGGTGTTATCCTGGACTCTGAACTCTCCTTTCGGCTCCACATGCAATCACTTTCCAAAGCTTGCCGCCTCAACCTCCACAACATCTCTAATCTACGTCCCTTTCTAACCAATGAAACCACAAAGCTCCTGATTCACTCCCTGGTTATCTCTCGCTTCGACTACTGCAACTCCCTTCTCATTGGCTTACCTTTAAATAGACTATCCCCCCTTCAGTCCATCATGAATTCTGCTGCCAGACTCATAGACCTTACAAACCGCTCAGTGTCTGCTTCCCTTCTCTGCCAATCCCTCCATTGGCTGCCACTCGCCCAACAAATTAAATTCAAAATACTAACAATAAGTTACAAAGCCATCCACAACTCTGCGCCCAGTTACATCACTGGCCTAGTCTCAAAATACCAACCTAATCGCCGTCTCTGTTCCTCCCAAGACCTCCTGCTCTCTAGTTCCCTCATCACCTCCTCCGATATCCGCCTCCAGGACTTCTCCCGAGCCTTGCTCATACTCTGGAATTCCCTACCCCAATCTGTCAGACTGTCTCCAAATTTATCCACCTTTAGGCGATCCCTAAAAACTTTCCTCTTCAGAGAAGCCTATCCTGCCTCCATCTAACAACTGCACTGTTTTCTCCATTAGCTCATCCCCCACAGCTGTTACCCTCCTGTATAACTTGACCCTCCCTCCTAGATTGTAAGCTCTAACGAGCAGGGCCCTCTGATTCCTCCTGTATTGAATTGTATTGTAATTGTACTGTCTGCCCTCATGTTGTAAAGCACTGCGTAAACTGTCGGCGCTATATAAATCCTGTATAATAATAATAATACAGACTTATTGGCGGGCAGTGGTTGCTGACATCAATGTGGTTGCTGGACCTAACCTAGACACAGACCCCCTTATCCTTCTTTTGGGCATCACTAATAACCTACCTACTAATAAGCATAACAAGTTATTTGTATTCTATGCTGCTTATTATGAAGGTTATCCTGCCCAAATGGAAACTCCAGGATCCTCCCATGCTTTCAGCATGGAAATCTCTAATAAATGCTACTTTGACCTTATACAAACTTACCTATATGGGGCATAACTGTCCGAAGAAATTTGGCAGAATTTGAGTGGCCTGGGTTCAGGCTAGAGATCTTACAATATGAGCAGCAGGACCCGGTGCGTGTGCCCGGCGGCCGCGATGTCCGCCGGGCACACGCGATTGCCTGTTAACCGGGCTGGACCGTGGATCTGTGTGTGTAAACACACAGATCCACAGCTTGTCAGCTCTGAGGAGAGCGATCTGTGTTCCCAGAACGGAGGAACACAGATCGGTCTCCTCCCCTTGTGCGTCCCCTCCCCCTACAGTTAGAATCATTCCCTAGGAAACATACTTAACCCCTCCCCGCCCCCTAGTGGTTAACCCCTTCACTGCCTGTCACATTTACACAGTAATCAATGCAATTTTATAGCATTGATCGCTGTATAAATGTGAATGGTCCCAAAAATGTGTCAAAAGTGTCCGATGTGTCTGCCATAATGTCGCAGTCACGAAAAAAAATCGCAATCGCCGCTAAAAAAATAAATAATTTTTTTTTTTTTTTAAATGCCATAAATCTATCCCGTATTTTGTAGATGCTATAACTTTTGCGCAAACCAATCAATATACGCTTATTGCGATTTTTTTTTACCAAAAATATGTAGAAGAATACGTATCGGCCGAAACTGAGGAAAAAATTTGTTTAAAAAAAAAAAAATGGGATATTTATTATAGCAAAAAGTAAAAAATATAGTGTTTTTTTCAAAATTGTCGCTCTTCTTTTGTTTATAGCGCAAAAAATAAAAACCGCAGAGGCGATCAAATACCACCAAAAGAAAGCTCTATTTGTGGGGAAAAAAAGGACAATTTTTTTTGGGTACAACGTCGCTGAACCGCGCAATTGTCGTTTAAAGTGCGACAGTGCTGAAAACTAAAAATTGGCCTGGGAAGGAAGGGGGTGAAAATGCCCTGTTTTGAACCGGTTAATAAACATTCCTTCTGATAAAAAAAAGCAAGCTTGTAGGAGAAGTTTTCATTCTACTCTGACTGTCCTTTGAGGCAGCAGGACCACTGACCCTCTGTCTGGACAGGGCTGATTGGCCCTGTGCAGATCACATGCACTCTCCCAAGAAAAGAAAAACTCTATAGCAATACACACCAAACTGAGCATGTGCAGCTTGTCCCCTAGCCTCTGGTTCTATCAGGAGATGGATTGGGGACAGTGGAAGAATGGGAAGAACAGAGAAGACAGGATGAAACAGCCTTTTTTACACAATACAGAAGATTAACCTCATAGGTTCCACAGTGAGTATAACAAGTAGGCTTTACTGTATATACAGACTGATTTTACTGTTGTGGGTTTAGTAACACTTCAAGTACACCTGGGATCTTTTAACAAAGTTAAATTTCTATTCAAACATTATAGAGATCACATCATAAAACACAACGCTTCATAGCCTCACAGGAATGTAATGGGGTTAATCTCACAATAGTCTGATGAAGGGGTTCCTCTAAGGGCTTGTTAGCATTTGAGTTAGCGTGCATATAATGTGTATGTCCTGGCATGCAACTTGTAAATTGTGTTGCGTTACACCACTCCTTGCTGTATTTCATTTTAACACATGTTGCAGTGTTATGTTTTTTTTTTTTACCTTTTTTCCTTTTCTTTTAACTTTATGCTTTTACCCTGTGCTACAGCGTATTGCAACAAATCAGAACATGCTGCATTGCACATTGGTGGGAACTGTAGCCATAACACATAAGACTATTTGCTTTGTCTTTGTCCATCACTGATGGTGTCACATCATGCAAGGGGTTGGCAAGTGGTACCTCCTCCATGTTCCCCCCCTCGTTGGGTGCCAAGTGTGGGTCACATAGGAGGTGAGTTCTTCTGGACTACGCTAGGCGCTGCCTTACACATTGGGCACCTTTACTGGTGCGGCCAACTTGAACTCTAGTTAAAGCGTTTGTTACCCCAACATTTCATATTCCTGATATGTGCCTACTGTACCATGTACTTGTATGAGAAAGTATCCTATTCTCTTTGTATTACTTCTTTTGTGTGAAATTTAAACATATGCGATTAGTTTCGTTCCAAATACGTTTATTGACTAAATTTGACAAACTTGTTAATTCGGAAAAATTTGAATGAATGAAAACCCATATAACAAATTTGTTTGTAAATTCGAAAATTCGTAAATTCGAAAATTCGAAAATCCGAAAATAAGAATGAAAATACAAAAATCTGAAAGAACAAAAATCCAAAAATAAGAACAAAAATCCGAAATAATAACAAACTAAACCAACTAATAATAACAATAACTATTAAATTATAGGTATTGGAATTTCGTTTCAAATTTGGCTGTTAGTGAACATAACGAATGCGAATTTATCCGAAGTTACGAATTATCTGAAATAACGAATGTCGCATTTAAATGAATGGAACGCAATGAATTATTAATAATAGATAATAATAATAATAGAAATGTCTTATTATTATTTAATATTGTCAATTCGTTACGTTCCATTCATTTAGATGCGGCATTCGTTATTTTGGATAATTCGTAACTTCGGATAAATTCGTATTAGTTACGTTCATAAACAAATTTGAAAGGAGATTTCAATACATAAAATGTAATAGTTAGTTATTATTAGTTAGTTATTTAGTTATTATTTCAGATTTTCGAATTTCCAAATTTATGAATTTTCTAATTTACGAATTTACGAATACCGCATCTAAACGAATGGCCCTAAAAATGTAAAAAAAAAAAAAGAATGAAACGAAAACTAACAAAATTTTCGATTGACTAGTGAAATTCCTGGTGTTCCTGATAGTCCCTCTACTTTCCTATTAAAAACTGACCACAGTAAGCAGGAGAACACAGCGTGGTCAGTTCTCTAGCTATGCTGGGAACTCAGCCTGCTCTCCTCCAATGATCAGACGTCCTGACAAGCCCCCCCCCCTTCCTTGCACAGCCTTTTACTGGGAAGCTCAGTGTACTGCTGCTTTTCCTCCCCCAGCTCCTATGCTCTTATGCAGCTGATAACAGAGGGAATGTGATCACTTATACAAAAGGGAAAAAAGGTATTTATGTTTTATATATATATACAAAAATGTTTTGTCTTACATTTCTATTTTAACCACTTGCCGACCACTATACGTATATATGTATAATACATATAAGTGGTTTACCGGGATTATGACTAAAGATTTCAGCCATAATTCCGGTATCGTTTTTTGCAGCCGGTGGGCTTTCTCATGAAAGTGGTCTGTGCGGTTCATGAGCCACTGAAACACTGTCCGAAGCCGGTTTTCCTTCTTGGGTTTACCATTTCCGCCGGTTTGCCCGGGAAACGATCCGACTGTGCGGCCGACTGCTCCCATAGGCAATCAAAGAGTAGATACTCTTCATCGCCTCTATGGCCTTGGAGGACCAGAACGATGCCATGACAACACTTCCGGTCCAGGCTGGAAGTAAATTATAATTTATTTATTTTTTAAAGCAAAAGATCAACTTTTGATTTCAAAGGTAAAAAAGAGATTTGGAATCTCTCCATAAAGATGACCTGTTATGCTTATTTCTATTACAAGGGATGTTTACATTCCTTGTAATAGGAATAAGAGTGATAAAAAAAACAAAAAAACAAAGGGACAGTGTAAAAAAAAAAAAAAAAGTAAAATAAATAAGAAAAAAAAAATTCAAAGCCCCCATCCCTCCATGCTCGCGCGCAGAAGCGAACACATACGTGAATCATGCACGCATATGGGTGTTCACACCACACATGTGAGGTATCCCTGCGAACATTAGAGTATGATGCAATACTTCTAGCAGTAGACCTCCTCTGTAGCTCTAAACAGGTTACCTGTAAAGGAGTTTAAAATGTTACCTATGGAGATTTTTAAGTACTGTAGTTTGTTGCCATTCCACGAGCGTGTGCAATTTTAAAGCGTGACATGTTAGGTATCCATTTACTTTGAATAACATCATCTTTCATACTTTATTTAAAAATTGGGGTATATATTGTGTATTTTTTCATTAATTAAAATGTATTTTTTTTTTTTGTAAATTGTGTTTGGAAAACCGCTTTGCAAATAACGTGTGACATAAGAAATTGCAATGATCGCCATTTTATTCTCTAGGGACGCTAGGCTCTATCCATCCATTCGTGGCCACCCCCTCCCGATCGCTCCTGGTCAATGGAATCATTCCTCTGCTGCTGTATAGTAAACAGCAGCAGAGGAAATTATGTCATCTCTCCTCGGCTCGGTATTTTCCATTCCGGCGCCGAGGAGAGAAGACATCCGAGTGAGTGCACAACACACACACTCACACAGTAGAATATGCCAGGCACACATTACACCCCCGATCACCCCCCGATCACCCCCTAATCACCCCTCCCCCCTCCCTGTCACACTGACACCAAGCAGTTTTTTTTCTGATTACTGCATGGTGTCAGTTTGTGACAGTTAGTGTGGAAGGGCAGTTAGTGTTAGCCCCCTTTAGGTCTAGGGTACCCTCCTAACCCCCCCTAATAAAGTTTTAACCCCTTGATCACCCCCTGTCGCCAGTGTCACTAAGTGATCATTTTTCTGATCGCTGTATTAGTGTCACTGGTGACGCTAGTTAGGGAGGTAAATATTTAGGTTCGCCGTCAGCGTTTTATATCGTCGAGGACCCCCATATACTACTAATAAAGGTTTTAACCCCTTGATTGCCCCCTAGTTAACCCTTTCACTAGTGATCACCGTATAACTGTTACGGGTCATGCTGGTTAGTTAGTTTATTTTTTATAGTGTCAGGGCACCCGCCGTTTATTACCGAATAAAGGTTTAGCCCCCTGATCGCCCGGCGGTGATATGCGTCGCCCCAGGCAGCGTCAGATTAGCGTCAGTACCGACAACACCCATGCAGGCACCATACACCTCCCTTAGTGGTATAGTATCTGAACGGATCAATATCTGATCCGATCAGATCTATACTAGCGTCCCCAGCAGTTTAGGGTTCCCAAAAACGCAGTGTTAGCGGGATCAGCCCAGATACCTGCTAGCACCTGCATTTTGCCCCTCCAATCGGCGCAGCCCAGCCCACCCAAGTGCAGTATCGATCGATCACTGTCACTTACAAAACACTAAACGCATAACTGCAGCGTTCGCAGAGTCAGGCCTGATCCCTGCGATCGCTGACAGTTTTTTTTTTTTGTAGCATTTTGGTGAACTGGCAAGCACCAGCCCCAGGCAGCGTCAGGTTAACGCCAGTAGCGCTAACACCCACGCACGCACCGTACACCTCCCTTAGTGGTATAGTATCTGAACGGATCAATATCTGATCCGATCAGATCTATACTAGCGTCCCCAACAGTTTAGGGTTCCCAAAAACGCAGTGTTAGCGGGATCAGCCCAGATACCTGCTAGCACCTGCATTTTGCCCCTCCCCCTGGCCCAGCCCAGCCCAGCCCACCCAAGTGCAGTATCGATCGATCACTGTCACTTACAAAACACTAAACATATAACTGCAGCGTTCGCAGAGTCAGGCCTGATCCCTGCGATCGCTAACAGTTTTTTTGGTAGTGTTTTGGGGAACTGGCAAGCACCAGCGGCCTAATACGCCCCGGTTGTAGTCAAACCAGCACTGCAGTAACACTTGGTGACGTGGCGAGTCCCATAAGTGCAGTTCAAGCTGGTGAGGTGGCAAGCACAAGTAGTGTCTCGCTGCCACCAAGAAGAAGACAAACACAGGCCCGTCGTGCCCATGATGCCCTTCCTGCTGCATTCGCCAATCCTAATAATTGGGAACCCACCACTTCTGCAGCGCCCATACTTCCCCCATTCACATCCCCAACCAAATGCAGTCGGCTGCATGAGAGGCATTTTCTTTATGTCCTCCCGAGTACCCCTACCCAACGAACCCCCCAAAAAAAGATGTCGTGTCTGCAGCAAGCGCGGATATAGGCGTGACACCCGCTATTATTGTCCCTCCTGTCCCGACAATCCTGGTCTTTGCATTGGTGAATGTTTTGAACGCTACCATTCACTAGTTGAGTATTAGCGTAGGGTACAGCATTGCACAGACTAGGCACACTTTCACAGGGTCTCCCAAGATGCCATCGCATTTTGAGAGACCCGAACCTGGAACCGGTTACAGTTACAAAAAAAGTGTAAAAAAAAAAAAACACAAAAAAATATATAAAATTAAAAAAAAGTTGTCGTTTTATTGTTCTCTCTCTCTATTCTCTCTCTATTGTTCTGCTCTTTTTTTTACTGTATTCTATTCTGCAATGTTTTATTGTTATTATGTTTTATCATGTTTGCTTTTCAAGTATGCAATTTTTTATACTTCACCGTTTACTGTGTTTAAACATTTTGTTAAAAAAATGTTAACCATTTTTTTGTCTTCAGGTACGCCATTCACGACTTTGAGTGGTTATACCAGAATGATGCCTGCAGGTTTAGGTATCATCTTGGTATCATTCTTTTCAGCCAGCGGTCGGCTTTCATGTAAAAGCAATCCTAGCAGCTAATTAGCCTCTAGACTGCTTTTACAAGCCGTGGGAGTGAATGCCCCCTCCCCCACTGTCTTTTGTGTTTTTCTCTGGCTCTCCTGTCTCAACAGGGAACCTGAGAATGCAGCCGGTGATTCAGCCAGCTGACCATAGAGCTGATCAGAGACCAGAGTGGCTCCAAACATCTCTATGGCCTAAGAAACCGGAAGCTATCTTGGTGTGGTCAGATGCTTTGAGGGCAGAGGAGAGATGAGAGATCTAGAGTCTAATAGACCCCAATTTTTTTTCAAAAAAAGAGTACCTGTCACTACCTATTGCTATCATAGGGGATATTTACATTCCCTGAAATAACAATAAAAATGATTAAAAAAAAATATGAAAGGAACAGTTTAAAAATAAGATAAAAAAGCAAAAAAATAATAAAGAAAAAAAAAAAAAAAAAGCACCCCTGTCCCCCCCTGCTCTCGCGCTAAGGCGAACGCAAGCGTCGGTCTGGCGTCAAATGTAAACAGCAATTGCACCATGCATGTGAGGTATCACCGAGAAGGTCAGATAGAGGGCAGTAATTTTAGCAGTAGACCTCCTCTGTAAATCTAAAGTGGTAACCTGTAAAGGCTTTTAAAGGCTTTTAAAAATGCATTTAGTTTCTCGCCACTGCACGTTTGTGCGCAATTTAAAGCATGTCATGTTTGGTATCCATGTACTCGGCCTAAGATCATCTTTTTTATTTCATCAAACATTTGGGCAATATAGTGTGTTTTAGTGCAGTAAATTTTAAAAAAGTGTGTTTTTTCCCAAAAAAATGCGTTTGAAAAATCGCTGCGCAAATACTGTGTGAAAAAAAAAATGAAACACCCACCATTTTAATCTGTAGGGCATTTGCTTTAAAAAAATATATAATGTTTGGAAGTTCAAAGTAATTTTCTTGCAAAAAAAATAATTTTTTCATGTTTGTGCCACCTGGGCATTCCATGGCCTCTGAAACTGTGAAGAGTGAAATCAAAAATTTACACCCTTAGAAATCCTGAAGGCGGTGATTGGTTTTCGGGGCCCTGTACGCGGCTAGGCTCCCAAAAAGTCCCACACATGTGGTATCCCCATACTCATGAGAAGCAGCTAAATGTATTTTGGGGTGCAATTCCACATATGCCCATGGCCTGTGTGAGCAATATATCATTTAGTGACAACTTTTTATAATTTTTTTTTTTTTGTCATTACTCAATCACTTGGGACAAAAAAAATTAATATTCAATGGGCTCAACATGCCTCTCAGCAATTTCCTTGGGGTGTCTACTTTCCAAAATGGGGTCATTTGGGGGGGGGGGGGGGGTTGTACTGCCCTGCCATTTTAGCACCTCAAGAAATGACATAGGCAGTCATAAACTAAAAGCTGTGTAAATTCCAGAAAATGTACCCTAGTTTGTAGACGCTATAACTTTTGCGCAAACCAATAAATTTACGCTTGTTGACATTTTTTTTTACCAAAGACATGTGGCCGAATACATTTTGGCCTAAATGTATGACTAAAATTGAGTTTATTGGATTTTTTTTATAACAAAAAGTAGAAAATATCTTTTTTTTTTCAACATTTTTGGCCTTTTTCCATTTATAGCGCAAAAAATAAAAACCGCAGAGGTGATCAAATACCATCAAAAGAAAGCTCTATTTGTGGGAAGAAAAGGACGCTAATTTCGTTTGGGTACAGCATTGCATGACCGCGCAATTAGCAGTTAAAGCGACGCAGTGCCAAATTGTAAAAAGTGCTCTGGTCAGGAAGGGGGTAAATCCTTCCGGGGCTGAAGTAGTTAATGTGACCTATAAACTGTATAACTCAATTGAAAGACAAACTGAAATCTTTTAGAGGGGTGTGTAGACTTTTTATATCCACTGTGGATAATGTGCAATACATTCTTTGCAAAGAGAACCTTTTGGCTTGCTCTACATCTTCTCTCCAAATTTAAAGTTGTTGTAGAGACACTGGGGAGATAGCCCTTTATAAACCTTTTGAGGGATCATTGCGCAGGTGAGTCAGCAATAAGGAACATTTTGGTTAGAGGATGTAAACATGGGAGCAACCTGTGATCATTCTACTTGGGTAAGTAAGCAGTGGTGGGGTAGTTTGGGATAGGAGGGTGAGGATGGGAAAGTTAGTGTACTTAGGGTAGCCCTAAATGGGCCAATTTTACTGTAAAATTGAGAGCAGGATTGCATTGTTTATGGCCAACTTTTGGTTTTAGATATTGTCATGCTTTAAGTCTGCAGGCACATAAAGGACACAGCTTGACATTGATTTAGACAAATAATGACAGGAAGTAAGTAAAACTCATACATACATTTTTTTTTCTTAGAAATTAAAGTACGCAGAGACATTGCAACTTCTGGTAAAGTACAAGTGATCCCCTTGTCATGCCGTGAGCAATTCATACAAATAAAAGGAAATATGCAAAACTGACAAATTGTACAAGATGAATCATTCTTTATGTTAGTGCTAACACTTACTACCTTAAAATAGCTTACTGCTATTAATCTGCCCGTTGGCTGATTCTGGAGGATTTCAGGAAATAACAAGAGCAATGTGGGTGTGTTTTTCTCTCGAAATAAGGCAGGTAGATGTGGAAATTGTATATTTCCTATACAGTAAGGGTGGATTCAGGTCTTTTTATGTGTTGTAAGTTACGTAACCTATGTTCATCATGAATGGTCTGCCTTAATGCAACACTCTCTAAATGGGCCCTCTTACTACAGTACAATTTTATTTGCTACTGGTATGTTTTATAGTACCAACAATTTGCACAGGACTTTAAATATTGTACATATTTTACATTCACGTCTCTACCTTTGGATGCATATAAACACATACTAGGGCCAATTTAGACAGTAGCAATGGCATGAGCGATAAGTATCTGCCTGTATTTCTCAGAATTCTGTACACCAGTAATCCTTGCCAAATCTTTAACTTAATTTGCAGAAATGCAGCCCCCAAACTTTTAAGGAAATCTCCACCATGTTTCACTGTTGCCTGCAGACACTCATTAGTGTACTGCTCTCCAACCCTTCGGTGAACAAACTGCCTCCTGCTACAGCCAAATATTTCAGATTTTGAGTACCTGCTGCCATTTTTATGCAACCCAGTTCCTATACTTTCATGCATAGTTGAAGCGCTAAGCCTTGTTTCCATGTTTGAGGTATGGCTTTTTAGTCGCAAGTCTTCCATGAAGACCACTTCTGGACAGAAGTGGCATCGCTAGGGGGGTGCGGGGGGTGCGACTCACACCCGGGTGACACCCGCCAGAGGGTGACACCAGGCTCAGATTGGCAGTGGTGCCGCGACTCCCTCCTTCCTTTCTGGAATCTCTTCAACTGTGCGCGATGTGCGGGCAGAGTGGTGGAGGAGGGAGTGAGGCAGAGACAGAGGTGCCTGGGGTCCAACCGTCCCACACGCCACAACTAATCTCTCTCCCAGCCGGCTGCACTCACAGCAGACCGGACTATAGCCGCCTTCTCCTCGGCTCTGACATTTCCAGTACACAGGCCGGGAGGAAGAGCCGAGGAAGAGGGACACCGTGCTACAGCACCTACCCAGGGCAGAGGTATGTAATAACATGGGTAATGCAGAGGAGGGGGACATAGTGATTGGGAGGGCATTGGCAGGTAGCAGAGTAGTTTTAGGGAGGGAGGTTTTAAGGATATGTACTAGGGGGTGCTTTGGTTTGGGTTAGAAATGATTTGTACTAGAAGTAGAAGGAGGGGGGCAGATTTGAAGTTTAACCCCTCCTCCAGCACAATTCCTCTCCCCTCCCAAAGCACCCCCTAGCACATATCCTCTAACCTCCCAAATCAAAGATCCCATCCCAGCTCCATCCATCCCCTCAATCCCATCCGGTTCCATCCAACACCCCAATCCAATCCCGGCTCCAACCAACACCCCGATTCCATCCAACACCCCGATCCCATCTCGGCTCCATTTGCCACCCGATCCCATCCTGGCTCCATCCACCACCTCGATCTCATCCCGGCTCTATCTACCACCCCATCCTTTCCCGGCTCAATACACTCCCCCGATCCCATCCCAGCTCCATCTACCACCACATCCCATTCTAGCTCCATCCACCACGCCAATCCCATCCTGGGTTCATCCACCTCCCAGATCCCATCCTGGCTCCATCTACCACCCCAATCCCATCAAGGGCTCCATCCATCATTATGATCCTATCACGGCTCCATCCATCACCCCGATCCTATCCCGGCTCCATTAATTCCCCTCATCCCATCCCAGCTCCATCCATTCCCCCGATCTCATCCTGGCTCCATCCATCCCCTCGATCCCATCCTGGCTCCATCTATCTCCCCGATCTCATTCCGGCTCCATCCATTCCCCCAATCCCATCTCGATTCCATCCAACACCCCTATCCCATCTCGCCTCCATTCACCACCCGATCCCATCCCGGCTCCATTCACCACCCCGATCTCATCCCGGCTCCATCTACCACCCCATTCTTTCCCGGCTCCATCCACTACCCCGATCCCACAGCGGCTCCATCTACCACCTTGATCCCATCCCGGCTCCATCTATTCCTCCGATCCCATCCCGGCTCCATCCATTACCCGATCCCATCCTGGCTCCATCCATCCCCTCGAACCCATCCTGGCTCCATCCACCCCCCGATCCCATTCCAGCTCCATCCATCTCCCCGATCTCATTCCGGCTCCATCCATTCCCCGATCCCATTCCGGCTTTATCCACCACCTCAATCCCATCACGGCTCCATCCAACCCCCCCCAATCCCATTCCGGTTTCCGCCATTGTGGCAGGTTAAGGGGGAGAGCCACACTGATGCACTAGCCTGCTTAGTGCCGGGGATACCATATTTTACTGCACCAGTTGACACCAACCCCAGTGACGCCACTGCTGGACAGTAGATGGGTGTACCTGGTTCCTACTGGTTTCTGCCAGTTCTGTGCTGATAGCACTGCTGGACATTTTCCGATGTCAAAGGGAAGTAAGCAGGATATGTCTTTCATCTGCTGCATTAAGTTTACAGTGCCTTGCAAAAGTATTCACCACCTTGGCATTTTTCGTTTTTTGTAGCCTCACAACCTGGAATTAACATGGATTGTTTGAGGATTTGCATCATTTAATTTACAGAACATATAAATAATAATAGATAACAGCGCTAAATAAACTAAAAAAAATGCAATATTAATAAGTGAATAATAACATTAAATGTGACATAAACATTAGTAATAAACAATAGTGATAGACTATTCCATAAACCCCGTTCACCTGAATTTAAATGTAAAAACGGCAACTCTGCAAGTGAACATTAGGAAAGTCCATCTGAGTGCAGGTAGAAAAAAGTCCAAAGATATAAATCAGATTCTTCTTAATGTCATGTAGCTAATTGATTCCTCCACCGCACCACTGTGTTAACACCAGTACAATAATGTGCTTACCACAAGGCAAGCTTAGACAAGCCTGTAACCTTAACCCGGTCAGGGCCTTTAGCCAATGGGGATGATTGGACGGCGATAATCCACTACACCATCTAGAAGGATCAGCTACAGCAAGAAACCCTCCATGCGCACCTCCAAAGCACCGGAACAGTTTACCATTCAGGGGTTCCCCAAAAGGAAAGAAGGATCGACATAGCGTAATCCATATATATTCCTTCAGCTCCTCGTAATGCCTCCCACTGATAGAGCCGCGAATGATTCATATCCTCATAGCAAAGAGCGGCTTGAGATGGTCAGAACATAGAATGGCTGTGCGTACCGCGAGCAGCTCCCCGCACAGCTGGAGGAAACAAAGCCTAATAGAATCCTGATGGGCGGCTCACGTCCTCCATACTGTGCTGACAGTAATTAGCTGACACCTGAGCTCCTCTGCTCACTACAAACCACATTATGAATCAGATCCTCTCCATATGAAGACATCAGACAGTGGAAATAATTGCTTGTAAAGCCCGGAGTATGGAGGACGTGAGCCGCCCATCAGGATTCTATTAGGCTTTGTTTCCTCCAGCTGAGCGGGGAGCTGCTCGCGGTACGCACAGCCATTCTATGTTCTGACCATCTCAAGCAGCTCTTTGCTATGAGAATATGAATCCTTCGCGGCTCTATCAGTGGAAGGCATTACGAGGAGCTGAAGGAATATTAATGGATTACGCTATGTCGATCCTTCTTTCCTTTTGGGGAACCCCTGAATGGTAAACTGTTCCGGTGCTTTGGAGGTGCGCGTGGAGGGTTTCTTGCTGTAGCTGATCCTTCTAGATGGTGTAGTGGATTATCGCCGTCCAATCATCCCCATTGGCTAAAGGCTCTGACCGGGTTAAGGTTACAGGCTTGTCTAAGCTTGCCTTGTGGTAAGCACATTATTGTACTGGTGTTAACACAGTGGTGTGGTGGAGGAATCAATTAGCTACATGACATCAAGAAGAATCTGATTTATATCTTTGGACTTTTTTCTACCTGCACTCAGAAGGACTTTCCTAATGTTCACTTGCAGAGTTGTCGTTTTTACATTTAAATTCACGTGAACGGGGTTTATGGAATAGTCTATCACTATTGTTTATTACTAAAGTTTATGTCACATTTAATGTTATTATTCACTTATTAATATTGCAATTTTTGTAGTTTATTTAGTGCTGTTATCGATTATTATTTATTTGAACAGGTGTGTATCTCACTTATAGCAGCAGCTTTTTTAGGTGTCACCAGTTATTTATTTTTGTTTGTTTCTCTGGTCAAAAACCTTTTTGGCCATCTTATCACAGCGCGGTATTTTTTGTTTATATTTAATTTACAGAACATGCCTATAACTTTGAAGATGTTTTTTTTTTTTTATTGTGAAGCAAACAACAAATAGGACAAAATAAAAGAAAAAGTCAATGTGCATAACGATTCACCCCCTAAAGTCAATACTTTGTAGAGCCACCTTTTGTGGCTGTCGCAGCTCCAAGTCACTTTGGATAAGTCTCTATGAGCTTGCCACATCTTACCACTGGGATTTTTGCCCATTCCTCCTTGCAAAACTGCTCCAGCTCCTTCAAGTTGGATGTGAACAGCAATCCTTAAGTCTGACCACAGATTTTCTATTGGATTGAGGTCTGGGCTTTGACTAGGCCATTCCAACACATTTACATGTTTGCCCTTAAACCACTCAAGTGTTGCTTTAGCAGTGTGTTTGGGGTCATTGTCCTGTTGGAAGGTGAACCTCCATCCTAGCCTCAAATCACACACAGAGTTGTGCAGGTTTTGCTCAAGAATATCCCTGTATTTAGCACCATCCATCTTTCCCTCAACTCTGACCAGTTTCCCAGTCCCGACTGCTGAAAAACATCCCCACAGCATGATGCTGCCACCACCATGTTTCACAAGGTGTTCTTTGGGTGCTGTGATGTGTTGGGTTTGCGTTAGACATAGTGTTTTCTTTGATGACCAAAAAGTTCAATTTTAGTCTCATCAGACCAGAGCACCTTCCTCCATACATTTTGGGAGTCTCCCACATGCCTTTTGGCAAACTCAAAACGTGACATTTTGTTTTTTTGCTGAAAGTAATGGCTTTCTTCTGGCCACTCTGCCATAAAGCCCAACTCTATGGAGCGTACAGCTTATTTTCGTCCTATGTACAGATACTCCACTCTCTGCTGTGGAACTCTGCAGCTCCTCCAGGGTTACCTTAGATCTCTGTGCTGCCTCTCTTATTAATGCCCTCCTTGCCCGTTTGCCCGTTAAACTGCCAGTAAAGCACACAGAACTATATGGCGTTAAACTGGCAGTAACGCCCACAGAACTATATGGCGTTAAACTGGCAGTAACACACAAAACTATATGGCGTTAAACTGTCAGTAAGGCACTCAGAACTATATGGTGTTAAACTGCCAGTAACGCACACAGAAGTAAATGGCGTTAAACTGGCAGTAACGCACAAAACCATATAACGTTAAACTGGCAGTAACGCACACAGAACTATATGGCGTTAAACTGGCAGTAACGCACACAGAACTATATGGCGTTAAACTGGCAGTAACGCACACAGAACTATATGGCGTTAAACTGGCAGTAACGCACAAGACTATATGGCGTTAAACTGGCAGTAAAGCACACAGAACTATTTGGCGTTAAACTGTCAGTAACGCACACAGAAGTAAATGGCATTAAACTGGCAGTAACTCACAAAACTATATGGCATTAAACTGGCAGTAACGCACACAGAACTATATGGAGTTAAACTGGCAGTAATGCACACAGAAGTAAATGGCATTAAACTGGCAGTAATGCAATCAAATAGACGGTGTTCAACTGTCACTACACTGACGCTGATGCGTCGTAGAAAACGGCACGCAGGCGCACTGAGCGTGCTGTTTCTAACGGCGATCGTGCCACTACTGGCGGCTCCCGCGTGCATGCGCGGGAGTGAAGTCATCGCGGCTCCGGTCAACCACAGCGCTGGAGCTGCGATACCCGGAAGGAAGATGGACGCTTCGTGGAAGAGGGGACAGAGGTGACATCGAAGGCTCCTCTGTCAGGTAAAAAAAGAAAAAACTGCACGATTAGCTGAAAGGTGAACTGAGCTGCAACTCAAAAGTGTTATACAACACCAAAACAAAAAATAAAAACCTAGGAGAGTCGCGCTAAAATATTAACTCGTGAGACAGTATGATATGTACTCGCAGTGACATAGGCCAGTACACCACAGCAGGTGGAACCACAATAAACAGAAAAATGACTCCACCCCGTGTGGATGCACTAGCTGATAAAATGTCAAAAATTGTGAAAAAAACTGAAGTGAATCAATCAAAAATATGCGTAGAAGCAAAACAAACCAAATAATAAATAAAAAATAATATTAACATATAAGAACAATAAGTGAATGAAGTCCAAAAACAATGTGTAACCCAATTGGGGCAAAAGATAAACAGTCCATAGATTAATGGTCCGGTAGTAATATCTTCAAAGGTGATGTAAATGAAAACACCCCAAGGAAAAGTGCCGCTTATCAGAAGATATTGGTCCCTAATCACAGGGGACCGCAATTAGCAGATGACTGTAACCCCAGCCCGGGATCTTTAAGGCACACACAGCACTCCTCGATCCAAATGGTGGTGGTCTCCACATAAAATCAGATCGGACCCGGCAACGGAATCCACATAAAAATGATAAAGGCTCGCAATAGTGTAAAAACCCTTAACATTTATTAAATAAAAGAAAGACAAATACGCACTTACACTGTAGCAGACAGATAATAGCATGTAAAAAGCTCGAGCCTCCTGGCCTCGAATAACACCCTGTAGCTTCCGGGACTAAAGCATAAAGCGGTGTAATCAGCGCGTCGCTCCTCCTCCCTACGCATTTCGTCACTAAAGGACGTAGTCATGGGGCATGGGCGGCGTCCTGACGTACCGCTTAAATACCCAACATATAACCAAGCCTCGTTCTGGGTCCCGAGGCAAGAAACCCTAGGCGCCATCTTGGTCAAGCATAAGCACATCGACGTACACATGTAAAAGCCCATATAATGAGGGCAAGGCAAAAGCAGCCAGAAGCCGCCTCGCCGGTTTGAAAAAAAACATAATGGGAATGTCGCAAAATTGCGACTAAGACGAACAATTAGAAAAATAGTAATACCAAACATTGAATTTGGACATATATGATAAAAAAATATGTAACAAAGTAAATGGACGGCAGATGCATCACAGCACACAGACAGCACACAAGGCGGCTTCTGGCTGCTTTTGCCTTGCCCTCATTATATGGGCTTTTAGATGTGTACGTCAATGTGCTTACCCTTGACCAAGATGGCGCCTAGTGTTTCTTGCCTCAGGACCCAGACCGAGGCTTGGTTATATGTTGGGTATTTAAGCAGAGGAGCGACGCGCTGACGTCACCGCTTTATGCTTTAGTCCCGGAAGCTAAGGGTGTTATTCGAGGCCAGCCGGCTCGAGCTTTTTACATGCTATTATCTGTCTGCTACATTGTAAGTGCATATTTTTCTCTCTTTTATTTAATAAATGTTAGGGGTTTTTACACTATTGCGAGCCTTTATCATTTTCTATGTGGATTCCGTTGCCGGGCCCGATCTGATTTTATGTGGAGACCACCAATATTTGGATCGAGGAGTCCTGTGTAAATATGTAAATGTGGTATGACCACCATTTTGGACGGTCTATAATGAGTAGACCGATCAGTAGAGGGGTAAACTTCACCTCTCACCACATCCCAAAAAATTCAATGAAAATATGTCAGAAAGCAAGACCCTAGGGATTTTTCGGGGTGGAGGGAAGATAAGGGGTAAAGGAGTATGTGGAGGTAAGAAGCAATGGGGTATATAGTAAAATAATTTTATCCTTTATTAAAGTATATATCAAAATTTTTTAAAACAATTAAGTATACATTGACTGCACTTGATCAATAACATACAGGTACTAAGGTTAAAGAGCACATATATGAATATTGCATATGGAAAAATACAACATGTTTCGGAATGTTTAGGATGTAAATTCCTTCTTCAGGCATTTCCTGTGCAGTTGTATAAGTAGTCTGTAGAGTGTATAGAAAAATAGAGGTATACTAAACCACAATATAACTATAATAGCCATATGTATACTAGTGGACATGCGTTAATAGGGGAACAACTTGGAACTCAAAGTGGGAAAGGGAGAAAGGAAGGGGAGGGCGGTGGGGGGAGAAGGGGAGGGAAAAAGGGGGAAAAATTGGAGGGAAAGGGGGGGGGGGGTGAAGGGGGAGGGGGGGGAAGGAGTCCTGTGTATGCCTTAAAGATCCCAGGCTTGGGTTACAGTCATCTGCTGATTGCGGCCCCCTGTGATTAAGGGACCAATAAGGTAAGCAGCAGTGTTTGCTATGGTGGAGGCATTTCTACTGTGATCACTTTTCCTTGGGGTGTTTTCTTTACATCACCTTTGAAGATATCACTACTGGACCATTAATCTATGAACTTTTTATCTCTTGACCCCATTGGGTCACCAATTGTTTTTGGACTTTATTCACTTGTTGTTCTTATATGGTAATATTATTTTTTATTTATTATTTGGTTTGTTTTGTTTCTACTCATATTTTTTGATTGATTCACTTCAGTTTTTTTCACTATTTTTGACGATTTATCAGCTAGTGCATCCACACAGGGTGGAATCATTTTTCTGTTTATTGTGGTTCCACCTGCTGTGGTGTACTGGCCTATGTCACTGCGAGTACATGTCATACTGTCTCACGAGTTAATCATTTAGTGCCACTCTCCTAGGTTTTTATTCCTGTGTCAGGTAAGTGACACATAATGGGCTACTATGCAATGCATAGTAGCCCATTATGCTTTACCTTTGCAGGGAAACAAAGAGGAAGTAAAACCCATCAGGGTTTACTTCCTCTTTAATGTAATAGTAATTGTTAAGCATGGATGAACAGTTGGATCATTTTCCAACATTTTAAACAATTCTAGATTCCTTGTCAAAAACCAATTCTAACTGAGTAATTTAGAGTATTTTATATAGTATGATAAAGTATAATAAAATAAGATATAAAATAGGAATAAAATAAAATAAAAAAATAAAAATAAAGAATAAAAAACAAAAAATATAAAAATAAAAGAGAAGGAAAAGTAATGACTGAAACCGTTGTACCTATGTGTAAGAAAGTGTGATTTCAGTCCAGAGGAGCAATAGGATAATTTCCAAAGGCATTTACAGAGGGCTAAGGGCATGTTGTAGATGATTTATCTCAGTTCCAACCTGCCCAGTGAATTAGAGAGAAAGGCTTTATTATACCACTCAGAGTATTTAAACGTAGTCATAATTT
This sequence comes from Lithobates clamitans, assembly GCA_037952925.1. NCBI lineage: Eukaryota > Metazoa > Chordata > Amphibia > Anura > Ranidae > Lithobates > Lithobates clamitans. The sequence continues at coordinate 5,707,346 of JBBGZY010000018.1, read as the reverse complement.
ATGTTATGTTCATTGCAGGGTACAGGGTGCTGTGGTTGGCCCAGGTACCATTTGATAGCTGTGAGACAATCACAGCTCACTAGTATCGGAAGCAGAGCTGTTATAAATGAAATTAATTCAAAACAACTTTATTACATTGCAAGCTTAGTTACAGCTTAAAGCGACCCAGTACCATGATCCGCACAGGGGTGCCCCTCTTATCTTGAGCAGGTACAATGACTTACATGTACGTGACTGTGACTGTGCCTGTGTGTGCCGCACATATATTGTGGCAGGTCGGCAAATGGTTAAAACCAACAGCTCTATGCTGCTTGAATTAGCCACAGCCATGTGTCAGCATATTTGTGAGTCTCATAGATCAATCTTTTATTTAAGTTTAGACAAAAACTTTCATCAAAATGCACTCTTCAGTAGCCACAAAGAAAGTAAATCCACTTTGTGTGCACTGTGCACCTTGTAAAAGTAGTAGTGACAATGACACTGTGCTGCGCATAGTCTGTGCAGGTAGCAGAGTTTTAAGAAGGAACCAGAAGGTTCTCTAATTACAGGCTTCTTGCAAAAAAAAAAAAAATAGAGAAGGGGAGGGATGCAAAACCAGTCACCCTAAATACGGGGGCAGAGTAGCAGTTACAGTGCAGATCTCAAGGAAATATATAAAGCAAACCGAGATTCAAGAATGAATACACATGGCTATTTAGAAAATATTTTCTTATGCTGGAATTCATCCGTAACGTATCCTTAACGTATAACTAAAGGCAAACTTTTTTTTTTAGTTTTTAGTATGCTATATCTTTCTGTTATATTTTTGGATCCTGTGATCCATTAGCTTTTAATGTTATGCCAATTAATCTTTTGTATTTTTTATATATTGTGTGGTCTCCTAGGACACCTGTAAAGTCTGCATAAGCTTTTTTTTTGCATTATTCCTTATTTTTTTTGGCCATCTGGTAATAATTACAGATGTGGTACTGAATCAGCCCTCTTTACATACAATATAATAAAAAAGACAAAAGCAAAATGGCACAAAAGCCTAGTGCATTAGCAAATAACCAATTTTATTAATAAAAATAGTGCCAAATAAATACTCACATAGTTGCCAAAAGCACAACAGCGATGTATGTGTATAAAAACCCAAGTGATGGAGAAGTCAGGCTATTGATGCATATCACCACAATCCATACGTCACTCAGACTCACAAGCTTATGCATTTCAAGGGACAAAACCTCTTTGTCAGAGCACAGCTAGTCTGTGTTTCATAACTTCTCCTATATAGGATATCTACCTTCCAGCCCACTCCAATTTAAGGGGGGAGGGACAAATGTATAGTGACAAGGGGTGCCGCCCCGAGCCAAGATTCAACTGATCTTTTTCAATAAAAACATAAATAAATACTAATAAACATAAATAAATACTAATTAAAATATAATTAAATATATAAATACATAAATAAGTAGATGGATACAGCTGCCTGTGTTCATCGGCTTATCTGGTTTTCGCAGACCATTTCCCCATATATAGACACAATGCTGCTTAATGATAAAGCATTAAAAAAGAGAAGTACAAATCCACACCCCATTGTGATGTATTGGCCCCTTTACCCTCAAATTTGGGTGGGCTGGAAGGTAGAGTTCCTATATAGGAGAAGTTATGAGGCACAGACTATGTATTGGCCCCTATCCCTTTCAATTTGGGTGGCCTGGAAGGTAGAGTTCCTATACAGGGGGTCCCCAACTTACGAACGCAATAAGGACTGTAGGTATGTTCGTAAGTGAAATCTGTTCGTAAGTCGGAACACTGCTTGTAAGTGTAACTTCCGCCTGTGCAGGGATGTGAGATGTTCCGGCTTCCGCCTGTGCAGGAATGTGGCATGTATCGGGAGCTTCTGGGGCTCTTCTGGCCATGCAGTACATGAAGTACTGCACTGTGTAATGTGTGGAATGTGGGAAGATAGCTGCTTAGAGGTATCCAGGACCATTGAGGGAGCACAAGCAGCCGGCATTGAGGCCTGTTCGTAAGTAGGAATCGTTCGTAAGTCGGGCGTTCGTAAGTCGGGGACCCCCCGTATAGGAGAAGTTATGAGGCACAGACTATGTATTGACCCCTATCCCCTTCAATTTGAGTTGCCTGGAAGGTAGAGTTCCTATATAGGAGAAGTTATGAGGCACAGACTATGTATTGGCCCCTACCCCTTCATTTTGGATGGGCTGGAAGATAGAGTTCCTATATAGGAGAATTTATGAGGCACAGACTATGTATTGGCCCCTATTACCTTCAATTGGAGTTGCCTGGAAGGTAGAGTTCCTATATAGAAGATATGAGGCACAGAATATGTATTGGCCACTAGCCCTTCAATTTGAGTAGGCTGGAAGGTAGAGTTCCTATATAGGAGAAGTTATGAGGCACAGACTATGTATTGGCCCCTATCCCCTTCAATTTGAGTTGCTTGGAAGGTAGAGTTCCTATATAGGAGAAGTTATGAGGCACAGGCTATGTATTGGTCCCTATACCCTTTAACTTGGGTCTGCTGGAAGGTAGAGTTCCTATATAGGAGAAGTTATGAGGCACAGACTATGTATTGGCCCCTATCCCCTTCAATTTGGGTGGGCTGGAAGGTAGAGTTTCTATATAAGAGAAGTTATGAGACAAAGTCTATCTATGCTCTGATGAAGAAGGTTCTCGCTTGGAATGGGTAAGCTTGCAAATCTGAGTGATGCCTGGGTTAGGTGATACGCATCCATATCCTTCTCTGTCACTTAGGTTTTTATATATTTCACTTTTGTGCCTTTGGCAACTTGTGAGTATGTATTTGGCACTATTTTTATGAATAAAATTGGTTATTTTGTAATGCACTAGGCCATTGCATCCTCTTGTTTTATGTCTTTCTGGTAGCACTAATATTCTTCCGTCTGAAGAAGCTAGCATTGGTGGAGCTTACCAGTTACCAGTGTAACAAGGATGGTCATTGGAATGTCTCTTGGCTACAGTTTCCTTGATCCTCACTAGCACCTTAGTGTTACAGTGTTATCTGTATACACACAGTATAAAAAAGAGGAACAGTTCCCAAAAACTGTGTCGTCACATGATCATTGATGTACTGGTAACCGTTTACATCACACTGGCCCTAATACCGACATCTCAGAAATGACAAAAGTAACAATGACGGGACACATACTCTAGAAAAAAATTGCCTGAATAAGTAGATCTCAGCAATGCTTTTTTTACTTAAAAAAAAAAAAAATTATATGTAAACACTAAACAGAAAATACAGATGTGACTACACTTCTGTTTAAAAAGTACAGTTATTTAAAACATTTCATACCTGAGACCCAAAAAGGAACAATTGAGCATAAAAGAATAATCAATTGGGAGCCCCACAGCATTTAAAAGTTATTTTAAGGGATATGATTTTGCTATGCAGGAACTTCTAAATTTCTGGACTCATCAACGTCTCAGAAGACCTATGAGAAATAATGTTTTGTTGTTTAAAGTGTGCAGTCTACTTTCTCCACTGCAAGTGGCGCTTAGCTGCAGTTGCATTGCAGGGGGAGAGGAACTCAAGAGGACAGTGGTTCCTCTATGGTTTCCTGGGTAACTGGGGAAGCTATCTGATTGGCTGCTGTCGCCCCATGTAACTCTAGCAGCCATCTTGGGTCAGGTATTACCTAGTTAAAGTTGTGTTCCGGACAAAATGATACTTTTTAAATAAAATTACCCCTATAATACACAAGCTTAATGCATTCTAGTAAAGTTAGTCTGTAAACTAAGGTCTGTTTTGTTAGTTTATAGCAGTAGTTTGTTATTTTATAAACTTACAGCAGGACGTGGCCATCTTAAGTGTGGGCATCTGAAGCCAGACTGTATTTCTTCCTGGATCTCATCCTTGCAGATCTCGCACATGCTCAGTGCAGCACAAGCCGTGTAATAGGTTTCAGGTCAGGTTTCAATAGCAACGGCATAGTCAGAGGAAGTTGCCGCCCCTTCCCAGAAGGCATTGCAAACAGGAAATGATGCGATGGGCCGCGGCCAGGGAGGAGGAAGTGAAAAATGAATACAGCAGATATACAGTAGATGCTGAGAAAAAAAAAATTAAAATATCCAATTCATTTACAGTGCACAGTTTAGTGAGGGATGCTGAAGAGTTGTAAAAGTGGGTGGAACTCCACTTTAAGGCCATGGCTCCAAGACTTGGTGCGCATTTCTCATGTGGGAAGTGTAGGGACACGTCTCAAAAGAGAGGTTCCAGATGAGAAGGGAAAGGATAGGGACACGCCATACTACCTGAATTCCCATTTAGGACCGGAGCAGCAAGGCCACATTCTGCCCCTCTAGACAGACGCTGTTCGCACATCTGAGACCAGTCTGCTACATGTTGCTGTTATTTTCCTTGAGTGTTCCTGGTTGGCTCCCTTCCTGCTGGGTTTGTTGTGAGTTACTGGATTCTGCACCAAGAAATTACTGATTTTTTCCACCAAGAATAAAAAAAAAACAACTATAGTTCTTGAGCACTTAGCCATGGTAGCCTAGACCACATGATCTTTGACCATTAATCATTACTATAGAGAGTTTATTGTGTTCAGGTAGCAGTAAATCAAGGGATAAAAACAGCAACCCCCCTGTACACAGACAATTAATAACTATATATACACTTACTGGACACTTTATTAGGTACACCTGTTCAATTGCTTGGTAACACAAATTGCTAATCAGCCAATCACATAGCAGCAACTCAATGCATCTAGACGTGGCGAAGATGACTTGCTGGAGTTCAAACCCAGCATCAGAATGGGGAAGAATGGGGATTTAAATGACTTTGAACATGGGATGGTTGTTGGTGCCAGACAGGTTGGTCTGAGTATTTCAAAAACTGCTGATTTACTGTGTTCTTTATGCACAACCATCGCCGAAAATGAGAAAATATCCAGCGAGCGGCAGGTGAGTGGGCGAAAATGCCTTGTTGAGGTCAGAGGAGAATAGGCAGACTAGTTTGAGATGATAGAAAGGATAGAAACAGTATCTCTGAACGCGCGAACACATTGGAACTTGAAGCAGATGGGCTGCAGCAGCAGAAGACCACACCGGGTTCCACTCCTGTCAGCAAAGAACGGGAAACTGAGGCTACGATGTGCACAGGCTCACCAAAATTGGACAATAGAATATTGGAAAAATGTTGCCTGGTCTGATGAGTCTCAATTTCAGCTGCGACATTCAGATGGTAGGGTCAGAATTTGGTGTAAACAACATGAAAGCATGGATCCATCTAGCCTTGTATCAACGGTTCAGCCTGGTGGTGGTGGTGTAATGGTGTGGGGGATGTTTTCTTGGCATGCTTTGGGCCCCTTCGTACCAATTGAGCATTGTTTAAACACCACGGCCTACCTGAGTATTGTTGCTGACCATGTCCATCCCTTTATGACTACAGTGTACCCATCTTCTGATGGCTTCTTCCAGCAGGATAATGCACAATGTCACAAAGCCCAAATCATCTCACCACTGGTTTCTTAAAAATGACAATGAGGTCACTGTACTCCAATGGCCTCCACAGTCACCAACTCTCAATCTAATAGAGCACCTTTGGGATGTGGTGGAACATCCCGACAAATCTGCAGCAACTGCATGATGCTATCATGTCAGTATGGACCAAAATCTCAGAGGAATTTTTGTTGAATCTTTGCCCTGAAGAATTAAGGCAGTTCTGAAGGCAAAAGGGGGTCCAAACCAGTGCTAGCAACGTGTACCTAATAAAGTGGCCATGGCAGTTTTCATCTTGCAATAAAAATTTGAGTGAATAATGTGAGAGACAATAGCCACAAACATTTCTCATTTGTAGGACAGTAAGATGTAAGCATCTTGGATAGGCAGCAATACAAAAAGGGAGAGACGAGAAAGGTTTCTTTTTGAAATAGAAATTAGAGTGTATTATTTCCTAACATGATATGGCATGATGGATAAATATGTATTTCTCAGCATTGAGGACTTCATTGATCTTAACCAAATCTCCAACTCAATGAATCACACTTCATGATTCTTCTCCGCAGCTGCTGTATTCACCGCCACTGACCCAGTCCCCCTCCAAAGCTGTCTCCCGTTGTTGTGCCAGCTCCGCTCTCAGCCAGTGGTTTTAAAGCCATGGGGCATGGCCATTTGGTGACATCACAGGGGCGGGGTCTAATGGTGATGTCACAGGATGGGCAGGGTCTAATAGTGATTTCACCAAATGGCCACACCCCATGGCTATATAACAACCAGCTGATAGCAGAGCTGGCCTAACAATGGGAGATGGCGCCAGAGGAGGACCGGGTTGGCGGTGGAGAAGACAGCAGCAGTGGAAAGACAGCAGCGGCAGAGAAGATCGGAGGAAGATTTTTAATAAAGGACTTGTTAAAACCGTTTCTTGTTTTTATTTACAATACACTGCCTTTTTTTTTGGGTGAAAGGCTAGGGGTACCATGTACCCCACACTCATTCACATGGGGGGGAAGGGCGGGATCTGGGCCCCCCTGTTAAAGGGGGCTTCCAGATTCCGATAAGCCCCCTGCCCGCAGAACCCCACAACCACCAGCCAGGATTGTCGGGGAGAGGCCCTTGCCCCCATCAGCATGGGGATAAGGTGCTTTGCGGTGGGGGGCGCAGAGTCTGCCCTGCCCCAAAGCACCCCCCCATGTTGAGGGCGTGTGGCCTGGTATGGTCTAGGAGGGCGCTCGCTCACCCCCCCTTTCCTGACATGCCGGGCTGCATGCTCGGATAAGGGTCTGGTATGGCCTTGGGGGGGGACCCCACGTTTTTTTTTCATTGTGGCGTGGGGTTCCTTTTCAAGATGCTCAGAGCACAAGTCGCACTAAAAGTCAGATCATTATGATCCAACTTGGATGCCACTTCCAATGGGCTAAAAGTTGGATCAGTAAAGATGACTCCCATAGGGAACCATTGATTTTCATGTAAAAAAAAAAAACGCTCGACATGGCATAACGCTGTATCCAGAGTTAAGCCACGTTTAGCAGCCTTTAGCAGCATCAGACGTTTTTACAGCTGTAACACCGGTTCTCAGAACGCGCTGGCCCTTGTTTTTTGTTTTTTTTTGCAGCTTAAAAACGCCTATGCCACTTACAGCTCCTAAAAGCCTGTGTGTGCATGAAGCCATAGAGGCATTTTTAAGCTGCAATAAAAAAAACATCTGAGGCTGCTAATAGCAGCTGTAAAAGCAACTGTAGAAACGCCCTGTGTGCATGAGGCCTTAGGGCCCATTCAACATGAATGGTCTGCCTTAATGCAACACTCTCTAAATGGGCCCTCTTACTACAGTACAATTTTATTTACTACAGGTATATTTATATAACACCAACAATTTACGCAGCACTTTACATGTTGTGCATTCAAATCAGCCCCTGCCCTTGAGTAACTTACAATCCAAGGTCTCTACCCCATATGCATACATACACATACTAGGGACAATTTAATCAGGAGCAATGGCATGATGGATAAGTATTTGCCTACATTTCTCAGCATTGAGGACACCATTGACATTCCTGACTAAATCTCCAACTCCATTTGTAGAAATGCAGCCCCAAACTTGCAAGGAACCTCCACCATGCTTCACTGTTGCCTGCAGACACTCATTATTGTACCACTTTCCAGCCCTTCGGCCAACAAACTACAGCCAAATATTTCACATTTTGACTCAACAGTCCACAGTACCCACTGCCATTTTTCTGAAACCCAGTTCCTATGTTTTCATGCATAGTTGAGTCGCTTAGCCTTGTTTCCACTTCAGGGATATAGCTTTTTGGCAGCAATTCCTCCATGAAGACCACTTCTGGTCAGAATTCTCTGGACAGTGGAGAGGTGTACCTGGGTCCCACTGGTTTACACCAGTTCTATGTTGAGGATATCTTCTGATGTCAAAGAGAAGTAGCATTGATGTGTCTTTCATCTGCTGCATTAAGTTTCCTTAATGCAGGAGATGCTGCATTAAGTCCTCAATGTTGCCAGTTTCTTTGTGCTTCTTCAAAAGAGCTGGAGCAGCACATCTTGAAACCCCAGTCTGGTCTGCAATCATTGCCTGGGAGAGACCTTGCCGATGCAGTATGACTACCTTGTGTCTTGTTGCTGTGCTCAGTCTTGTCATGGTGTAGGACCTATGACATGAAACACTTCCACAACCTCACCTTAGTAGCAGAATTTGGCTGTTCCCCACCCAGTTTTAAGCCTCCTACACATCTGTTTCTGTTTTAGGTAAAGACTGTTTAAACCTACATATGCAATTGATGATCATTAGCTCCTGCATGGTATAATTGGTTAATCATACACCTGACTTTATTCCTACAAAATCCCTGACTTTGTGCAAGTGCATAAATTGATGCTGGTTTGAAATGAAAGGGTAGTCACACCAAATATTGGTTTGATTAAAAATTTTCTTCTCTTCTCCCCACTTTGCATTTTATAAATTGATAAAAAATAAACAATTGAAATATATATTTTTGAAAGCATTCTTACAGTTGTGCTCAAAAGTTTACATTTCTTTCACTCATGGTTAGTGTTTGGCTGAAGACATTTATTATCAATCAACTGTGTTTACACTTTTTAAATCATAATGGCAACAGAAACTACCCAAATGACCCCGATCAAAAGTTTACATACCCTGGTGATTTTGGCCTGATAACACGCAAACAAGTTGGCACAAAGGGAATTGAATGGCTATTAAAGGTAACCATCCTCATCTGTGATCTGTTTGTTTGTAAATAGTGTGTGTGTATAAAAGGTCAATGAGTTTCTGGACTCCTGACAGACCCTTGCATCTTTCATTTGGTGCTGCACTGACGTTTCTGGATTCTGAGTCCTGGGGAAAGCAAAAGAATTGTCAAAGGATCTGCGGGAAAAGGTCGTTGAACTGTATAATACAGGAAAGGGATATAAAAAGATATCCAAGGAATTGAGTATGCCAATCAGCAGTGTTCAAACTCTAATCAAGAAGTGGAAAATAAGGGGTTCTGTTGAAACCAAACCACGGTCAGGTAGACTAACTAGAATTTCAGCCACAACTGCCAGGAAAATTGTTCCCGGATGCAAAGAAAAACCCACAACTTCAGGAGAAATACAGGACTCTCTGAAAACATGTGGTGTGGCTGTTTCAAGATGCACAATAAGGAGGCAATTGAAGAAAGATGGGCTGCATGGTCGAGGCTCCAGAAGAAAGCCATTATTACGCAAATGCCACAAAGTATCCCACTTACAAACAGCACAGAGACAAGCCTCAAACCTTCTGGCACAAAGTAACTTGAAGTGATGAGACCAAAATTGAGCTTTTTGGCCACAACCATAAACGCAACAATTGGAGAGGAGTTAACAAGGCCTATGATGAAAAGTACACCATTCCTACTGTGAAACACTGAGGTGGATTGCTGATGTGTTGGGGATGTGCGAGCTACAAAGGCACATGAAATTTGGTCAAAATTGATGGCAAGATGAATGCAGTATGTTATTAAAAAATACTGAAGGAACATTTGCATTCATCAGCCAGGAAGCTGCGCATGGGATGTACTTGGACATTCCAACATGACAATGATCCAAAACACAAGGCCAAGTCGATCTGTCATTGGCTACAGCAGAATAAAGTGAAGGTTCTGGAGTGGCCATCGTAGTCTCCTCACCTCAATATCATTGAGCCACTCTGGGGAGATCTCAAACGTGCAGTTCAAGACAGCCCAAGAATTTACAGGAACTGGAGGTTTTTTGCCAAGAGGAATTAGCAGCTTTACCATCTGAGAATATAAAGAGCCTCATCCACAAATATCACAAAAGTCTTCAAGCTGTCATTGATGTTAAAGGGGGAAATACACGGTATTAAGAACTGGGGTATGTAAACTTTTGAACAGGGTCATTTGGGTAGTTTGTGTTGTCATTATATTTAAGAGTAAACACAATTGATTGATAATAAATGGCTTCAGCCAAACACTAGCCATGAGTGAAAGAAATGTTTTTGTGTTATCATTCATATTCTCTGAAAAATGGCCAAGAAATCATAAATTCTGCCAGGGTATGTAAACTTATGAGCACAACTGTACTTTACAGCATTTCTTCACACCTGCCTAAACTTTTGCACACTACTGTATATTTTCTTCAAAAGCTTTATTTGTGCAGAAAATCAGCACTTCCGTAATGTCACCTAGGCCAGTATGTCTCCTCAACCCTGCATGTGCGCAGATGTGCAGCAGGGCTTAGATACTGAGAAAGCTGTGCGGCACATGCGCCGAGGTCCCCGGGCATCTGCACACATGGAGAGTTTCCCACACATGCGCAAACACTGCGACCAGGAAAGTCTAAAAACTTCCCTGTCTGTGTGCATCTGCAGATGTGCCCTTCAATGCAGCACCCGTGGGTACATATGCGCATATGCCATAATGATGGCACCAAGGGGGCAGAGCCACCTGGGAGACAGACTTCACTTCCTGTGAAGTTCCACTTTAAATGTGATTTTTATGGAAGGTACATTATAAACAAGGTCTGTGAAAAAACAATTGCAACCAACAACATTTAGGAACTATGCCCTATGAAAAAAAACACATGCAGCCTGCTATCACTGTAGTGCAGTGGCAGGCTGCAAAGAGGTTGCAGGACAGCCGCAGCATTAGGATGTAACAAAAAGTAAAAACCCTTCCCTCCTTCCAAATTTTCCTAGATACACAACATCTACCTACAGGACATTAAAGTGGTTGTAAACTTAGTGAAATGACTGGCCTCAGGTGATACACAGAGATGAAACAAATCCTCCTACATAGGTTGTACCTGTTTTTCTGGAGTCTTCTCTTCTCTACATCCATTCAAAGTTCAGAGTTCTGAAAAAAGGGGGTGGAGCTTAAGTTACACTCTCCAGAGCTCAGTGAGGAGAGCTCTGAGAGCTGATTGGAGGGAAGTGGCACATCCATAGTGGAGAAGGACCTGGGGGTTTTGGTAGATCTAAGCTTCATCACTTAAGGACCAGCCACCGCAGTTATACTGCGGCAGGTTGGCCCCCCTGGGCATATCGCTGTAGCTGGCACGACGATGGAGCCGATGCGCATGCCCGGCGGCCGAAATGTCTGCCGGGCACCCACAATCGCTCCTGGGAAAGACAGAATGGAGATCTGTCAATGTAAACATACAGAACTCCATTTTGTCAGGAGAGAGGAGACAGATCTTCTGTTCTTACTGCTTTTGAACTGCTATACGTCTCCTCCAGGCAGTCCCATCCCCCCACAGTTAGAAACACTCCCTAGGACACACATTTAAGCCCTTGATCGCCCCTAGTGTTAACCCCTTCCCAGCCAGTGACATTTATACAGTAATCAGTGGCTATTTTTAGCTCTGATCGCTGTATAAATGTCAGTGGTCCCAAAAAAGTGTCAAACGTGTCCGATCTGTCCACCACAATACCGCTAAAAATCGCAGATCACCATCATTACTAGTAAAAAAAAATGAATAATTAAAATGCCATAAATATAACCCCTATTTTGTAGATGCAATTACTTTTGCGCAAACCAATCAATATACACTTATTGCATTTTATTTTACCAAAAACATGTAGAAGAATACATATTGACCTAAACTGATGAAGAATTTTTTATTTTTTTGGGGGGGATATTTATTATATCAAAAAGTGTCCGCTGCAATGTCACAATCCCACTAAAAATCGCTGATCGCCGCCATTACTTCTAAAAAAATAAAAATAGATACAAATTCTATAAAAATATCCCATAAGTTGTAGACGCGATAACTTTTGCGCAAACCAACCAATATACACTTACTGGGATTTTTTTTTTACCAAAAATATGTAGCAGAATACTTATCGGCTTAAACTGATGAAGAACGGAGCTGAGGCTGCCAATCAGCTGGAGGATCCTCCCCTGTCACCTTTTTTCTCTTGGTGTCAGGAAAACATGTCAGAAGTGATTCATGCAGATAGCAGAGGAACGAAGCAGCAGGCAGAAATGACACTTAGTGCTCCTAATTGAGACAAGTACACACTATAGACAGATATGCTCATATTTAATGTCTGAGGTTTATGATCACTTTAAGAAAGGGGTTTACTGTACATCTACTTTAACAGACCTGCCAGTGCCTACAAACCCACTAATCTCTCCGTGTGCACTTTTTCAGCAGATCTCCCTATGCTTTCCCTACCATAGCTAAAGTACATTGTCAATATGGCTGCTGGAAATACATTATTTTAGAAGGAGGGGGCTGGCTTATCCAAAAAAAGGAAACTGGTCCTACATTATTCTGAGTATTATCAACAGGAAAGGAAGAAGCCAGGTTAAGAAATCAAAAATATTTTTAAATAATAAAACATGTTTTCTAGAAACCATAACTACTAACTTATGAATGTATAGAATATATATATCTTGAATCATAAAATGCAAATTCCTAGGAACAGCAGGATGGTTATTGTTTCCTGATGTGCCGCTACTAGATTTGCATCACTGAATGCGCGCTCGCTGCTGAGAAAATGCTGCACCCTGCTGGTCAACAAATAATATACACATCAGTGCATTATCTTCTTTTACTGAAATCCTTCACTATTAATGCCGAGTACACGCGGTCGGACTTTTCGGCTATAAAAGTCCGACAGCCCGTCCGACAGACTTTTGGCGGACTTGCGGCAGACTTTCTAACTAACGGACTTGCCTACATACGATCACACAAAAGTCCGACGGATTCGTACGTGATGACGTACACCGGACTAAAATAAGGAAGTTGATAGCCAGTAGCCAATAGCTGCCCTAGCGTGGGTTTTTGTCCGTCGGACTAGCATACAGACGAGCGGATTTCTGGGTCTGGCGTAGTTACGACGTAAAGATTTGAAGCATGTTTCAAATCTAAAGTCCGTCGGATTTGCGGCTGGAAAAGTCCGCTGAAAGTCCGGGGAAGCCCACACACGATCGGATTGTCAGCCGGCTTTGGTCCGTCGGCGTCCGTCAGACTTTTGTAGACGAAAAGTCCGACCGTGTGTACGCGGCATTAGACTAAAGATTCTTACACACAATTAAATTATCAGGGGAATGATCGTTCGTTTTTTGTTGCATGCTAGTCTCATATTGAAAATGAAGAGGTTACTCAACTTACGAAAATTCTTTTAAGACAGAATACAACTTCGGAAGTGATGTAATGTGTTGAATTGTATTGCAATGTACTGATTAAATGAAAATCGGACGTTATGTTCACGTACGATAAAAAGTTTCGGGCCTGCACCTTCAATTTTTTTTCAGCTGTCAAAAGCACTATACTAATGATCAGATAGTCGGCCGATCTTTTGTCGTACGATTTAATTATCGTGTGTATAGGCCTTAACTCTGCATGTGGAGATGTGTCTAGATTAGACTTTAGATAATAGTATGTGTACAAGTGCCTATGCATACCAGTGGCGGTTGGTTCTCAATTTTTTTAGGGGGGGGGCCCTGCTCGCCCGTCCGCCAGCCAGCCCATTGGCAGCCTCAGCTCCGTTCCTGTGTGCTGTGTGAAGGGGGTGTTACATAGTTACATAGTTAGTCAGGTTGAAAAAAGACACAAGTCCATCTTGTTCAACCAAAGGTCTGCTTGCCCGTCCGCCAGCCAGAACATCCCGTCTTAAGACCTGCTTCCCGATTAGCCGGAAGTAAAAGCAGAAAGACAATAGCGAATATTGATTCGCTAATGACACACAAGTGGGTGGGCTTGGGGCGCAATGCTCTGCGCCCTGAGCCCAACCTTTTTGAAGCCAATTAGAGCCTCAGGCTCTAATCATGTGCTTCGAAAAAAAACTCCCACCCCATTGAGATCCATGCGTCTGGTGACCCGCATTGAGATTAGGGGCCGGGCGTATGAAGATTGTGGGGGGTGGCATCTCTTATGGAGCGGCCGCCGCTGATGTATACCTCTTTTCCTGCCCCCCCCCCCACCTAGCTAAATAATATTGAGCACACTTATCACATCTACGGGCCAACAAGGGATGAATAGGTGTGTGTGTGTGAGCGGGGATGGGGGTAAGGTGATTTTTTGGCCCTCATATCTCCACTTTTTTGGAATGACAACCTTTCTTTTCAGGGGTGTCAACTTAATTTTGTTTAAAGAGAATGTAGTTGTTTCATACATATTTGCATTCCTTCTTTATAATGGTCAGGATTAACAAATTAAATACATTTCTTACATTGTACAACACAGGACGCAGAGGACTTCATATCCGTGACACTGTTTGATATACATATATGGTGGCAGTGTATATAAGAAAAGTGTATCATCATTTGTAGTACATTGTTTGATTTTTATTTATTTGAAGCATGTGGAAATTGTAGGCATATTTTTGTGTATTTGCAGAACTGCAATTTTAGTATCACATTAATTGTTTATGGTGTGTGGGTACAGTTAACATTGCCAGCAGCAACTGTGGAGGTATGAGGATATTGTATCATACTAAATCCTAATATACTGATGGGTGTGACCAGATGAGGATGTGAGGGGGTGGGCGTGACCAGATGAGGATGTGAGGGAACGCGCGGCACCTCTCCCTCTCCCTCCTTGCTATCCTGAGACGCCGATGAGTGACAGAAGCTGGCCGAGGATCTGAAAGAGCTGCTGGGTGAGCAGCGATGGCGTGGGGCCATTTGACTCATAGATCCTTGGTCTGACAGCGGGCTTGGCTGAGTGGCGCGGCGGCGGTGTGAGCCCCCGCCGTGCTCATTGGACGGAAGAATAGATCCGGCAGCGGTGTAGGCGGGCTGAGAGCCAAACACTAAGTGGACGGCGATGGTGTGAGAGATTCGGCCGTGCTCACCGAACGGAGGAACAGCCCTGGCAGCGGTGTGTGCTGGCAAGAAGCCAAACACTGAGTACGAGGCGGCGGTGTGAGAGGCTCCTGCTGTGCTCACTGGGTGGAGGAACAACCCCAGTGGCGGTGTGTACTACTAAAAAACCAAGCACAGAGTGTTGCGATCTGGAGGTGCAGGTGTTATACCGTCCTAAGTAGGACAGAAGGCACTGGATTAAATAAATAGCCTGTCATGAAAAGAAAGAGGGGGGGGGGAGTCAGTGCTGGCACCAGCGCTACTACGCAGCCGCAACAAACTGTAAAGGGGAGCCAGGCAGCAGCCAAGTTGGAGAGGTTTGCGCATACTCCAGGCCAGACCTCTCCAAAAGGAGGACAACAGAACCCCCAAGTTCAATCTAAATCACAGCCTGGGGCTCCAGCTGTGAGAAAAAGCCAAGGTCATGGTCAAGTAGCAGCAGTAATGGAGGTGAATAATGCAGGAGGTGAATAAGGCAGGAGGGAAATCCGTAGGGGAGGAAGCCCAGGACACTTTAAAATCACCATCTGGAGCTGGCGCCCTAATAGAAACAGAACCATCACTAAAGAAGGTCTTGCAAGCAATTAACTCCTGTAAGCTTTCTTTAAATAAATTATCCGACCAGCTTAAAACCATCAGGGAAGAGCTGTGCTTTGTTAGGCATGACTTACAAAAGGTTTGCGATAGGACCACCGCCCTGGAGGGGAGAGTTAGCCTAGTGGAGGATGACCTGAATCCCCTTAAGCGGGAGATAAGATCTGTAAGAGAACAAATGATTAACTATGAGATAAAAATGGATGAAATGGAAAATAGGATGTGAAGAAAAAAATGTGAGGATTGTGGGGCTCCCTGAATGAAGTGAGGGCCCAGACCCCATCGCATTTCTGGAGAAGTGGTTTAAAGATTTATTTGGAGAGGACACTTTTTCACTTTTTTTCGCAATGGAGAGAGCCCACAGGGTGCCCTTTAGACCTACCCCAACAGGAGGCCCCGCAAGATCCCTCCTGCTAAAAATGCTCTATTATAAAGGACAGAGAGTGACTATACTATGTAAAGCCAGAGAAATGGGTAATATCCTCTATAATGGTACCGGGGTATCTATATACCCAGATTTTTCACCTGACCTGTAAAAACGAAGGGCCAAGTTTGGGGAAATTAAACGCAAACTACAACATCTGAAAGTAACTTATGCATTACTATAGCCAGCAAGATTGCGGGTAACCACCTTAGGGGTGACTTTGTTTTTTGATACTCCTGAGGAAGTGAAGGGGAGGTTGACAACCCATAAGGGGAGACTATAGAAGAACTGGAATGATTTACCCTGAGGATAGGAACTGGGAGCATCACCAGCAGCATAATTGATTCTAGAACACAGCACATCACGAATTTTGAATATTAGGGAGTTTGGAGGGGTGTCGCATCTAGGATAGAGGGAACAATGTGCTTTTTGTCCCTTTTCACAAAGGGGTATGGGGGGGGTTTCTTTCTTTTTTTTGTTATTTTTGTTGGTTTTCATGATTTTTTTTTGTTGGGGGGGGAGGGGAAGGGAGGTTCTGAATACAAAGATAATAATATTTAACACTGTGAACACATGGGAAGTTCACATTAGATAGCCCCAATACAAACCTAGAGAGGAGGCGAGACACGAGAGAGTATTAGATAGTATGATTGGTATAAACCAGTGATATGCAATTAGCGGACCTCCGGCTGTTGCAGAACTACAAGTCCCATGAGGCATAGCAAAACTCTGACAGCCACAAGCATGACACCCAGAGGCAGAGGCATGATGGGACTTGTAGTTTTGCAACAGCTGGAGCTCCGCTAATTGCATATCCCTGGTATAAACGGTTCTTGAAGGGGTGTATGAAGAACAAACATTTTTTTTTACAGGTAATATTTGGTCACAAAAACATCACAGAAAAAGCACACTAAGAAGAATAGGTATTGGTCATCAAAGAAAGATTGCACAATGTTTATAGAAATTATACAATTTGTTTTGGGCAGATTGAGTAACATAAATTTATTGGAATATCAATGGCTAACGGTATACAGATAAAAAAGTTAATTTTATCCTCCTGGAACGTCCAGGCTTTGGGAGACCCAGGGAAAAAAGTCGCAGTTCTCTCGATGGCAAAAATATATGCGGTTGGGCTGCTCTGCCTGGAGGAGACACACCTCACTAATATCTCCATACCCCAATTGGGTTGGGGAGATTTTCGAACACAGTATCACTCTGTTCACACCTCCTATTCTTGGGGGGGGTGAGCATTTTGATTAGATCTGGAGTAACGTTCACCTGCATGCAGATTAAGACTGATGAACTGGGGTGGTATATTTTCCTATTTTGTAAGACAGAGAATAGAACCTATGCGCTGGCTAATGTGTATGTCCCTCCTCCTTTTAACACTATGATTCTGTGTAAATTAATGGAGTTTGTGCTGGATAAGCCGGGTGTGCCGGTGATAGCTATGGGGGACTTTAATATGGTCATGGACCAGAAATTGGATAGGTTCCCCCTGGGGACACAAATGGGCAGAATAGTGAATGACCGTCTGTCCCAATTTATGGGGGAGGCTGGACTGAAGGATATATGGAGAGTACAGAACCCAGAAGCCCATGGGTACTCGTGCTTTTCTAGGACACATTCCACACTTTCCAGAATCGATCTGGTTCTGGGGAATGAGGAGGCGTTATTTGTGGTAAAGAATTAAGCTACATGTCAAGAGGCCTCTCGGGCCATTCTCCGGTGAGAGTGTCAGTAGAATTAGGGGAGAGTAACTGCCCCAGGGAGTGGAAAATAAGCCCTTTCTGGATGGAACTGATGGGTGGGCCAGATGAGGTATTAATGGCATTAAGAGAATTTGTTGAATTAAATACAGGTACCGCCTCGGAGGGGGTGGTATGGGATACCTTGAAGGCTTTCCTTCCGAGATATAATGATACAACAGGCATCAAAAATTTTAAAATGGACCAAGGATTGGGAAAAGGTGTCTTAGGAGAGGGTGACAATAATGGAAGAACAATGTTGATGACCCAACACCTGATAGACTCAGGGCCTTGATAGATGAACAACAGAATTACCGGTTAATAATGCTTAGGAAAGTAGAGAACAAACAACTTTTTCAGAAACGACTTGCCTTTGGGGAAGGGAAAAGTGTAGAGCGAATGCTGGCCCACCTGGTTAAGACAAACTCACCCCCATCTTTGGTTCCAACGATCACCATAGGAGAGGGTATCTTCACATACGCCAGAAATAGTGGACACGTTTAGAAAATATTGTGAGGATTTGTATAGCTCCCGGCAGGAGAAAAAGGGGGAAGAAATGGATGTCTTTCAGGAGTTTGGTGATCCCTTCGCTCTGAGATGGACAGGGAGGAATTGGATCTACCCACAACAATGAAGTTACTACAGTGGATTACGCAGGAGATGGCGGGTCAGAAATCCCCAGGACCCGATGGTCTCCCGGCCGAGACATACCGGCATTACGGGAAGGTGCTGCGGGTCTTGAACTGGTCGGCGATGGGGGGGAAAGCTCCCTCATCAATGACGGAATTCGCTATAGTAGTGATATATAAGGGAGGTAAAGACCCACTTAATACATCCTCATATAGATCTTTACTGAGCAGAGATATAAAAATTCTTGCAAAGGTTTTGGCGGCTAGGTTGAATAAAATCATACAGAAACTTGTCCACCCCGACCAGTCAAAATTTATACCTGGAAGATCTACTAGTACAAATATAAGGCTGGTATATTTAAATCTTCAGGTCCCAACGGATGAGGATAGAGCAAGGCCCATTTTGTCCTTGGATGCCGCCAAGGCCTTTGATAGCCTTGAATGGCAATATCTGTGGAGGGCTTTGGCAGGATTTCAATTTGGCCCGATTTTTATTAACTGGGTAAAAATGCTGTATAAAACGCTGGAGGCAAAAGTAAAGGTGAATAACGAATATTCTGATAAATTTCTATTGATGAGGGGGACGAGGCAGGGGTGCCCTTTGTCGCCCCTCCTCTTCGCCCTCGCAATTAAACCTCTGGCAATAGCCCTTAGGTCCTCCCCCAAGGTAAGAGGATTTAGAAGGGAAGGGGTGGAAGAAAAAAAGTGGTTCCAAAAGATAGACGCTGTTTTTAGAGAGATGATTTGGAGGGGTGGGCCGGCAAGAATTTGTTTGAGTACTTTACAATTACAAAGACAGGAAAGAAGGAGTAGCACTTCCACACCCTTTGAGTTACTTTCTGGCATCACAACTCCAGCATACAGGAGTGTGTAATATCCTGGAGGAAGGAGATTTGGGGAGAGAGAAACTGCTACAAAACCCCCCGCATAAGTCAATGGAATAGAATCCTGGAACTCGCCCCATTGGTTTCGCTCTCCCCCTCCCAGAGGATGTCACACTTGTTTCTACTATACAGAGCCTATTATACCCTCGCAGATTGAATGCCAGCTGCCCCAGGTGGGGAAACAGAAGGGGACTCAATCCATATGTTCTGGAGGTGCCCAAAGCTGTTTCACTACTGGAGGGAGGTACTGGGAATTATAGACCAGGTATTTGGGGTTCCCCCAAACCTAGATATCAAGCTATGTGTCCTAGGCCTGGGAGAGGGAAATCCAGGAAACACTCAAGTCGCAATTTTGAGATGTTTATTTCAGGCAAGAAAATTGATAGCTCAGAGATGGCAATCGGACCTGACCCCGTCCAGTAGAGAATGGGAACGTGGCATGAATGAGATAATTCTGAAGGAAACTGCGGTATTAGACAAGGTGGTGTAAAGAAATATAAGCGTTGGAAACCTTGGTGGCATATAAGAGGCATCAATATTTAAAAAGAGAGGGTAAAAGAATAAGGAAGACAGGATGTGACCTAATGAAATGGGAGAGTAGTGTAAATGAGAGTGAAAGGTGTTGGAGGGGAAGATGAGATGGATGGTTGGGATTGTCGGAGGCTGTTTGGTTGGTGCGGGGTGGCTGGGAGAGGAGATCGGAGTAATAGAATGGGGGTTGGGTGGAAGATATTAGGGCTTCCTACTCAACAAACATCTGAGAAACTTACACCTCATAGGTTTACTATTCTTACTCCTGACTGGTGGGGGGATGGGTGATTGTATGAGAAGATGTAGAATGAAAAATATTTCAATAATGATCATAAAGTTAAAAAAAAGAATAAGATTCTGTAGATCCAGATGGATAAGGCCCTGGTTTTTAAAGATCAAGTTAGAGGTCCTCATTAAAGCACCCTTTTCTTTGAAAGCACACAGAAAGGGGGGCTCAGTCCCATGCATTAAGTCTCAAAATCTTTGAGCTGTCAGTGGGCGATTCCCTTCAGCGTTGAGCTGCATATATACCCTGCTCTGTGTGTTTGCTTTTTTTATATTATGCACATTTTTTGCGTTTTTAATTTAAGTGACCTATAAATTTAAAAACAGAACACTATTGGGTCCCTTTTTTTGTTATATACTCTTCTTGAGCTGCTTCAGACAGTCAATTCATCCGAATAATGGGGGAGAGATCTACTTGATGAGACAGCTGCAGTAAGCTGAGCCTGGCTTAACCACTTGCCAGCCACCGATATCCGTCCTCACTTTAAGGACGGCCATCGTTGTTATGGCAGCAGCTAGCTGCCATAACCCCGATATCCTTGTGTTCGGCCAGCTACAAGATAAAAGTGGTCTCTGTGGCAAGATCACTTTTATCGGCAGCGGGAGAGGGCCCCCACCCTCCCGCCACGCTCCAGTGCCCTCCGCCGCTTACCAGAGCCGTCGGCAGCAGCGGAGGCGATACGGTCCTTTCACTGGCTGTGCATGGAGACGGGTGGGGGTGGGGGGCATCTTCCCCTCACTCGTCTCCATGTACAGTCAGTGAAAGGACCGGATCGCCTCCGCCGCTGCCGACGACTCTGGTAAGCGGCGGAGGGCTCCACAGCGTGGCGGGAGGGGCCCTCTCCCACTGCCGATAAAAGTGATCACTACAGGGAGGAAGCAATGTCAAAACGTTACTTCCACTCATAGCTCTTAAAAGGGCCATTTTTTAAAATAATTTTTTTACATGACTTTTTTTTTATTGCATTTTTGTGTAAATATGAGATCTGAGGTCTTTTTGACCCCAGATCTCATATTTATGAGGTCCTGTCGTGCTTTTTTTATATTACAAGGGATGTTTACATTCCTTGTAATAGGAATAAAAGTGACACTTTTTTTTTTTTTTTAAAACAGTGTAAAAATAAAAAAATAAAAAAAAGGTAAAATAAATAAGAAAAAAAAATAAAAATTTAAAACGCGTCTTGTCCCACCGAGCTCGCGTGCAGAAGTGAACGCATACGTGAGTAGCGCCCGCATAGGAAGACGGTGTTAAAACCACACATGTGAGGTATTGCCGTGATCGGTAGAGTGAGAGCAATAATTCTAGCCCTAGACCTTCTCTGTAACTTAAAACATGCAACTTGTAGAATTTTTTTAAACGTCGCCTATGGAGATTTTTAAGGGTAAAAGTTTGTCGCCATTCCACGAGCGGGCGCAATTTTGAAGCGTGACATGTTGGGTATCTATTTACTCGGTGTAACGCTATCTTTCACAATATAAAAAAAAATTGGGCTAACTTTACTGTTGTCTTATTTTTTCATTCAAAAAAGTGTATTTTTTCCCAAAAAAGTGCGCTTGTAAGACCGCTGCGCAAATACGGTGTGACAGAAAGTATTGCAACGACCGCCATTTTATTCTCTAGGGTGTTAGAAAAAAAATGTTTGGGGGTTCTAAGTAATTTACTAGCAAAAAAAAAAAAAACTTTAACTTGTAAACACATCTAAAAAAGAGGCCTGGTCCTTAAGTGATTAAAGGGTAAGTTTACTTTTACAGAAAATCTGTAAGGTAAACTTACACTGGACCCCCTCCCCATCCCTCCCCCCCAGTCATGCTATACAGGAGTCCCGCAATCACCCGCTGTGAGACATCGGGTCGCCACTTCACCGGTCCGGGGTATTTGAAATCCACGTGGCTTAATCTCCTATATGTACCCTCTTAGCAAGTGATTGTGTTAACAAAATGTGTTGCCTCTTTAAAAATAACAGACCACATAAACATTAATAGTGTTAAATCCTATATGTGCTCAATATAAATGATCCTCCGTAAATAAAGATTCCAAAAACCAAAATATACACCAATAATATCTAACCTGATTTAGATAAGTGCAATGTGCTTATTGTCCTGCAGACCAGAGTGGACTTCGTATAAAAAAATATATATGTACAAAAAAAAAAAAACTTGTGTAAACAAAATCAGTTCAAAACAGTTTGTTTCTTTATATAATGACTTCCAAAGTGACTTGTGCCTGGATCAGCAAAAAACAAAACAAAACAAAAAAAAAAAACACTTATGGTGAAAGTTGGGTGAATTCCACACGTGCTCCCCTCCTTCCTGTATATATTTCTTTCACTAACTCACTTCACTTTTCACTTTACTGTTTTTGTCACAACGTATGCGGCTGCTGATTTATTTGGTTTCACATTAGAGAACGCAGTGTTTTGTACATTTCCTTTCACTAACTCCACCTAGTGGAGTCTTTATGAAAGCCACAGGGATTTCAAATCCCCAGACTGGTAAAAGCGGTGACCCAATGTCTCACAGCGGGAGATCACGGAACTCCGGTATAGCAGGATCAGAAAGAGCCCAGCAGAAATGGCAGTCTACATGTTCTTCTCCTGACAGGAATACTTTAATTATCCCATGCCCTTTTATTTCATTCAGCCTCAATTTTCCTGGTTCAAGGAGCCTTCAACCCCAACAGACCTTCAGAAAAACAAAAACCCATGAACATTGCTCTTCTGATGAAAATCGTCACTATTTAATGCGGTAACTTAGCAGAAGGTACAAAAAACGCACACCACAAAAAATTTGGTTACAAACAGCCTTTAATGAGTTACTAAAGAGCCGAACAAAACTTGATGCAGGTCATCACCTTACAGTCTTGATCAGTAACAAAAAAATAATCAGATGTACAAGATCTTAAGTGGAACTTTATGACTCCGGGTCATTGTATATTACACTTCTTTACAGTTGAAGTGCGAGTATTAAAACTATTGGCAGAAAATGCAAAACCGATCAGGCTAAAATGTTTTTGTAACCTATTGTAGAACAACAGTGGTTCTCGGCTCTAATTCTGCAGTACCCCCAACTGGTCATGTTTGGAGAATTTCCCACAGTGAGCACGGCTGTGGAAATCACCAGTTCAGCCATCTATACAGTTGAAGCACTTGTGCGAGAGTAACGAAACCCTGAAAACATGATTTTGAGGGTACAGAAGTTAAGAACAAACAAAAAACAAAAAAATACTGGTTTTGACCACATCTGGGTAACCCATGGCCCTCCATTCCTTGGGACACTACCACTGCCAACACCCAGGCAAGGTGTGCACAGACAGTTGGAAGTTCCTAGAGAGGGGCTGCTGGTTATCCAAGGGTGGTGTATAAAGTAAAACATTGTAGAATGACATCAGTGTGGACAATCTCAAAGACTGAGGACAAGGAAAATAAATCTATAATGGTAGGCACAGTAGAGGAGTGCCAGTTAGGAAGAGTTCATAAATACATCATAATAGAAGATGCAGTCCGTTACTTCAAAACCTGCTGGAGAAACCTTCCAGTTCTCTGCTGCACAGATGTATGCTTAGGACTGTTTATAAAATGGCCAACGTGAAGGGGAAAGGGCGTGGGGGTGTACCAGGAAGGGCTTGAAACCAAAACCGGAAAAAAAATAAACCCTAATATAAACAGAACAAAGTGAGGTTGGGTAAAGTCAAGGTCACGGGAAGCCATCGTCATCATCTTCGGCCATTTCTTTAGCAAATTCTAAATCCTGCTGTTCCCGCTCACGCCGCTCCTAAGGAAAAAGAAACAATTGGATGAATTAGTACAAAATCCACAGCATCAGGAAGGAACAGTAAGTAAAAGCTGGCCATAGGTTCTCCAATAAGAATTTAACATAACTGAATCAATAAAGGCTTCAAGAGCTTCATTTATTTATAGTAACAAGGAATTTGTTTTTGGAACTGTAATTCTACAGCTGTCCAGTTAAATAGGCATAAATAGAGAATTTCATAACCATAAGCAGCCTTTCAGGAGTACAATTACATCTAGCAAAGGCTCATGAAAAAGTTAGTGTCATACTGCACAAAAAAGGTATTAATCTTAATTACTTGGGCATACCCAATGCGAAGAGCCATCTTTGCCCACACAAAATGGAGAGGTGTTTTCTGTGCATCCACGTGTAGGCAGTCCCATTCACGCATATTAGGATGCAGCAGCTACACAGATACAGCTGGTCTCAATCTGACAGCCGCTTGGGCCTGAATTCACACTGTCTGCGTTTGGGGACATGCACCAGTATTGCTGTCAAATTGGGACCACTGGCTGTATCTGTGCAGCCGCTGTGTCCAACACCTGTGCACCCCGGGCCTTTTGCATGGGTGGATGGATAGGTACGCCTGTGTGCATAATGCTTCAAAGTCTTTAAAAACTCAGTTTAAACCTAAAATTCAGCTTTGAGAAGTAGAAAGCATTTAATCATCAATCAGTAAAGTGTTTTCTATTAAGTCCCTGGCGTTAATGTTTATACCTGATGCTTCTGCTAGTTAGGGTCCAACCCGTCTTCCTGTTGCACGCTGACAATGCTGTATGCACAAGTTTCAGTTTCTCACAGCTTTGTCATCCTTGTCTTAGGACTGCAATGGCAGCATCATCTTTCAGCCTCTTACAGAGCTGTTACCTTGGGAAGAAGAGGCTGAGCACTCCTACATGGGTGTGTCTTGCCCGGTCCCGCTGACCCTTCCTCCTTAGAGATTGACATGTGCACCTAGCTCTTGTGGCCTGGCCCTAAGGGATTACAACTGTGGAAGAGAGGAAGGGCTAAGCTCTCACTCCAACCACAGTCCCTGCCCAGCAGACCCAATGAAGATAGCAGGTGGTCAGGTGATCAAATATAAAAGTATTTTGAAAATTCCATTTGATTGTCATTAACAAGCTACTTTTTTTTTTAAGTCTAATTTTTTTATTGTAATGGTAAATGTGTAGGTGATGATTGTTTTTATATGTAAAATGTGTGGAGTAGTAATGTAATTTCATTGTGAATTTGCTTTTACAATGACAATAAATCTTCTAATCTTACCGCAATATAAAACAGTTGTCTCTGCAATGATTTTTTTTTTTTTGCTAGTGAGTTTACCTCTTGCTTAAACTTAAAAACTTGGTGGAGCTGTTCTATTGGTTCTTACCTCTGCTGACTCCAAATCTTTGTTGTATGACTTGGGAGGGAATCGCATAGCCTACAAAAATAAAAAGGAAAAAAAAAAAAATAGTGTTTTACAAATAAAATACGTCCCATTTATGAGTTTTATTCCTTTTGTATGCATCACTCAAACTCATGCATCACTTGAGAATGGGTATCGCCATTTCTGAATATTTCTTTTAAATTAGACAGTATCTTTATTGTAACAAAAAATAACAATTTACAAACAGAGTATATGCAAAGGAAACGTCAAATATGCACGGATGATCTTACCAACGGTTATCTAACAGACATCTCGTGTATATCATATTACATGCTGAGACACACATTTACACATACCGGAAAAGATAATAATCATAGTACATGGTTGACATATGTTTTCACATCATTCAGTCTCCATTAGATAACAGAAAATGATGGTGGAGGACAATCTTCAGGTACGAATAGAAAGGTTCGCCTTGCTAAGGTTTTCTGTGGCTTGCAACCACCTATCCCAAAATTGATTGTATTTTGACGGACATCCTCTGTGCCTATATATGAGTTTAATACATGGTAAGCTATTATTCACTTCTGCTACCCATGTACTAAACTCAGGTAAATTAGTTCTCATCTATTGTCTTGCCAGGATTTTACGTGCAGAAAAAAGCGTTTCATTTAGAAAGATTTTATCCATATCTGGCTCTGGGTATATCCCCAGCAGGCAAGGTTTGGGGTGCAGTGTAAGAGGAGTGCCCATTGTATCATGGGCCATTTCTCAATATTAAATGGTCTCCTTACCTTGACGGACATATTGTGAATGTCTAAACAGAAGGAAATGCGTTGGTGGAAAGCCAACTGGGGCTCTCGTGTGGAGTAAATGTCAGTCATCTCCTTAGATTGGACATAACCCTTTTCATGGTTAATACTGGCTTCAATGACTCCATCACGGATTGCCTAGGTAAAACAAAGTCAGGGATGAGAACGAGAATGGAACGTGCAAGAAGGTTGCACTGCTTTGTCTGTCTTAGGAAGTCGCACTACCAATACCTATCTCTGCACAGATAACATTAAAAAGGGAAGATAGAATAAATGCAATAGGTGGTTATAAGTTTTATGAACATCTTTATTTACTAAATCAATGGCAATGTACTAAGTATAGTAACCCACAGCAACAATTCAGAAATCATCTTTTATTGTTTTGAATTTTATATTCTTTGCCACTTATGGACCAGGCCTTTTCTGGCACTTTTTGTTTAAAAATCAGTACTCTTTGCTAGAATATTTACTTGGAACCCCCAAACATTATATATATTTTTTAGCAGGCACCTTAGAGAATAAAATGGCGATGTTTACATTTTTATGTCACACAGTATTTGCACATCAGTTTTTCAAATGCAATTTAAAAAAAAAAAAAATACACTTTAATGAATTTCAATGCACAAAAACCACAATATTTAACTCAATTTCTGGTAAAGTAAAAAAGATTAGGTTACGCCAAGTAAATATGATATGTAACATGTCACGGTTTAAAAATGCGCACGCTCGAGTGCGCATGCGCGGAGCTCGCAAAATGGCCGCGATTGCCTAGAGCTCCGCTCCCTCACGAAACGACGGCGCCCATCACGCTTTCCTCAGCGCACTGACGGTCACCAAAACAGGGGGAGACACACTACAAAGCCCCGGCTACACCCCCATATGACAGGGGCACCGGTCAAACGTAACCTGTGGCCGCAATTGGCAGAAGCAGAAACGGCCGGGCCGTCCAAGATGGCCGCCGCAGCACAGGCACAGCCACAGACACAGGATCACAGCTTCTCCAGTCAGACGGACTACAGGTCAGAGCAACCCCACTTCCCCCTGCACCTCACTCCAGGAAGGCAACCTGGATACCCTCCTATCCTGACCCCCTCACCAGCTTCCACTGAATCCCCCATAGACCGCTCTCTGAAGGAATACTCCCTGTCTCCCAGGGAATCTCACACAGGACACACAGGCCTCTCCCCTCAAGATTTCCAGGCCAGAGACCAGGCCCTTCAAATGGATACCCTCTTCCACAGATTCTCTGATCTCCTGGACAAGGGGCTAGCACAAACGGCTGCTAAAATCACTGGTGATCTCAAGGCAGATTTTATCAATCTAGGAGCCCGGATCGACACGATCGAACACAAAGTTGAAGAAACTATAGCTATCACTAACCAAAACTCCCAGCACATATGTACCGTGCAAGACCAACTCGACATAGCCATGGCACGTATTGACGAACTCGAGAATAGGTCCAGACGATACAATATCAGAATCCGTGGCTTACCTGAAACGATTCAAAATATACCTGAAGCAGTACAAGACCTAATTAAACAGCTGATCCCCTCCATCCCATCTCACCGCCTGGAGCTGGACAGGGCCCACAGAGCCCTGGGGCCCCCCAGAAAAGATGGTAGCCCAAGAGATGTTATTGCCAAACCCCATCAGTACACAGTGAAGGAGGAAGTGATGAGACAGGCCAGAACCGCTCACACAGTCATGTGCATGGGTCACCAAGTGCAGATTTTTGCGGATCTCTCGCCCTACACGATCCAGAGGAGGAGATCATTGAAACCCCTACTTCTCGCTCTCACCCAAAGAGATATAAAGTACAGATGGGCCTTCCCGTTCGCGGTTAAATTTTCTGTTAAGGGAAAACAATTTTCTTTCTCATCCCTCCCAGACGGAGAAAAGCTCCTTTTACACCTGAAAATCATCTCCCAGGAAGCTGCTATGGACACAACCAATGCCGGAGCCATCTCCAACAAACGACAGACCCCCCCCAGCCCCCAATCTCCTTTATGGTCCACAGGAAAAGCTAAGAAGGCCAAAGACAACAACCCATCTTGAAGCCGGTGGCGACCTTGATAATACCTAACACATCCCGGGTGTGAAGCAGGGACCAGAAGAATGATCCCCCCATCGGTGGGGGTCCCTCGTGCCTAATTCCTAGAGCACGCTGGTCACCCGGGCACCTGTTATTACCTCTTCGGTTCCCGTATTTTTCAGTGTTTTATGTTTCTTTTTTCCACTGACCTCGTTTACCGCAGTGTACGTTGTCCACTAAGCGTCTACCTCTCACAAGGACGGAAGTTTCCCCCCCCTCACACTGCACCTGAGAGTACTTTGACCACTCATTAAGGGGAAACCTGAATAACTCCCCCAATGGACGCTCTGCTGTGTTAGGGGGAGGACTGGGGAGTGAGGAGGGAGGGAAATGTGCTAGCAGGGGAGGCGAGGGGTCTATAGCCAGTTGGGCTACTAGATACTAGGTTATGCTTAAGTGAGGATATTATTTACATTTGAAGTTCATGTTCTTTAGAGGGCGTCCGGTTTTGTGACGGACCACTTGCGCACCTATCTAACCCTTAGACACCCATCGGTTTCTGAGGGTTAGGTTGTCTGAGCCTGGATGGGTCAGACATTTTCGGATTCTCTTCAGAAGGATACGCGGGGTTTCTCCTCCCCCGTGTCCTCTCTTTCTTTTCAAGGAGACCTTTTCTATCCTTTTCTGTTCTTCCCTCCCTCCCTCCTGATCACAACATTGCATATAACAGCATTCTGTTTTTCAGATACAATTCACATTCTCGAGGAAGTACCTAACCGTAACCCTCCGACAAGGCACAACGATCCTCATGCCCTTGCCAAAGTTTCAACGCATCTCAGGGTAAGTGAGGGCTGTTTACGTTGCATCTTTTTCCTTCTGCTCCATGGCTGAAAGCACCATAGCTCAACTACACATAGCATCACACAATGTTCAGGGACTCAACTCCCCGATTAAAAGGAGAAAGGTCCTAGACTATTATAAACATCTCAAGCTAGACATTCTTATGCTGCAAGAAACACATTTCCCGTCCAGGTATAGCCCTAAGTTTCTCCACCCACACTTCCCACAGTTCTTTCTGGCGAACGCGAACAACAAAACCAAGGGAGTCGCCATCTTAATCTCCAAACACCATAAATTTGTGAAAATTTCTGAACATGCTGACCCAGAGGGAAGGTTCCTCTTAGTAAAGGGCACGGTGGGAGACCGTCTGTATTCACTGGTCTCCTATTATGCTCCGAATAGAGGACAAGCTAAATTTTTCGACTCACTCTTACACACACTAGCACAGCACTTAGAGGGGACGATCATTCTTGGCGGTGACTCGAACGCAGCGTTCGATCAGGGGTTGGATAAGTCTAAACCCCCGCGGTCTCAACTGACACGTCCCACCAAAGAAAGTCTCAGAATCGCAAAGACTATACATGCACATGGCCTTTCTGACACTTGGAGAGAACTTAATCCCAACAAGCGAGACTTCACTCATTATTCTTCCCCGCATAACACTTACGCACGGATCGACCACATCCTGACCCCACCCTCTGTACTCCCATCGATACACAAAGCCCTCATTAGGGAATCGGCCCTATCAGATCACTCCATTGTCTCCATAACACTGAAAACAGGGGCACTGGGTGGATCTAGGGGACATTGGAGGCTCAATGAGTCGCTCCTATCTGACCCCATAAGAGTCGCGGAACTTGAAACAGCACTGCAGGAGTATTTCACACTTAATAAAACAGCGGACACATCCCCGGAAATGCTCTGGGCAGCGCACAAAGCTTTCATAAGGGGTAAACTCATTCAGATCTCCACACAGATAAAAAGAGAACAAAGAGCTGAAATACTTCGGTTAGACGCAGAATACAATAAACTCAAAGCTTCACACAAAAAAGATCCATCCAAGGTCCCCTCCTCGCTTATCGACAAAGCCAGATTAGATCTGAACCTAGCACTCACAGTCAAAGCTGAAAAGGCCATTCGCTGGAACAAACATAAATTCTACACGCAGGCAAACAAAATAGGCCCCCTACTGGCAACAAAACTTTCTCCCCCCATCAAAACTCATGCTCTACCTAAGATCAGGATAAATGGTCAACCCCCCACAGCCAATCCGTCCAAGATACTAGAAGCTTTCCAAGCATTTTACTCGAACTTGTATAGACGACCTAATACACCCACCGCTGACTTAATTCCCAGCTTCCTGAAGGACCTTCCTATCCCATCCCTAAAAGACGCTCACAAACAAAGGATGGAATCACCCATAACGGAAGAGGAAGTATTGGGGGTCATCAAGGACCTCAGAAAGGGGTCCGCCCCAGGTCCTGATGGTCTCTCCATACCCTATTATAAATCCTTTGCGCATATTCTAACACCTCACCTGACATCCTTCTTTAACTCCAAGACCAATGGAGACCCCCTAGACACTCACCTTAACACAGCCTTGATTACAGTCATACCCAAACCTGACAAGAACCTCGAGGACGTTAGCAACTACAGGCCGATCTCCCTCATAAATAACGACCTAAAAGTACTCACAAAAATAATGGCTAACAGGTTATCTTCCTTCATTAGTCAGTACATACATAAGGATCAGGTGGGATTCATACCTGGAAGACAGGGCCCTGACCAAATACGGCGGGCAATAGATATTACCTCAATCTTGCAAACTAACTGGGAAGGGGGATCAACCCAAGCAGGATTCCTGTTGTCCCTGGACCTGCAGAAGGCCTTTGACACGGTCTCCTGGCCCTACATCTTCTCACTATTAGAGAGGTGGGGCTTCGGCGATCGATTCCTTGGCCTTCTGCATGCCCTTTACTCCCGTCCGAGGGCCCAGATACGCCTACAGGGACACTATTCCAAACCTATAGAAATTATGAGAGGCACCAGGCAAGGGTGCCCGTTATCTCCTCTCATATTCGCAATAGCTATTGAAACACTGGCGATCGCGGTGCGACATAACTCAGACATCAAGGGGGTGACCTGTGGGGACCAAACGCACAAATGCGGCCTTTTCGCCGACGACATCCTCCTTTTCCTGACCTCCCCCCTAACCACATTACCTAATCTCTGCTTATTGTTAGAGAAATTTGCCAAAATCTCAGGACTCGAAGTTAACTTCTCTAAATCCCAAGCTCTCAACATCTCTTTATCGCCTCAAACAGTCTCCTCTCTCAAACAATCCTTCAAATTCAAATGGAGCGAGGTATCCATTCGCTATCTAGGTATCACATTGACTACCAAAACAGAAACTCTTTACACACACAATTACCCCCCTCTCTTTAAACAACTGGAAGCAGACCTTGTCCAATGGTCGAAACATGAGCTATCATGGCTAGGCCGAATCAATTCCATCAAAATGACCCTCCTTCCCAGACTTCTCTACTTTTTTCGATCCCTTCCTATACCAATCAGGAAAGCCCATTTACGATCTCTACAGAGTAACATAATTAAATATATCTGGGGTAAAAAAGGATATCGCATCCCCCAGAACACTTTATTCATCCACAGACGCAAAGGAGGGCTAGGTCTCCCGAACTTGCATAAATATTACTTAGCAGCCAGACTCGCTCAATTGTCCACGATTTACTCCAGATATGAAAAACCTGATTGGGTCAATATAGAAAGACAGGCTATCCCCAACCACACGCTTGATCACATACTCTGGTGCCCGACCAAATCCAGGCCACCCATCCTCTCACCCACTCTTTCCCACTCCTGCGCCTTATGGGATTCCCTCCGACTGGTCCCGTCTCTGGTCTCCAAGGGTCGCCCGCTAGCACATCTCTTTCACAATCCCGACTTCCCTCCTGGACTAGACATCTTAGCTTTCAAATGGTGGCTTGACAAAGGGCTATACCGGATAGGACATTTCTTCACCCCCACGGGACCAATCGATCTCAAATTTTGCATCAAACACCTCAAACTCCCGGAATCGGAACGCTTCCGTTTCTACCAAATCACCAATTTCCTACATACCATCTGGAAGGACAAACCCCTTCCCCCCAAATTTACAGCCTACGAGTTGTGGTGCGGTCAGGCCATGGAGCAGAGGGGGGGAATCTCGGTGATATATTCAGCCCTCACTTGTCCCACGGACAAAACCCCATACATGATGGCTTGGGAGACTGACTTTCAACTTAGCAGGGATCTGGAGACTTGGCAAGCAGCTCTATTCAGATCCTTCAAAGGGATCCAAAACATCTCACTCATGGAGGCAAGCGTCAAACTGCTAACCAGATGGTACCTGACCCCGACCAGGCTAGCAACCATATACCCCACAACAAGCCCTCTGTGTTTCAGAGGATGCCAACACCTAGGCACCATGGCCCATATTTGGTGGGAATGCCCCAAAATTCGCACTTTCTGGAGAAAAGTCTTCTCCATGATCTTCAAGGTGACGGCTTGCCAGGTCCCCAGGACCCCAGAGGTAGCTCTTCTAAACACACACATCCCAGGCATAACCAAGGCATCACAAACGCTGATTCACTTTATACTGCTGGGTACAAAAATCACAATTGCCAAAGCCTGGAAACAATCAAAACCTACAATCCACACAGTCAAAAGGAAGATCTCTTGGATCATGACCCAAGAAAAACTCACCAGCATTCTGATGGACTCCTCCTTGAAATTCCAAAAAATATGGGAGCCATGGGCCCAATATATGGGTACCTCCCTCATTCCAGGTGTTCAGGTACAACATCACTCCTAAACATTCTTTAAACACGTTTAACCAATCATTATGCAGGAGGCTCGCAGATGCAAGGATCATATCTCCTCACCTAACATGAGGACCCCCTTCCCCACCTCTCCCCCTCTCACTCTTTCTTCTCTTTCTTCTTCCTATCTTCTCTATCGGTTAACTCATGCCAGAGGGCTAAATGTTGATAACTTCTTTAAATGCTACAGTTAGGTAGCCCCCCTCGCTCAGGGGGATACGCAACTGTCCTATTTACCTGCTTACTCGGCCCATATGGGCAGTGTAGTTAGGGAGATTTCCCTAGCCCGGCACAGTCAGATCCCATCAGGGGTGCCGGGGGTAGGGAAGAGATCCCTAAAGTATTAGAGGTAGAGCCAGGTTCTCGTACTGTTTGTTTTTGGATCCAGATAATCATCAGAGAGCCTCCCTACAAGCCTCCAAGGCCGAGCTGACTTCTGTAATACTTTTCTGTTTGTAACTTTTTAATATCTTACCCTAGGAGGCATTCCCTCCTGAGCATATACATATGTTACTGCATAATTTGTATGTACTAATTAAAATAAAAACATATTGAAAGTAAAAATGCGCACGCTCGTGGAATGGTGATCATACTTAAAAATGTCCATAGGCAACACTTTAAAATGTTTTACAGGTTACCCATTTAGAGGCGAGGAGGTCTAGGACTAGAATGATTGCTCTCGCTTTAATGTTCGTGGTGATACCTCACATATATGGTGTGAACACTGTTTACATATGCGTGCTTGACTTACACATGTGTTCGCTTCTGCGTGCGAACACAGAGGGATGGCACTTTACATTTTCTCATTTAATTTTTTCGCCTGTCCCTTTAATTGTTTATCGCTTTCATCTCTTATTACAAGGAAAGTAAACATCCCTTGAAATAAAAATAAGGGATGACAGGTCTACTTTATGGAGAGATCTGGGGTCTATAAGACCCCAAATCTCTCCTCTACCTTTGAGAGCAAAAGATCCTAAAGTAAATTAAAAAAAAAAAAAAGGATCCTTTGTTTAAAAAAAAAAAAAAAAGTGGTTTACTTCTGCCCTAGACCAGAAGTGGCATCATGACGACATTACTCCGGCCCTCCTAGATCATAGAGGTGGTGATCAGAGATGATCTGGTCTCTCCTCACCTCTGTGACCAACTGTGTGAACTGTCGGATCATTTCCCTGGCTCGCCGGTAAGAATGAGAAACACTGGCGAGCGGCGGGAGGGGCGAGAACCCCTTCCTGCTGCTTCTAAAAGTGATCCAGCGGCTAATCAGCCACTCAGAACGCTTTTATAAGAAAGAGAATCGCTGGCTGAAATAAATAAAATATATACACAGATTATGGACGACAGGCTTCAGCCAAAACCCCAGTAAACCACTTCAAAGCCACAGGGTATATATACGTATTGCGGTCATGAAGTGGTTAAAGCAGAACTAAACTGCCATCTGCAGGGGGCTTTTTTGGCATTATGTAATTGCACATTATGGTAAACTCCTCTTTTCCCTCCTGCAGTTCCTACAATCTACTGCTGTGTCTCCCCTCTCTGTCCACTGTTAAACCATCTTCTCAATTGCTTCTTTTGGGTTTAGCATTCTCCCCCATTGGCAACCACTGATGACGCAACTGTGCACTGGAGTTACATTGTCCCAGTAAAGAGCTCTATTCCCGACATCTTATAGATATTGGGAATAGGCCGGGAGTACACACTGCAGATGAACCACAGGAAGAACAAACCATTTACCAAAACAGCCCTACCAGTTAGCAGTTATTTTTTTTTTGAGTTTCAGTTTGAAAGACACACTCCAGCTAAAATGTTTTATTTTGTTTGGATAGAGCTGAGAACAGAAAGTTTCTGTCAAGTTTTATTGTCAATATGTCCTATTGGGCAGATTTCTGCTTTGTTCCTGGACACGGATGAAATAGAACCACAATTAATGGAAGGAAGAGTTATAGTAATATGTCCTGTTCTGGTGACAATCGCAACCCTCATTTGTACAGGTGTCACATGATCAAGAAATTAGGAAAAAATATCCCCCCCCCCCCCCAAAAAAAAGGGGGACAGAGAACTTCTCTATGCTTTCCAAAACTAAAACTAAAAATATATCTGGAGTTGTGGTTTGAAATTTAAAAAAAAAAAAAAAAAAAAAAAAAAAAAATCGCTCTCCAAATGGAGTTTCATCAGCACTTCCATCTACATTTGTTCTATATATCAGGCTCTCCCCATGTCTCCTCTCAGGTGTTGTTTACCTTAGCAACTATGAATTCAGCATCCTCAGGACTGTCAAGCTGGAGCTTCTGGGCAATGTCAGGCAGAGAGATCCTGGAATATGATAGGCTGATCATACGCACACCTATAGAATAAGGTGAAACATTAGTGTGAGTGTGTAAAGTTAAAAAAAAATGGCCAAAGCATAAAACTCAGCAATAAATAGGTTCTCTCTGATGTTTAAACTTATTAAATGAAGTGCCACAACAAAAAGGTTGCTTGAAATGGTTCTCCACTGCAGTTTTGTTAATATCAGAGACAGTACTGGGTGAAGAGTGCAGTCAGCTTATACCAGGGCCTATTTATTTAAAAAAACAAAAATTGGAAGAAGGACAAGTCAGCTCTTTATAGAAACCAATATTTTTTTCAGATGTTATTCTCATATATGACACAGTGGGGTTGATTTACTAAAACTGGAGTGTGCAAAATCTGGTGCAGCGCTGCACAGAAACCAATCAGCTTCCAGGTTTTGTTGTCGAAGCTTAATTGAACAAGCTGAAGTTAGAAGCTGATTGGCTACCATCCACAGCTGCACCAGATTTTTCACTCGCCAGTTTTAGTAAATCATCCCCACTGGTCTGACAGTTCACAAAAGGCAACAATTTGCTTATAGTCCTCATTTTTATTACCATAATTTTCAATAGAGAACTACCTAACAGTGTTTTTTTTTAATTCTTCTTCAATAAAATAAAAACAGATGTGTATTCAGATAACATACCAGAAGATATTACAAGGGGCATGCAAGATTTTTATATTTTAGCCAATAGTTTGCAAAGCAAAAAAACTGCTCAGGGTTTCGAAAAATGTATCGATCATTTTAAAAAATGATCACACTGCCATAAATACTTAGCATTCAGTGTCATCAATGCCTTTACATATTTTCTCCTATGTGGCCTAGAAACCACCAACTCTGAGACTTGCCGATTTGGAACCCAAGTAAAGCCGGCCATATACGGATTGAAGTTCAGCAGGAACTGCCCGAATTTCGATCCATGTATGGGCAGGCTGGTTGTATTGAAGTCGATCCAGGAAGGCTGTGGACTTTACCCTTCCTTTATTACTTGGTATGACAAAGATACTCCACAGTAGGTTTTTTAATTCTTCTTTCCATAATTTGTATTTGCATAAAAGAAACCCTGTCGCCAGAACGTTCCTTTAAACAATTCTCTCATAATATTAGATGTGCATCAACGTATTTTAGGTGTGTTATTTTTATGTAAAAGCCTCAAGACTGCTGCTGGGCACCGCCTTCTTGGATGTGACTTTAGCACCCACAGCAGACACAGAACAGTCACTCAATTAACATTCTGTAGTATTCCCCTTTGCTCCTCTCCCAGTTGTAACTTAAAGTTTATGTAACAAAGTGAAGGGAGAGTTGAGGAGCTGGACCGGCACAGAGAGTAATTAACCCCCAACAGAGGAGAGGGCTGTCATGTGCAAGGAAGGAGGGGGCTGTGTCAGGTAGTTGACTTTTCCTGAAGTAGTCAAATTTGAAAGCAAGATCAGATCAGAGGCACATTGCAAGGCAATACATTTTTTTTTTCTGTTTTTACTTGCAAGGGGGTGACATGGTCTCTTTAAATGCCGTGAAGTGAGAAACTACATCAGATAAACAACAGAGAAGCAGCATTATTATAAGTTCATGAATAAATCACCCCTTCTATATTGAGTCTTCTGACTGAACAGCAGAACTTTAGGTTACTGACTCAGCAGGCCCCGGCAGGGTCTATTCACTGAAGGAGGTAATTTACCTACCTGTCTTGATGACATTATGCCTCAGTCGGATGATAAGTGTGTACGTTCCATCTGTCTGGAACTTCTCACAAAACTGCTCAAGCACCTGATTAAACTTGGACAGATTGCCTGTACGGACAGCTGTAAAAGAAAAGCATGTAAAGAGTCTTGTACTGATTTCCTACATATTGTATGTACAAGCAGACGTCGAAAGGTTTGAGTCCATCACCATAAATGATTCCATCAATTATACAAAGTGAACAAGTCTTTACTCAAATTACTGCTGCTGCTTTTGGATCACACGGTGTGCATCATACAATAAAGTATTAATAAAAGTATGAATAAAACTAGAATGGATTTTAAAAACGTGCCAACACAAGTTATTATAAAAATATTCAAACTTTATTATAAAAATTTAAAAATTATAGAAATTTCATATATAAAACCATCACAGAACATCCATGTGGCTACAGTAAAGATGAGTAACTTTAGCTCAACATGTTTCACCAGACTATGGCTTCTTCAGGAGACTTTACAACTACTGCATACATAATCACTGTGTTGTAATACAATAATTGTGGTAATAAATCATACACCAGAAGGGTGTTTTGGGGAGATATAAGTGAGCCACAGGGGAAAATACAAACCAGCAAATTACCTGTTACTATTGTGGAAGAAAGGAGTCCAAAAAACGATAGAAGCCACCAGATTCTCTAGAACCCATATCTAAATCTGTTTGCGGGACAGTTCAATATCTGACCCTGGAGTAGCTGCAAAAGGGGCAACAAGCCCACATATTGGCAAGATGTCTCTGATGTCAGAGCTAAACTCCAAATCTCTCCTGGGGCACGCCACAGCTTGTCAGTTTATCTCAGACATATTGTGCCAATATACGAGCTTGTTGTCCCTTTGTAGCTACTCCAGGGTCAATTTTGAACTGCCCTGCAAACAGATTTAGATGTGGGTCCTAGAGGAAAGTGGTGTCTATCCTTTTGGTTACCTGCCACAATAGTGGTAGGTAACTCACTGGTTCGTATGTGGTTCCCCTGTGGCTCAATATCTCCCCAAAACATCCTGCTGGTGTGTGGAGTTTACTCCAATTGTGTTACAACACAGTGATTATGTATGCAGTAGTTGTAAAGTCTCCTGAAGAAGCCATAGTCTGGCAAAACATGTAGAGCTGACGTTACTGCATTTTTACTGTAGCTGCATGGATGTTCTATGTTGTTTTTTTTTATATGACATTTCTATCAATTTAAAATGTTTATAATAAAATTTGGGAATTTTTATACCAACTTGTGTTGGCACCTTTAAAATCCCATTCTCTCACTCTATAAACTTTTTGAGGTCATTATTAAGGGATGTGGTGCCTGTGACTCTGACATCCCACAATCTCCTAGTGTTAATAAAAATGTTTATGTAAATCCATCATGTTTATCTTATGGAAAACATTTTTACAGACTGCACCTGTGTAAAAATGTATGTAGTTTTCACATGTGTCCTAGGGTACACTACAACAATGAATCAAATGCCAATAAACATGGAAATTGTCATTGCAAATGCCATAAAACGACAAAAGAAAATCCTAAAACACAAATCTGTAGAACAGTAAAGTTTTTGGGTTCTGCAGTGACCCCAGAAAGACTAATGCTTGCCATTAGCAGCAGCAGAAGAGTAACACTCGTAGGTTTAATAAGTATGCAATTAAATAAAACTATAGATGTCGGAATCTTTTCTTTATTTATTTTTTTTCCCAGCTAAAGGGTTAGTTCATGTTTTCAGAAAAAATGAAAAAGTGAAGTTACACTGCACAGCCCCCCACCCCCCAGCCGCATTTATTTCTGTGGGTTATTAGTGGTCAATGCCCATGTAGCGTTCCCAGGATATTAAATCCCAACTCTTCCTACACTTCTTTCCGTGGGGCTTCTGGGACGAATCGGAGCGATTCAGATTGGTCAGTGATGGCACGTGACCGCTTTGGCCAATCAGAATGTCTCTGATCTGTCCCGGAAGCCCAACCGAAAGAGGGGGAAAAGGAGCAGAGGAAATCAAAGCCCGAGACTGCTGCACTGACAGCTAATCCCCCATGAAGATGTGCAACTGGAAACTTGATGAGGGGGGGGGGGGTTAATGGTTTTAGTTCATCTTTTCAGGTTTCCTGAAAAGGCAAACTTACATTTCAAAGTCATTTTAAAGAAGCATGGAAGGCTCACCTTGGGTAAGGAGGAAATAAGGCATAAGAGACCTCTTTAACGAATGCTGTCTGAATTGGAGACGATCTGGGATTTCACCTAGTAGAAGTTCTACCACAATCAAAAGCTTGTGGACCTGAGCAGATTAAAAAGGAAGGAAATTAGTGCAGAATCACACAAGGAGGATTGAAAAACTGCCTAGGAATGTGTAAAGGCACACATTTTGTTTAATTTAATAAAGTAGAGAGACTCTTCTCTTGAAAAGTGTATGTTTTAGTTCATAAGGAAAATCTGTATTTTTACTAGCATTTCATTTGCTGAAACACCTGAACAGCCTCTACTTCTTTAGTAGGTAAACCCCAGTCTGTCCCAAAGTATCTACAAACATTGCATTTATAAAAATGCCGTTAAATATGCATAGGTAAGGCATTTTAACCCCTTCCCGACCAGCTGCAGCAGTTATACTGTGGCAGGTTGGCTCCCCTGGGCGAACCATCGTAGCTATACGTCAGCTCGCCTTTTGACTACTAGGGGGCACGACGATGAAGCCGATGCGACAGCCGGGCACCCGCGATCACTCCACACAGACAGAATGGAGATCTGTCAATGTAAACAGACAGATCTCCATGCTGTCAGGGGTGGGGAGAGCGATCTGTTGTTCATACCAAGTTTGAACAATGATCGCTCTCCTCACCCAGGCAGTCCCCCCCCCCCCCCCAGTTAGAATCACTCCCCCTACTGTTAACCCCTTCCCTGCCAGTGATTTTTATAGCACTGATCACTGTATAAATTCCAATGGTCCCAAAAATGTGTCAAAAGTGTCCGATCTGTCCGCCATGTTGCAGTCCCAATAAAAAAAAAAAATTTAATAAAAATCGCTGATCACCGCCATTACTAGTAAAAAAAAATAATAAAAATGACAGAAATCTTTCCCGTTTTTTAGACGCTATAGCTTTTGCGCAAACCAATCAATATACGTTTATTGCGACCAAAAATATGTAAAATACATATTGGCCTAAACTGGGGGAAAAAATTAGCTTTTTTAAAAACAAATTGGGGATATTATAGCAAAAGGTACAAATTGTGTTTTTTCAAAACTGTCGCTCTTTTTGTTTATAGCGCAAAAAAAAAAAAAAATGCAGATGATCAAATACCACCAAAAGAAAGTTCTATTTGTGGGAAAAAAAGGACGTCAATTTTGTTTGGGTACAACGTCACACAACCACGCAATTGTCAGTTAAAGCGACGCAGTGCCGAATTGCAAAAAAATGGCCTGGTCATCGAGAAGCCAAATCTTTCGGGGTTGAAGTGGTTAAGCAAGTGTTACAGAGAATTTACCTCCCCTCTTTATGTGCTACATAACCTCTAATGAAAGAAAAAATATCTTACCGTCTGTTTGAAGCCCACCGCTGTGTGCTGGGGGGCTTTCCTCAAAGCATTAGTCAAAGTCCTTCTAGCTTCAGTATATTCCAACTGAATGGCCTTAATCCGACCTAGAAGACAGCATGAGTGCAATCTCTTGAAATGGAAACCTTAAAGTCTAAAACAATAATTTACATGTCTATAGACCCTTCAACAGAATCCAAATATCCAGAAACTCCCACACTTAGAGAACATTTCTGAAATAATTGCTTTACGAACATATTCTTTGCCACCATCTATAGTGAAAAGGGTAGCACAGATAATCAATTAAAGGGGATGTTCTCAATTCTCTCAAATTCTTGATAGTTCATAGCTTTTCAGGCTCAGTATATTCAAAGCAAGTTAGTCACCAAACCGTGTCCCAACTAGAAACTACAAACTAGAAACAAAGCGTTACTAGACTTACTGATTACCAACAATACAGACCTGATCACAGATGTGGAAATACGGGGCAACTTAGGAAACAGCGATCACAGGTCAATTCGTTTTAGTATAAATCACACAAATATGATACATAAGAGGAATACAAAGACACTGAATTTCAAAAGAGCCAACTTCCCTAAACTACCATCCTTGTAAGATTATAATAATTGGGATAAAATCTTAGGAACAATGAACACGGAGGAAAAATGGGTATGCTTTAAGAGCATATTAAATAAGGGCATTAGCCAGTGCATCCCAATGGGAAATAAATTTAAAAGAGCTAATAACAGTCCTGGGTGGCTTAACTCCAACATAAAAATGTATATAAAAGCAAAAGGAGAAAGGCAGACTAGTTAGCCTAACATCAATTGTATGCAAGCTCTTGGAGGGGATGACAAGGGACTATATACAAGATTTTAGTAATTAAAACGGTATCATTAGCAGTAATCATCATGGATTCAGGAAGAATTGTTCTTGCCAAACCATTAACCTTCTATGAGGTGAGCTGCCATCTAGTTAAAGGAAGGTCCGTAGACGTGGTGTACCGGGATTTTGCAAAAGCTTTTGATACAGTTCCCCATAAACATTTACTGTACAAAGTAGGGTCCATTGGCATGGACCATAGGGTGAGTACATGGGTAGTTATAAATGGGGAGTACTCGGAATGGTCTGGGGTGGAAAGTGGGGTCCCCCAGGGTTCTTTCCTGGGACCAATCCTATTTAATTTATTCATAAACGACCTGGAGGATGGGGTAAACAGCTCAATCCCTGTATTTGCAGACGATATTAAGCTAAGCAGGGCAATAACTTCTCCGCAGGATGTGGAAACCTTGCAAAAAGATCTGAACAAATGAATGGGGTGGGCAACTACATGGCAAATGAGGTTTAATGTAGAAAAATGTAAAATGATGCATTTGGGTGGCAAAAATATGAATGCAATCTACTCACTAGGGGGAGAATCTCTGGGGGGGGAATCTAGGATGGAAAAGGACCTGGGAGTCCAAGTAGATGATAGGCTCAGCAATGGCATGCAATGCCAAGCTGCTGCAAGCAAAGCCAACAGAATATTGGCATG
This sequence comes from Lithobates clamitans, assembly GCA_037952925.1. NCBI lineage: Eukaryota > Metazoa > Chordata > Amphibia > Anura > Ranidae > Lithobates > Lithobates clamitans. The sequence goes on along the minus strand of JBBGZY010000018.1, from coordinate 5,665,640 downwards.
CATTAAAAAGGGGATTAACTCCAGAGATAAAATGATTCTCCAGCTCTACAAGACTCTAGTCCGGCCGCATCTAGAGTATGCTGTCCAGTTCTGGGCACCAGTCCTCAGGAAGGATCTGCTTGAACTGGAGAGTCCAGAGAAGGGTAACAAAACTAATAAAAAGGGTCTGGAGGACATTAGTTATGAGGAAAGATTACGAGCACTGAACTTGTTTTCTCTAGAGAAGAGAAGCTTGAGAGGGGATATGATTGACCCACATATGGTGACCCCACAATAAGGATAAAAATTTTCCATGAAAGGGAATTTAATAAGACATTCACTAAAACTAGAAGAAAAGCGGTTTAACCTTAAACTGTGTAGAGGGTTCTTTACTGTAAGAGCGGTTAGGATGTGGAATTCCCTTCCACAGGCGGTGGTCTCATCGGGGAGCATCAATAATTTCAAAAAACTATAAGATAAGCACCTGAAGGACCACAACATACAGGGATATACAATGTAATACTGACATAAAATCACACACATAGGTTGGACTTGATGGACTTGTGTCTTTTTTCAACCCCGCCTACTATGTAACAAAGTGTGTTGTTACACTTCATAATTATGGCCATTAAGTAACACGTCTGCCACAAAAACAAATGATTTATGATGGTCTGGTGTGAAATACTTTATGTGAGATCAGTAATAAATTAACTGGAGTGACTGTAGATAGCTGTAGGAAATGTCATGCTGCTGGGCATGAAGGAAGACAGAAAGTGACATAGGAGTTATGTCAGGTATCCAAAACTACAGATAAGAACCAATTCTAGCTCACGTGTACGTGTTTTCTCCTCTACATATGATGAAGATCGAAGACAATCATCGTTCAGCACAATCCGTAGTAAGATGAAATTCTGGATAAACGTGTGTCCAGAAAATAAGCCAAAAGGGATGAACCACAGCTGCATCATCTTTTCTTCCCTTTTCAAAAGTCATCATGGAATATAGGGAAAACATTGCTCACCTGTGTAGTACAAATAGCGAGCCCACTCGTTGTTGTTCGCCAGCTCAGGAAATACTGACTTGGACACCAGTTTTTCAGCCTGATCATACAGGTTGTAATGCAAGTAGTTTCTAAGAAGCAGGTTGAGCAGTGTAGCCTGTCCATCAGCATCATGCCTGAGTGTGGCTGTGCGCAGTCTTGCATGCAGGAAGCTGTAAGAGTATATATTGTTTAGCGTGTCACCAATCAAAAGCAGAATGCAAAATAAAAAACACTTGTACATCTTATCAAATTATACAATCTTCTGTTGAAGGCTGATTTTTGTCAGTCCGCCGTGGCTTGCTTCCGAAACGCGTTCCTATTGGCTCTCATGGCAGATGGACTGACAGCTCCTGTCTACATTCCTGCTGGAGATACACACTTTGGACGGACATCCGAACACCAGACAAGACCAACACGGCCACACAGGGCAGCTCGACCCCGGTTTCCTCCGGACAGATCCCAGGCTGATCTCGCTCCCTGTATACGGACAGAGACCATTGCTCCCGGTTCATACTTGGACTTCCTATCCACTGTGAACTTTCATCCCCCACCACACCTGCTTGTGAGTGCCATTGCTGTTAATATAGATTTTTATATTTTAATAAATTGTGCTACACGATGCCTGGTTGGCACTTTTTTCCCCCTTCCTGCTTTAAGTTTTCCCAAAGTTCAACTTTAAGACCAAAATTATAGGTCTAAGGGTAGGAAAGTCCTCACGTCCCATTACGCATAATAAATATATATATATATATATACATATATATACATACATATATATATATATATATATATATATATCTCCTTCTTGAATACCAGATTTTTACTTTAACCACTTCAGCCCCGGAAGGATTTACCCCCTTCCTGACCAGAGCACTTTTTACAATTCGGCACTGCGTCGCTTTAACTGCTAATTGCGCGGTCATGCAATGATGTACCCAAACGAAATTTGCGTCCTTTTCTTCCCACAAATAGAGCTTTCTTTTGATGGTATTTGATCACCTCTGCCGTTTTTATTTTTTGCGCTATAAACGGAAAAAGACTGAAAATTTTGAAAAAAAATGATATTTTCTACTTTTTGTTATGAAAAAAATCCAATAAACTAAATTTTAGTCATACATTTAGGCCAAAATGTATTCGGCCACATGTCTTTGGTAAAAAAAATGTCAATAAGCGTATATTTATTGGTTTGCGCAAAAGTTATAGCGTCTACAAACTAGGGTACATTTTCTGGAATTTACACAGCTTTTAGTTTCTGACTGCCTATGTCATTTCTTGAGGTGCTAAAATGGCAGGGCAGTACAAAACCCCCCCAAATGACCCCATTTTGGAAAGTAGACACCCCAAGGAAATTGCTGAGAGGCATGTTGAGCCCATTGAATATTTATTTTTTTTGTCCCAAGTGATTGAATAATGACAAAAAAAAGAAAAAAAAAGAAAAAATTACAAAAAGTTGTCACTAAATGATATATTGCTCACACAGGCCATGGGCGTATGTGGAATTGCACCCCAAAACACATTCAGCTGCTTCTCCTGAGTACGGTGATACCACATGTGTGGCACTTTTTGGGAGCCTAGCCGCGTACGGGGCCCCGAAAACCCAGCACCACCTTCAGGATTTCTAAGGGCATACATTTTTGATTTTACTCCTCACTACCTATCACAGTTTTGAAGGCCATAAAATGCCAAGATGGCACAAACCCCCCCCAAATGACCCCATTTTGGAAAGTAGACACCCCAAGCTATTTGCTGAGAGGCATGGTGAGTATTTTGCAGCTCTCATTTGTTTTTGAAAATGAAGAAAGGCCAAAAAAAAAATTTTTTTTTTTCTTTTTTCAATTTTCAAAACTTTGTGACAAAAAGTGAGGTCTGCAAAATACTCACTATACCTCTCAGCAAATAGCTTGGGGTGTCTACTTTCCAAAATGGGGTCATTTGGGGGGGGTTTGTGCCACCTGGGCATTCCATGGCCTCCGAAACTGTGATAGGTAGTGAGGAGTGAAATCAAAAATTTACGGCCTTAGAAAGCCTGAAGGCGGTGCTTGGTTTTCGGGGTCCCGTGCGCGGCTAGGCTCCCAAAAAGTCCCACACATGTGGTATCCCCATACTCAGGAGAAGCAACAGAATGTATTTTGGGGTGTAATTTCACATATTCCCATGGCATGTTTGAGCAATATAACATTTAGTGACAACTTTGTGCAAAAAAAAAAAAAAAAAAATTTGTCTCTTTCCCGCAACTTGTGTCACAATATAAAATATTCCATGGACTCGACATGCCTCTCAGCAAATAGCTTGGGGTGTCTACTTTCCAAAATGGGGTCATTTGGGGGGGGGTTTGAACTGTCCTGGCATTTTATGCACAACATTTAGAAGCTTATGTCACACATCACCCACTCTTCTAACCACTTGAAGACAAAGCCCTTTCTGACACTTTTTGATTACATGAAAAAATTTTTTTTTTTTGCAAGAAAATTACTTTGAACCCCCAAACATTATATATTATTTTAAAGCAAATGCCCTACAGATTAAAATGGTGGGTGTTTCATTTTTTTTTTTTTCACACAGTATTTGCGCAGCGATTTTCAAACGCATTTTTTGGAGAAAAAACACACTTTTTTAAATTTTAATGCACTAAAACACACTTTATTGCCCAAATGTTTGATGAAATAAAAAAGATGATCTTAGGCCGAGTACATGGATACCAAACATGACATGCTTTAAAATTGCGCACAAACGTGCAGTGGCAACAAAATTAATACATTTTTAAAAGCCTTTAAAAGCCTTTACAGGTTACCACTTTAAATTTACAGAGGAGGTCTACTGCTAAAATTACTGCCCTCGATCTGACCTTCGCGGTGATACCTCACATGCATGGTGCAATTGCTGTTTACGTTTGACGCCAGACCGCCGCTTGTGTTCGCCTTAGCGCGAGAGCAGGGGGGACAGGGGTGCTTTTTATTTATTTTTTTTTTTTCTTTATTTTTTTTTGCTTTTTTATCTTATTTTTAAACTGTTTCTTTCATTTTTTTTTTTTAAATCATTTTTATTGTTATCTCAGGGAATGTAAATATCCCCTATGATAGCAATAGGTAGTGACAGGTACTCTTTTTTGAAAAAATTGGGGTCTATTAGACCCTACATCTCTCCTCTGCCCTCAAAGCATCTGACCACACCAAGATCGGTGTGATAAAATGCTTCCCCAATTTCCCAATGGCGCTATTTACATCCGGCGAAATCTAAGTCATAAAATGCTCGTAGCTTCCGGTTTCTTAGGCCATAGAGATGTTTGGAGCCACTCTGGTCTCTGATCAGCTCTATGGTCAGCTGGCTGAATCACCGGCTGCATTCTCAGGTTCCCTGTTGAGACAGGAGAGCCAGAGAAAAACACGGAAGACGGTGGGGGGGGGGGGGGGCATTCCCTCTCACTGCTTGTTAAAGCAGTCTAGAGGCTAATTAGCCGCTATGATTGCTTTTACATGAAAGCCGACCGCTGGCTAAAAAGAATGATACCAAGATGATACCTAAACCTGCAGGCATCATTCTGGTATAACCACTCAAAGTCGTGAATGGCGTACCTGAAGACAAAAAAATGGTTAACAATAAAGCACAGTAAACGGTAAAGTATAAAAAATTGCATACCTGAAAAGCAAACATGATAAAACATAATAACAATAAAACATTGCAGAATAGAATACAGTAAAAAAGAGCAGAACAATAGAGAGAGAATAGAGAGAGAGAGAGAACAATAAAACGACAACTATTTTTTTTTATTTTTGTTTGTGTTTTTTTTTTTTTTACACTTTTTTTTTGTAACTGTAACTTTTATAACTGTAACCGGTTCCAGGTTCGAGTCTCTCAAAATGCGATGGCATCTTGGGAGACCCTGTGAAAGTGTGCCTAGTCTGTGCAATGCTGTACCCTACGCTAATACTCAACTAGTGAATGGTAGCGTTCAAAACATTCACCAATGCAAAGACCAGGATTGTCAGGACAGGAGGGACAATAATAGCGGTGTCACGCCTATATCCGCGCTTGCTGCAGACACAACATCTTTTTTGGGGGGGTTCATTGGGTAGGGGTACTCGGGAGGATATATAAATGCCTCTCATGCAGCCGACTGCATTTGGTTGGGGATGTGAATGGGGGAAGTACGGGCGCTGCAGAAGCGGTGGGTTCCCAATTAGGATTGGCGAATGCAGCAGGAAGGGCACTATGGGCACGACGGGCCTGTGTTTGTCTTTTTGGTGGCAGCGGGACACTACTTGTGCTTGCCACCTCACCAGCTTGAACTGCACTTATGGGACTTGCCACGTCACCAAGTGTTACTGCAGTGCTGGTTTGACTACGACCGGGGTATACTACGCCGCTGGTGCTTGCCAGTTCACCAAAACGCTACAAAAAAAAGTGTCAGTGATCGATCGATACTGCACTTGGGTGGGCTGGACTGGGCTGGGCCGGGCGGAGGGGCAAAACGCAGGTGCTAGCAGGTATCTGGGCTGATCCCGCTAACACTGCCTTTTTGGGAACCCTAAACTGCTGGGGACGCTAGTATAGATCTGATCGGATCAGATATTGATGCGTTCAGATACTATACCACTAAGGGAGGTGTACGGTGCGTGTACGGTGCATGCGTGGGTGTTCGCGGTACTGGCGCTAATCTGACGCTGCCTAGGGCGACGCATATCACCGCCGGGCGATCAGGGGGCTAAGCCTTTATTCGGTAATAAACGGCGGGTGCCCTGACACTATAAAAAATAAACGAACTAACCAGCGTCACCCGTAACGGTTATACGGTGATCAGTGGTGAAAGGGTTAACTAGGGGCCATCAAGGGGTTAAAACATTTATTAGATAGTATATGGGGGTCCCTGTCGCTATAAAACACTGACGGCGAACCTAAATATTTACGTACCTAACTAGCGTCACCAGCGACACTAATACAGCGATCAGAAAAATGATCGCTTAGCGACACTGGTGAGGGGGGGTGATCAAGGGGTTAAAACTTTATTAGGGGGGTAAGGGGGGTACCCTAGACCTACAGGGGGCTAAACCTTTATTCGGTAATAAACGGCGGGTGCCCTGACACTATAAAAATAAACGAACTAACCAGCGTCACCCGTAACAGTTATACGGTGATCAGTGGTGAAAGGGTTAACTAGGGGGCCATCAAGGGGTTAAAACATTTATTAGGTAGTATATGGGGGTCCCTGTCGCTATAAAACGCTGACGGCGAACCTCAATATTTACGTCCCTAACTAGCGTCACCAGCGACACTAATACAGCGATCAGAAAAATGATCGCTTAGCGACACTGGTGAGGGGGGGTGATCAAGGGGTTAAAACTTTATTAGGGGGGGTAAGGGGGGTACCCTAGACCTACAGGGGGCTAATACTAACTGTCCCACCACTGCTAACTGTCACAAACTGACACTATGCAGTAATCAGGAAAAAAAAAAAAAAAAAAACCTGCTTGGTGTCAGTTTGTGACGGGGGGGGGGGGTGATTGGGGGTGTAATGTATGCCTGGCATGTTCTACTGTTTGTGTGTGTTTGTGTTGGTGCACTTACATGTCATCTCTCCTCGGCGCTGGAACGGAAACTGCCAGACCGAGGAGAGATGACATCACATCCTCTGCCTCTGTGTACTATACAGAGGCAGGGGATGTTTCTCATTGGCTGGGAGCGATCGCGAGGGGGGGGCCACGATCGGATGGCCTCCCCCTCGTCTGTCATCGCTCCCAACCAAATGCCGACCGCAGCTGGCACCGGGGGGGGGGGGGGGGGGGGGGGTCCGATTGGACCCCCCACCCGCGGGAAGGCAATCACGTTTCAGGTACGTGATTTTGCCTGCCCGTGCCGCTCTGCTCACGTATATAGGCGTGAGGCGGTCGGCAAGTGGTTAAAAATGTAACTTGTTCGTATGTGCTAGCTAGAGGTAAAAATCCAACTCAGAGACTCCAGGTAAAGGCATTGTATAGTCAAATGTACACATTTGCAACTAAAAAGGCATACAGCATTCACCCCTGCTCCGACTTTGTGCAGTAGACTTCTTCACTCTGCAAGCCCCAACTGTGATCAGTAACTTGGACTCCTGCAAGTTCTCATGCAGGCCAGAGTGTCTCTAGTTGATTACTCTGCCCATCTGTCAAAACAGATACTAGTTGGCTGAATTATTCATCTTTTCTCTCTATGAGAATTCTTTGATGAGAACTCCCAACAGCACTGTGATCTCTGTTGCACTAAAATAGTCATATTAAAGGAGTAACCGTTTCACAGCTGAGCTTTCCAATGATTTGTTCCATATCAAACAGGGAAGTATGCCACCATCGTTTAGATGGCCACAGCGATTGGGCAAGACTGTCAATTCTGGTGGGGACAGCCTATCCCTGGTGTAATAAGGCCTGTCAGCAACTTCCCAACTGCAAAACCTGCTTCAAAGACAAAGTCTTTTAGGTAAACTGACCAGCCTTTCTGATTTAGCATAGCAGCAAAGTTTTCTAGTTCGCATTAATTCATCAATGAATGATTTTAAATTATTGGCCAATGTAGCTTTCTAAGCCTTGATTTGCTGCTCACCTTCTGACAACATCTAGCTTATTGAGGAACTCATAGCTGCGAGAGTGGTAGTAATAACATTTTGCTACTATGAGATCCAGAGCTCGCCGATTCTGAGTGCTGATTTTCTGCATCAAGTCATCCGACACCTTCTGCGCCTGTGGGGAATGAGAATAAAATAATTTATAAATGCCAACGATCACAGAATCCAGAATCATAATGTAACTGAACATAAACTAATCTGAAAGCAAACCCATTCAGGGCAAAGCAATGGGTTTACTTTAACTACTTAAGGACCGAACCTCTGAGATTTGGTATTTACAAGTTAAAAACTGTTTTCTTTGCTAGAAAATTACTTAGAAAAAAAAAAATGTTTGTATGTTCTAACACCCTAGAAGATAAAAGATACAAAGATCGATAGAAGATACAATCGCACTTTTTTTTGGAAAAAATACACTTTTTTGAATTAAAAATTAAAGACAACAGTAAAGTTATCCCAATTTATTTTGATATTGTGAAACAATGTTACGCTGAGTAAATTGATACCCAACATGTCATGCTTCAAAATTGCGCCCGCTCGTGGGATGGCAATAAACTTTTACCTTTAAAATTCTCCATAGGGCATTATTTTTACACTTTTTTTTTTTTTTTTTTTTAAAAGAACAGAGAAAAAAACCAATTGTGTCACTTTTATTCCTATTACAAGGAATGTAAACATCCCTTGTAATAGCAAAAAAAGCATGACAGGACCTCTTAAATATTAGATTTGGGGTCAAAAAGACCATATTTACACTAAAATGCAATAAAAAAAATAAAAAAAGAATTAAATGTCATTTGAAAAAAATAAAAATGTCCCTTTAAGAGCTATGGGCGGAAGTAACGCTTTGACGTTGCATCCGCCCTGCAATGATATGGAGACGGGTGGGGGCCATCTTCCCCTCACTCGTCTCTATACCAAGCCAGAGAGCAGACTCGATCGCCTCCGCCGTTAACGACGGCTCCGGTAAGCAGCGGAGGCCCTCTCTCGCCGGCAAGTGATCTTGCGGCGAATCCGCCTCAGAGACCACTTTTATCTGAAAGCGGACCGTCTGCTGAAGAAGAGGATAATGAGGTTATGGCAGCTAGCTGCTGCCATAACTATGATACACCTCTTCAAAGCAGCGACGTAAAACAGCGGCGGGCGGTCCGTAAGTGGTTAATGCCACTCTCTTCTGTTCTCTTCCTCCAAGTGACAGCGCTGGGCTAATCACCTAGCTCTAGCCCTGTCACAAGAAGCAGCGAGTCACATGCTCATCTGTACTCAAAAGTGGGGGTTTTTTTTTGGCTCCTAGTGGTTGTGAGGCACTGCATGGGCAAAGCACAAGTTTGCTATAAAGGAACTGCTACAAGCAAGTAACTGCATAATCATAGGGAAGAAACTATTCTAAATTTAAAAGCTGTATAGGTTCAGACTTACTTTCAGTATGTGTCATATGAAACAGAGAAGGGCTGCTTGAATAAGAGTGTAATCACAAGTGTTTTGGTTTAAGACAAGTTCACTTTGAAATCTTGTTGCCACAAATAAATGTGTGTCTGTAAAGGAAATGGGGTTTATTTACTAAAGGCAAATCAACTGTTCACTACAAGTGCACTTGGAAGTGCAGTCGCTGTAGATTTGAGGGGGGACATGTAGGATTGGATGAAAAAAAATCAGCAGAGCTTCCCCTCATTTCAGATCTTCCCCTCAGATCTACAGCAAGTGCACTTGCAGTGCACAGTGGATTTGCCTTTAGTAAATCAAACTCTGTGTGTGTTGATTGTTATGCGTTTCATTACTACACTATCCAGAAAGCACACAGTGCTACTAAGTGGTTTATTAGCAGATGAATCCATTTACTGCTGCCCTAAAAACATTTAGATGTCAAACATAAAATGCTCTACGTAATTAAACAATGGTAAAATAAACCGTGCTCCCACCTCTGTGTAGTGTTTGCTGTTCATCAGGTAGATCACCAGAAGAAGCTGCAGGTAAGCTTCTACCTCTGGGAGCAAAGGGGCAGAGGCAGCCTTTCCTGTTCTTGGTCTGAACTGTAAATCTCCCTCTGTATCCATCATCTGCAGAGTTAGATGTAAAAAGAATAGGTTATACAATACATAAAACTTTATCGTTAAAAGCTTCAAGCTACGTAAACACTGAAAAATAATATATACTCTAGTTTCAGTATGCATCTCACAATAAATCCACCTTCTGTAGCTGTGTATAATACAGCGCAATAAGAGCCATTACACTTAACTACCATTCACAAGAATGTCCGACTCTCTTCCTCTGCTGATTTGGAGCTCGCCAGCCCAAGCCTCAGTGGAAGTGGTCCCCAGCTTTCCTCCTTTATTTTTCCCTCCAAACATCTCCCTGTTCCTATGTCTGACAGAGTAAGCTATTTTTCCACTGCCTCCACCAGTCAGATTTTGTTCCCCTGATGAGAGACAGTTAAAATTCCAAAATTATTTGGTACTGAATCTCTTAAGCTGGTCATACAGTGGAGAAAACTATTATTTTCCCCACTGTACACTATAAAATTTGACTGCACTACAAGGACCACAGCTAAACAATCCATTCAATCTGTACAAAATAGGGTAGGATCTTGTACTACACACATTCGAGGAAAGATCTAAATGAGATTGATCAGACTTAATGAATTATCAGTTTTAGGGAGAAAATATTTCCATATGTTAAAACCAGGAAGTACAGCACACTATAAGAGCCCTTTCACACTATGCCGCCTAGGGTATCAGTGGCGCTATTTTAACGCTGCTTTACCGTCGTTTTAGCGGCGCTATTTGGCCACCAGCAGGGCGGTTTTAACCCCCCACTAGCGGCCGAAAAGATGTTAAATTGGCCTGCAAAACGCAGCCGGACTCGCAGCGCTGCCCCATTGATTACAATGGGGAGCAGCAGTGAAGAAGCGGCGAGTCCACCGCTCCTAAGAAGCTGCTGGCAGGACTTTTTCTGACGCCCTGCCAGCGCACCACTCCAGTGTGACAGCCCTCGGGTTGTCACACTGGAGTGAATGGAGCAGCTGTTTTTGGGCGGTTTGCAGGCGCTATTTTTAAACACTATAGTGCCTGCAAAATGCTCCAGTGTGAAAGGGAGGCTGTCAATACCGCAATCGTTGAAGTGATTGTAAAGGATCACCTTGTGAAACAATTTATTCATTTTGAAATAGAATGAAAAAACAAAACATTTGTGTATACATAAAAAACAATTACACCCCCCCTGTTTTTTTTTTAAATGATCACATACATGGGGAAGGGGGCATCTGATATTTGGAGGAGAGAAGGCTGAGTTCCCAGCACAGTTAGAGAACTGACAATGCTGTGCTCTCATGCCTAGCGTGGTCAGTTTTTAATAGAAAAGCAGAGGGACTGGCAGGAACACCAGGTATTTCACATAAAGGAAGCAATACAAAAAAAGAACAAGATAGTTTTTTCATACAAGTACATGGTACGGCAGGCACATATCGGGAATATGAAAGGTTTGGCTTATACACTCTTTAAGTGAAGACATTGATTATTCCCGCACTTACCTCCTCCAAGAAGCTCAGCATCCAGTCACGGGTGGTAGCATTGGAGGTGAAAAAGCCATTAATAGCTTTGTGCAGGACATTGGGGTTCAAACGACGGGATGTAGATGGCAGGGCTCTCAGTGCACGAAGAACAAATCTTGGCTCTTTTCCAGACACTGCCTTCTCTATCTGCTTCACATGCTCCTTAATATCTAAAATGTTTAAAGAAATATTAGCAAAAAAACAAAAAACAATACAGGAAATAAATACATGCATATACTACAGTATACCATTACTTCATATTCAAGTAGAAAACCAAACTATTGGGTCAGATTGTCCTGTTTATACTGCTTAAATAGCATGCATAGAGCAGGCATAATCAAAGTCCGGCCCACGGGCCAATTGCGGCCCACGTTTTGGTTTCGAATGGCCTGCCTGGTGATTAGGACATATAAAACTTTTGTGGCCCCCAACGAATCTGAGCGCCGGGGCCACAAAAGATATATATTCTGGCTGCCTCGGAGGGGACAGGAAGGAGGCAGAACGAGTGCCATACATACAGGAGTATTTCCTGTTTACACGGCGGCCTCTGTAATAGGAAGTCCCGTCTTCTGGGCTGCCATTGGATGAGTTTAAGTAGTCTGTTGGCGCTCGTCCTGCCCCCTCCGAGACTGCAGGTGGGCATCGATCAGGTTGCACTGATGCCAACGCCGGGGCTGCTGCATTCATGGCAACGGTGAGGGTGCTGCATTCATGGCAACGGTGAGGGTGCTGCATTCATGGCAACGATGAGGGTACTGCATATGGGCACTGACCCTTATTTTGCTACAGTTCTTTTATTTAAAATGTAAGTTTTCTCCTGAAACTTCCCTCTTAAAGTGAAGGTGCGTGTTCTACGCCGATAAATATGGTATATACAAATAACATGCCCTAGCTCATCTCTTCATCCCACACAGCCACAAAGGCAAGAGAATTCTTGTTGGGCAGTGTATTAGTGCTCAGACGAACACACTTAGACCGAATTTTAATGGTTCAAAGAATGTCAGGCCCTCATGCGTGTTCACTTCATTAAATCTGGCCCTCTTTGAAAAAAGTTTGGACACCCCTGCCATAGAGGAATAATATTTGATAAGAGAGAAAACTACACAATTCACTAGTGCTCATTTCAGTAAGCACAGAAAGAAAGCCGGTCATGCACTGAGGTAGTAGAATTTGTAGCAGTCCGAGGCCTCATTTACACGGCCGTCCAATGCCCAGATCAGTGTGTTTCTGCGGTGGGCATGGCCAGGTGTTTATTATGAGCTGTGGTGGCTCAGCCTGTACAAATCAATGTCAGAATAAGATTCTGCAGCTGTCCAAATCTAAAGCTCCAAGTACACTGGCCTAAAAATTGCTGCTTCTACAGGAGTTTTGTGTTTTGCCTGTAGAACCAGCTCAATCTTATCCTACATGTCCAAGAACATTGGGACGATTATTTTTAGCTTAACGTTTAGAGCCCTTGCACACTGGGGCGGGGGGCGGCGTCGGCGGTAAAATGCCGCTATTATTAGCAGCGTTTTACCGCCGGTATGCGGCCGCTAGCGGGACAGTTTTACCCCCCGCTAGCGGCCGAGAACGGGTTAAATACCACCGCAAAGCGCCTCTGCAGAGGCGCATTGCCGGCAGTATAGCCGCGCCGTCCCATTGATTTCAATGGGCAGGAGCGGTAAAGGAGCGGTATACACACCGCTCCTTCACCGCTCCGAAGATGCTGCTGGCAGGACTTTTTTTACCGTCCTGCCAGCGCATCGCTCCAGTGTGCAAGCCCTCGGGGCTTTCACACTGGAATGCAAGGAGCGGCACTTTCGGGGCGGTTTGCAGGCGCTATTATTAGTGCAATAGCGCCTGCAAACCGCCCCAGTGTGCAAGGGCTCTTAGGCAGGAAAAAAGCCCTTCTGGTTTGTGTTTCTGATAGGGAGCTTTCTGGCGGAAAAAACCCCCCGCAAAACTCTCCTATACTTTGTACAAAAAATGCTATGAGGGTTTTTTTCTGCCAGGGGAACTGGCATTTTTTTAAGCCCAGTGTGCACGGAGTCCGATAGCACATGAAGCAATTACCTGCAGTTAGAGACAGACAGGGTGGATTTGATTTAAATCACTAGTAAAAGGGCTTTATTTAAATCATAATTTTTAAAGCGCAACTGTCATCTCTGTCCCTCAGCGGCTCCTCCTCTGACCCGCTGTTGACTCACCGACAGTCTCATTCACTTTAATGGGACGGCTGGTGATGCGGCAGTGACAACAAGGTGAGGGACGTGGCTGCAACAGGTGAGTGGATTCCCGCTAACAGTCACAGAGAGGTGCTCTTTATAATGTAAGGGACTCATTCTTGCTGGTAGTTAGAATCTTTAATACTTGCAAACAAAATGAAGGTTTCCTATTTAGAATAATAAGCTGTCAGGTTAGTAAAACAGAAATATCAGAACCGATTCACACAGTTTGTTGTGTACATAGATTTGCAAAACAATGGGATAAAGGACTATCCCTAACCTTTTTTTTATATCATGGCTACTGTGAAATTGTGTAAATGCATCAATGCAGTGCATGTTATCTCAGCTTGCATTCATTGAATGAGTTTACCAAAAATGTAAATATTGCAGAATATACAGCCTCATGCTACATAACAAAGCTCCATTTCATGCTGAATAAACTAAATTATTATTGTATCTTAAATAGAAAAAAAAACTATCTTAAGATAGATTTTTTTACTCCAAAATTATTTTATTAAAATAAAATTAAAAAAAAAAAAAAAAAAAAAATCTGAAATTTTCTAACCACTTCAATACCAGGCACTTAGACACCTTCCCGCCCAGGCCAATTTTCAGCTTTTAGCGCTGTCGCAATTTGAATGACAATTGCGCGGTCATACAACACTGTACCCAAACAAATTTTTTATCATTTTGTTCCCACAAATAGAGCTTTCTTTTGTTGGTATCACCTCTGTGTTTTTTATTTTTTGCGCAACAAATAAAAAAGACCGAAAATTTTGAAAAAAACAAACAAACAAGTTTTTCTTTGTTTCTGTTACATTTTTGTAAATAAGTACGTTTTCTTCTTCAATGACGGGCACTGATATGGCGGCACCGATGAGGTGGCACTGGTATGCAACACCGATTGGCACCCATAGGCGGCACTGATGGGTGGCACCGATGGACACTGATGGGTGGCACTTCTGGGCATCACTGCAATATAATGGTGCCAATCAGTGCCCATTTGTGGGCACTGACTGGGCATTTGTGGATGGCCATGGGGTACATACCTGGCCATCCACATGTTGCCCCCTTCCCTGGTGGTCCTAGTGGCAAACCCTGGTGGTCCAGTGTGGTCATCTGAGGGGGAGCTGCACTGAGAAAATAATCAGCGCAGACCCCCCCCCCCGTCAGGAGAGCCACCGATCGGCTCTCCTCTACTCGCGTCTGTCAGACACGAGTGAGGAAAAGCCAATCAACGGCTCTTCCTATTGACATCGTGATCAGCCGTGATTGGACAGGCTCTTTACCAAGATCGGTGGAGTGGTGTGTCAGACTGACACACCTCTCCACCGGTCGCCGCGAGGCGGCATGTTATCCTGCTGGACGTCATATGATGCCCAGTCAGGATAAATGAACCACCGCCCAGCCGTCATCTGCTATGGGCCGGGCAGGAAGCGGTTAATCATTGATTTTTATCAACCCTGGGGACAGATGAACGGATTGGACACAGAGCTGCTCATCTGTCCCTAGAGGTATGTAACTGCACCTTGTACGATTACATGTGAACAGCCACTAACAGTATCAGTCTGTCATTGATCTGTACAGGTTCCGTGTCTATCTGTCTCTGTATGCATGTAAAACACTCGCATGTGTGGTAGAGCTTCAACATTTGGGTTAAAATGAGAATCATGATTTTTTTTTTTGCTTAGAATAAAGATCACGATTTTTGCGACGTAATATCATCTTTCACGTTCTACAAAAAAATTGGGCTAACTTTCCTGATTCGTTTTTTTTTAAATTAATCGAAGTGTATTTTTTTCCAAAAACTTATATTTTATTCTCAAGGTCTCTGCCAAAAAAATAAATATATAATGTTTGGGGGTTCAAAGTATTTTTTCTAGCAAAAAATACTGATTTTAACTTGTAGGCATCAAATGTCAGAAAAAAGTTTAGTCTTTAAAGCGTTTGTTAACCCAAAAAAAAAAGAAAAACAGATTCTGTTCCTTTAAAGCATGTTATACAACACAGTGCTTGTGATGTGTAATTTGGCACCTTGTAACACCTGGCTGATCCTGCTATGTCTCTCTTCTGTGTCTACCTCTCCCCTGTGTCCCCCCCCCACCCCCGCTGCTGCTCTCATATTTCATAAAAATAACATCACATTTGCGCTGTAATATACCAATAAATGTCCCTGTGACTTTATGTAAAAAATATGCTTATCTGCATCTATAACAGCGCGTCTCCCTGGCGCTCAGCTGTCGCGGCTCTCACTCTCGCCTCCCCGGCTGGCGTCAGCGCTTGACCCCGCCCACTGGAACTGTGAGTAGGAAAGTGAGGAGACCGAAGGGTCAGCTGAGCCCTGGGAGCCGCGCTGATATGGATACAGATAAGCATATTTTTTACCTAACACGGGCACAGGGACATTTATTGGTAGATTGCAGCACAGATAGGACGATTTTATATAAGTGGGTTAACAACCACTTTAAGTAGTTAAACTGACCTCATCTACAGACAGAAGTTCATCCCTTTGATCCAATTCTAAAAGAACAAAAATGTTACATGCATCTCTTCTCTATCTCTTAGTGCTGAAGAATGTTAATAAACATTTGCCGGATTTTCTTTTTTTTCTTGACAACTCGGCTCTGCATTGTTTATATAGAATCGCAGAAATGGCTGATTGAAATTGTGAGGGGGGGGGGGGTTGAATCGAGATTGGGTTTCTTTTTTAACACTTAATCGTGCAGCTCTTATGTGTGGTTACCTGTGTACAGTCGTACCCTGCTACTGATTTGTATGCAATACCGGTCACTTCCCAGGTGTAGAAATATGCTTGTTTTTTAGGCCTCTTGCACACTGCAGCTTGAAAAAGCTCAGTACAGCATTTTTTTTACTGATCTAAAATGCAGTGCATTGCTTACAATGTGCCTGTACACACAGGCACATAAACAAACGCTGCGTATTCTTGAGAAAAAAAAAAAAAAAGGAGATATAAAAATTTGCGGTCCCATTTTTTTGCGCACATATGAGCATAAACATTAATGAATGTTCCATAGGCATGCACTGTGCACACAAACTCGCATATACGCACAAAACAAACACCTGAAATTACAAAAATAGCAGATGCTCAAACATCAGTACCGTGTGCAAGAGGCATTACAGTGTACAGAACTCTCCAGGAAGTCACAGGTGTTGTATACAGCTGTACAAATCAATAGCAGGTTTGTGGCTGTACACTGGTAACCACACATCCAGGGTTTACATATGTATAGAGATGAGTGCCCCTAAATGCCAACCACCTACATCCATGGGGCACGTCTGTATGCAGGCATGCAAACACGCAGATGTGCGATTACAACCTGCCATTGATTTGTATGCAATGCCTGTCACTCTCAGGTGCACAAATATGCTCATTTTTTAGGACATACAACCCTCTGCTGTGTAAATAAGCCCTTCCCCTGATGTGTAAGCTGCGTGAATTCAGCCCAATCACTAGATCACAGAAGACTGACTGGACTTTCTGCCAATGGAAGTAAAATACGAACATACTTCTGTGACTGGTGTTGTACACAGCAGCCTCTGTACAAATCAAAAGGCAGGTTTTGGCTTTATACTAGTAACCACACATCAGATTGTTTACATACGTACAGCGATTTATAAGAGCCCCTGAACGCCAACTGCCTGCAACCACGGGGTGCACATTTGTCCCTGCATGCATGTAAACACTCAGATATGGGGCTACGCCGTTGATTTGTATGGGACACCTGTGACATCCAGGTGCAAAAATATTTTTTAAGGCTGTACAGCCCCCTGCGCCCGTGTGAATGAGCCCTTCCCATGATGTGCAAGCCCCAGCAGCAGAGCAAAATGAATGGCTTTCTGAAGATGGAGGTAAAATATGGAAGTAACAGGCGTTGTACACAGCTACCTGTGCAAATCAATGTAAGGTCACTGCTGTATACTGGTAACCGCACATGCAAGCATTTGCATGCTTACAGGAATGGATGAGATTCCCTAAACGCCAACCTCCTGCATCCACAGGGCGCACATCTGTCCCTGTATGCATGTAAACACTCACACGTAGGGTTACCAGCAGACAGTTGCAGCCTGCTAGTGATTTGTATGCAATACCTGTGACTCCCAGGTTTTTACAGTGTACAGAACTCTGCTCTGGGAAGTCACAGGCGTCGCACACAGCAGCCTGTACAAATCAATGGCAGGTTGCAGCTGTACACAAGTAACTGGACATCCGAATGTTTAGATATGTACAGAGATAAATGAGCGCACCTGATCTCCAACTGCCTGCATCCACGGGGCTCACATTTGTCCGTGCATGCATGTAAACACTCATATAAGGGGCTACCACTGTACAGCTACAGGATGCCATTGATTTGTATGGGACACCTGTGACTCCCAGGTGCAGAAATACGGCCCTTGGCGCCCATGTGAATGAGCCCATCCCCTGTTGTTCAAGCCTCAGCAGCAGAGCAGAATGAATTGACGTCTGCAGATGGAGGTAAGGTATGGAAGTCACAGGCGTTGTACACAGCTACCTGTACAAATCAATGTAAGGTCATGGCTGTATACTGGTAACCGCACATGCAAGCATTTACATGCTTACAGGAATGGATGAGCTCCCCTGAACGCCATCCTCCTACATCTACAGGGATGCATATATGTCCCTGTAGGCATGTAAACACTCATGTGCGGTTACCAGCATACAGTCTGCTATTGATTTGCATGCAATACCTATGACTCCCAAGTGCAGAAATACGCTCATTTTTACAGTGTACAGAGCTCTGCTCTGGGAAGTCACAGGCATCACACACAGCAGCCTACACAAATCAAGTGCAGGCTGCGGCTGTACACAACTGCACATCTGAATGTTTACATATGTAGAGGGATAGATGAGCGCCCCTGATCTCCAACTGCCTGCATCCATGGGGCGCACATTTGTCCGTGCATGCATGTAAACACTCAAATGTGGGGCTACCACTGCACAGCTACAGGATGCCATTGATTTGTATGGGACACCTGTGACTCCCAGGTGCAGAAATCATATTTTTAGGCTATACAGCCCCCCACGCCCAATGTGAATGAGCCCTTCTTATTATGTACAAGCCCCAGCAGCAGAGCAGAATGAATGGACTTCTACAGATGGAGGTGTCCCGGGTGAATAGACATTCCCCTGAATGTGGTGCGGAGATTCACCCGCTCCCAGGGCTGAGCCCTGCGCCAATCTCTGAAGATCATGTGACTGAGCGCTCGCTAATTGCTGAAGAGCCCCATAGGCCCCATTCACCACAGACATTACCTGATCTGTAGCAAACCAGCACCCCCCGGCCCCTGTAATCTCCAGCTATGGGAGGACTACAAGTCACAGCAAGCCCTGGCAGTGACTCCTAGGACATGCAGTCCTACCACAGACACACACACAGAGTATAAGAGGACGAGACACAACAAGGGGAAAGATAGATACCCTCCAGGGTGACACTGTCCAGCTCCTTCTTCCCTCCCTCCCCGGTGCTGCTCCCGGCCGCCGGCTCTTCCTCTTTCATTTCCACATCCTCCGGTTCCCGTCGTTTAGCCGTAGCCTCCTTCATCCTAACCACCCGGTGCCTGCAGAACTCGCTTTCCGCTTCCGGTCCGGGAATGACTAGCAAATCTCTGGCTCGGACGTAGCGCGAAGGATGCCGGGAGAGGAGGCGCAGGTCGGAGAGCGGAGTGCCGAGCGCATGGATTGCGAGGCTGAGTCACTGGAAGTGAGCCGAGACTGGGAGGACTAGGCGAGCGGAGGGAGCGCCGAGAGCAGCCTGGCTGCGGCGTGACGTCACCACGTGTTGAAAGAGAAGCTGGAGGAAGCCTTGTACCTAGCCAACATGGCAGCACAGAGAGGAATATGACTGGCAGTGTACACTTTTTTTACACACAATATTAGTGTCAACAAATGTCTAGTTTGCCACATTTATAATAAATGAGTAGCAATGTAGTGATATATTATTTGTTTTGTTAAAACATCACACACGTAAGCCCTAACTATTTATATTGCCAGAGTGAAAATGAAGCAAGGTAAACCTCTGTGCTACCTCAGTAAAATATGAAGTGACTTGAGTGTGTGAGTATGTGTGACAATAGCCTAAATAAGCTACAAATACCCACTGTTTTTCACACTAGAAGAATAGATTTATAGGTATAAAGTAACGGTGTTGCACAAAACTCACTTATATATAGTACATAACATAAATCTCAAATGACATTAATGTAAACATATATCAAACAATTCATAACTATAAAGTGCCTAACAATAGTGCAGTTCAAAGTTAAATTATTGTCCCCCTGATGAAGTCACGTGACGTACCGCGTAGGGCATCCCGGAGCGGAAGCGATGTAGGAGACCCGCATGCTGGTGATATACTTGATTTACCAAGGCATTTTTTTACTTAAAATTTATGTAAGAATGACTATTTTTTAAATAAATTCACTGATTTTAAGTACTACACTATGGGAGATTATTTTGTCTCACCGTAACATGTGGACAAGCGTGGCGGAAGAAGCCCTAAAGGGACCACCAACATACAACACCTGGGCATATCTGACAGATCCAAGACCAGGTTTATATCGGTGGATAATCATCCAAAAGGATGTTACTGTAATCAAAAGGCACAATTGATTACGCAAGGAGGTGAGAGTTCTGTGAGCACATCAGTGTCACAAGGAGGTGGAAGCACGTTAAGGCTGGGTTTCCCCACATCCAAATCGCATGACAGACAAGTGTGAGCGGCTCTCAATGGAGCTAGTTCACACATGTTTTGGGGCGGCCCCAGTCCACATTCAAAAAGGGTCCGGTGCGTCTTTGGGTTCAATTCAGTTGCAAATTTAGGCAAAAATTGGGACCTGATTCACACCTGAATCGGTGAACAGGAATGCACCGGACCCCAGGCACGAAAACCGCGGCTGCACATATGTGAACCCGGCCTCACAGACGTAGTTTTCTTCTTGTAGAAGAAAGTGGATGTCACTGTTGGAAAAGTAATGAATACACATTTATCTCACATTTATTTAACTTTGGACTGCACTATTGTTATGCACTTTATAGTTGATGAATTGTTTGATATATGTTTACATTGATGTTATTTGATATTTATGTTATGTACTATATACAGTGGGGCAAAAAAGTATTTAGTCAGCCACCAATTGTGCAAGTTCTCCCACTTAAAAAGATGAGAGAGGCCTGTAATTGTCATCATAGGTATACCTCAACTATGAGAGACAAAATGTGGAAACAAATCCAGACAATCACATTGTCTGATTTTTGAAATAATTTATTTGCAAATTATGGTGGAAAATAAGTATTTGGTCACCTACAAACAAGCAAGATTTCTGGCTTTCGCAGACCTGTATCTTCTTCTTTAAGAGGCTCCTCTGTCCTCCACTCATTACCTGTATTAATGGCACCTGTTTGAACTTGTTATCAGTATAAAAGACACCTGTCCACAACCTCAAACAGTCACACTCCAAACTCCACTATGGTGAAGACCAAAGAGCTGTCAAAGGACACCAGAAACAAAATTGTAGACCTGCACCAGGCTGGGAAGACTGAATCTGCAATAGGCAAGCAGCTTGGTGTGAAGAAATCAACTGTGGGAGCAATAATTAGAAAATGGAAGACATACAAGACCACTGATAATCTCCCTCGATCTGGGGCTCAACACAAGATCTCACCCCGTGGGGTCAAAATGATCACAAGAACAGTGAGCAAAAATCCCAGAACCACACGGGGGGACCTAGTGAATGACCTGCAGAGAGCTGGGACCAACATAACAAAGGCTACCATCAGTAACACACTATGCCGCCAGGTACTCAGATCCTGCAGTGCCAGACGTGTCCCCCTGCTTAAGCCATTACATGTCCGGGCCCTTCTGAGGTTTGCTAGAGAGCATTTGGATGATCCAGAAGAGGATTGGGAGAATGTCATATGGTCAGATGAAACCAAAGTAGAACTGTTTGGTAGAAACACAACTCGTCGTGTTTGGAGGAGAAAGAATGCTGAGTTGCAACCAAAGAACACCATACCTACTGTGAAGCATGGGGGTGGCAACATCATGCTTTGGGGCTGTTTCTCTGCAAAGGGAACAGGACGACTGATCCGTGTACATGAAAGAATGAATGGGGCCATGTCGTGAGATTTTGAATGCAAACCTCCTCCCATCAGCAAGGGCATTGCAGATGAAACTTGGCTGGGTCTTTCAACATGACAATGATCCCAAACACACCGCCCGGGCAACGAAGGAGTGGCTTCCTAAGAAGCATTTCAAGGTCCTGGAGTGGCCTAGCCAGTCTCCAGATCTCAACCCCATATAAAACCTTTGGAGGGAGTTGAAAGTCCGTGTTGCCCAGCGACAGCCCCAAAACATCACTGCTCTAGAGGAGATCTGCATGGAGGAATGGGCCAACATACCAGCAACAGTGTGTGACAACCTTGTGAAGACTTACAGAAAATGTTTGACCTCTCTCATTGCCAACAAAGGATATATAACAAAGTATTGAGATGAACTTTTGATATTGACCAAATACTTATTTTCCACCATATTTTGCAAATAAATTCTTTCCAAATCAGACTGGAATGTGATTGTCTGGATTTGTTTCCACATTTTGTCTCTCATAGTTGAGGTATACCTATGATTGCAATTACAGGCCTCTCTCATCTTTTTAAATGGGAGAACTTGCACACTTGGTGGCTGATTAAATACTTTTTTGCCCCACTGTATAAGTGAGTTTTGCACAACACAGTTTGTATCTATATTTATTTTGCCAGAGTGTGCCATAAGTAGTTTCCATATTTCTAAAATAAAAAATACATGTTCCACAATATGAATAATAAATATAATGTATTTATATTAAACTATATACTAATAATACTTTACAAAATACAAAAATCATAATAGATGTAATAATTATAATATACAGTATCTCACAAAAGTGAGTACACCCCTCACATTTTTCTAAATATTTTATTATATCTTTTCATGTGACAACCCTGAAGAAATGACACTTTGCTACAATGTAAAGTAGTGAGTGTACAGCTTGTATAACAGTGTAAATTTGCTGTCCCCTCAAAATAACTCAACACACAGCCATTAATATCTAAACCGCTGGCAACAAAAGTCAGTACACCCCTAAGTGAAAATGTCCAAATTGGGCCCAATTAGCCATTTTCCCTCCCAGTGTCATGTGACTCGTTAGTGTTAGGTCTCAGGTGTGAATGGGAAGCAGGTGTGTTAAATGTGGTGTTATCGCTCTCAGTCTTTCATACTCGTCACTGGAAGTTCAACATGGCACCTCATGGCAAAGAACTCTCTGAGGATCTGAAAAAAAAGAATTGTTGCTCTACATAAAGATGGCCTAGGCTATAAGAATATTGCCAAGACCCTGAAACTGAGCTGCAACATGGTGGCCAAGACCATACAGCGGTTTAACAGGACAGGTTCCACTCAGAACAGGCCTCGCCATGGTCAACCAAAGAAGTTGAGTACACGTGCTCAGCGTCATATCCAGAGGTTGTCTTTGGGAAATAGATGTATGAGTGCTGCCAGCATTGCTGCAGAGGTTGAAGGGGTGGGGGGTCAGCCTGTCAGTGCTCAGACTATACGCCGCACGCTGCATCAAATTGGTCTGCATGTCGTCCCAGAAGGAAGCCTTTTCTAATGATGATGCACAAGAAAGAACACAAACAGTTTGCTGTAGACAAGCAGACTAAGGGCATGGGTTATTGGAATCATGTCCTGTGGTCTGATGAGACCAAGAAAAACGTATTTGGTGCAGATGGTGTCAAGCATGTGTGGCGGCAACCAGGTAAGGAGTACAAAGGCAAGTGTGTTTTGCCTACAGTCAATCATGGTGGTGGGAGTGTCATGGTCTGGGGCTGCATGAGTTCTGCTGGCACTGGGGAGCTACAGTTCATTGAGGGAACCATGAATGCCAACATGTACTGTGACTTACTGAAGCAGAGCATGATCCCCTCCCTTCAGAGACTGGGCCACAGGGCAGTATTCCAACATGATAACGACCCCAAACTCACCTCCAAGATGACCACTGCCTTGCTAAAGAAGCTGTGGGTAAAGATGATGGACTGGCCAAGCATGTCTCCAGACCTAAACCTTATTGAGCATCTGTGAGGCATCCTCAAAGGTGGAGGAGCGCAAGGTCTCTAACATCCACCAGCTCCGTGATGTCACCATGGAGGAGTGGAAGAGGACTCTAGTGACAACATGTGAAGCTCTGGTGAACTCCATGCCCAAGAAGGTTAAGGCAGTGCTGGAAAATAATGGTGGCCAAACAAAATATTGACACTTTGGGCCCAATTTGGACATTTTCACTTAGGGGTGTACTCACTTTTGTTGCCAGCGGTTTAGACATTAATGGCTGTGTATTGAGTTATTTTGAGGGGACAGCAAATTTACACTGTTATACAAGGTGTACACTCACTACTTTACATTGTACATTTACACAAATGTGAGGGGTGTACTCACTTTTTATGAGATACAGTATATGAAATATATAATAAAAATACTTGTTCCATCTTTTATTGCATTGGGAGGAATGAGGGACAGCCCTTCAAAATCAGGGACAGTTGGGAGCTATGAGTAATACTCACTACTAAACTAAATAAGTGACATATTTTATATCATGGATTCTTTCAATGTATAAGTTTATTCTTATAAGTATTGGAAATGTGAACATGCTTTGTGAGTGGTACAATAGTGACATCTAGTGGAACTATAAGGAAATGATCCTTTTGTGTAAAGCCATTGGGGGTTATTATCCATTCTATCTGACCTGTGAATTCACCCATTGA
Organism: Lithobates clamitans; assembly: GCA_037952925.1. Classification (NCBI taxonomy): domain Eukaryota; kingdom Metazoa; phylum Chordata; class Amphibia; order Anura; family Ranidae; genus Lithobates; species Lithobates clamitans. The sequence goes on along the minus strand of JBBGZY010000018.1, from coordinate 5,641,445 downwards.
ATTGGTATTGGATGGTATTTTTATGATGGCAAATCTTTTCTACATTATCCATTTATAAATGGAGCTGTACAACTGTCATAACTCCAGGTTATTAATAGACATAGCTATGTAGATTTCTTGTTCCAAATAATACCATTAAAGAGACTCAAAGCTTTTTGTTTTTTTGAAAAAAAAAATCTATTGAAGTATGTATTCTTGACTCAATAAAAGGACCTTCTATTGCTCTAAGCCTCTATTGTTCTAAGTCTAAGCAAGTATGTCCACCAGAGCTGTTGCCCTTGAATTGAATGTTCATTTCTCTACCATAAGCCGTCTCCAAAGGCGTTTCAGAGAATTTGGCAGTACATCCAACCGGCCTCACAACCGCAGACCACGTGTAACCACACCAGCCCAAGACCCCCACATCCAGCATCTTCACCTCCAAGATTGTCAGACCAGCCACCCGGACAGCTGCTGCAACAATCGGTTTGTATAACCAAAGAATTTCTGCTCAAACTCTCAGAAACCGTGCCAGGGAAGCTCATCTGCATGCTCGTTGTCCTCATCGGGGGGACATATCAGTAGAGCAGTGGACATGCCAGTAGGGCAGAATTTGAGTCCAGCTCTGAGGAAGGGGGTGGGTCCCCAAATTGCATCAGTTTGGCACTATAGTGAGATGTAATTGGAGTATACATATCCTGTTCTGTATGGGCTTTTAGCAGTTGCACTCTTGTGAGTATCCATTTTTTTACCTAATTTTATTTGCTCAAATAAATTTTTGGTAATGCACTAGGTGCTTGCGCCTTTCTGTTTGTTTGCTTTTGTTGGGCAGAGGTTGGTGTCAGTATTTTTTTTATTTTTTTCAAATAATTTTTTACAATACTTAAAACCTTTATTTACAATTTTTTTTAGGAGCCGTGGGGGGGGGGGTTGGGGGCTTTGGTGAAATATCAGGGGACTAAACAGACCTCTGATTTCTCACTTTTGGGACAGAGAAAGGGACTGAGGACAGAGATTCCCCAGTCCCTTTCTCTGCAGCCTCAGTTGCACTGGACAGTGAATGAATGGGAAGTGATCTGTGCTGAGCGACTTCCGGGCACCCCCTGTGCACACGTCTATGAGGGGGACTCGAACTTTTTTTTGCCTTTGTTTTCTGCAGTTTTTTTCTTTGATGTTCCAATCTAAATCATATCTGGTTGATTACAAATATAAACTCCAAATAAAACTTATTACTTCATTTAAATTGAATTCATTCATTTATAAAACAGATTTTTTTTCCAGCCCACGAATATCTGTAAAAAATACAATGTGGCCCTCGTAAAGAAAAGTTTGGAGGCCCCTGGCTTATTGAATGAGTCAATCATGTGCAAGCAAAAATATAGCAGAAAGTAAGATCAGATCTCTCCAAAACAGGGGTTATCCTCAATTCGACAATAGTCACCAAAACAGGTTTACAAATGAGAAGATTTCCACTCATGTTACTGTGACAAATCAAAAATAAAACGCTGGATTTCATGGAAGAACAGTTTGTGGCCAGAGCCACTCATCCATCCCTGTACATGGGTAACCATTTGAATGTGTGGCTACAGGCAATGCCCACGCTAAACGCTATGACACTTCCGGGCGCAGAAATATGCTGAATATGGCAGTGTAATCCCAGAATCTGTCCGTGTGATGCGCTCTTATATAACATATAAAAAATGTTTCTATCTATATATCTATATGTATTGTATATTAGATATGCTCTGGTTTGGGAAATGGTAGCACTGGCTTAGGGCATATCTGTCAACTCTCAGTACATTATTTTCAGTCGCCAAAGCTAAATTTCCAATGAAATGATAATCTTATTTTATTCACTTTACCCACTTACTGTAAATAGATACTAAACACGCTATAATACTTTACATACTGTATTTAGCCACTCACATTAATCTGTTTCCCTGAAGGAACAAATATTGTAACTATAGTTTTATACACATACACTCTGTAATGCCAGTTTGGATGGAAGCCAGTTAACTTTTCTCTCTTCTGATGTAATGGCTGTTTGTTTCACCATGTCCTTTCTTAAATTGATTTCTGGGTGGAAAGGTAAGCCGCCATCATAACCACCTGTGCAGTGCCGGTGTTGTAATGTGGAAACTGAACATCTCAATTCCTTAAAAAGTGGATAGGCTTTAGAAAGTATCCTACTAAAAATGAAAATCCTTTAGCAGGGGATACCATTCGCTTTTAAGGAAGTTGCCCTTTATGGAACTTGCTATAGTGTAGACATGTGCAGAACAAAAAAATTTGTTTCGATTCGTTATTTACATAAATTTGTTTCATTTGTTTATTTGTTTTCAAATCAATTTTGAAAAGTTTTCAAATTTGAATAGTTTTCCAATTTCCAAAGAGAATAAAGTAGAATAGAAAATAATATAACAACAAAATAAAAGAGTAAATAGAGTAAAACACAGAACAAAATAGGAGGGAAAATAAAAGAACAGAATAGAATATAATAAAAAAGAAAAGAATAAGATAGAAAGATTATAACATCTTCTGAAATTTGAATAGAAAAGAATAGAATTAAAAAAAAACAATAGAATAGAAATAACAATTTTCCAAAATTCAAATAGAATCAATTCGAATAGAAAAGAATCGAGTAGACTAGAATAGAAAATAACACAATAGTATAGAAAAAAAACAGAATAGAATGAATATAACCATCTTCCTATTCTATTTTCTATCTATTCAAATTCAAAATTGATTGTATTTGAATTTTGAGAAATGGTTATATTCTTTCTATTCTAATCTATTCTATAGTTTTTTTTTTAATAATATTCTTTTTATTATTTGTCTATTCTATTCCATTCTTTTCTATTTTATTTTCTATTCTATTATTTTCTATTCAAATGTATTCTATTTGAAATTCGAATTTCAGAAGCTGGTTATATTCTTTCTATTCTGTTATTTTCTATTCTAATCTATTCTTTTCTATTCTATTCAAATTCTAATTGATTCTACTTGAATTTTGGGAAATGGTTAAATTCTATTCTATTATTCTATTCTATTCCATTATTTTCCTATGCATTCGAATTCAAATTTTATTTGAAATTCAAATTTGAGAAGATGGTTATATTCTATGTTATTCTAGTCTATTTGTTCCTATTATAGTCTAGTCTAGTCTGTTCTGTTTTACTCTAGTCTATTCTTTTATTTTCTGTTATATTCCTTTATAGTCTATTATTTTTTTCTATTCTATTCCTTTATTTTCTATTCTATTTTATACTCTTTGGAATTTTGAAAACTATTTGAATTCGAATTTCATCCGAATTTTTTTTCATTACTTCTGATTCATTTAAATTCGGCACTATTGTAATTCTAATTTTCGAAAAACTAATAAAACTCGTCCGAATTTCAATTTGGAACGAAACGAACCGCGCATGTCTACTATAGTGGATTAACTAGGGCTTTCACTGTGCAGTCTTGCCCAGCCATAGGATCTGAGCCTACTGTACAGACCCTCTGGGGTTGGCTAACTAAAAGCAAATAGGCTGTTCGCTTTGGAAGGAATTTTTTTGGGGGTCTCCAAAGTCCCGCCTGCTGCAAGATTTTATCCGACCCTCTGATGTAAAACGGGACTCTGATAGAGACCCTGATGTAAGGGGGGGGCCGATGGTGAATCTCTTGTTAGGGACTCTCATGTACGGGAGGACTCTGATGGAGACGTTTATGTAAGGGGGGCTCTGATGTAAAGGGGGACTTTGGTTGTAACTCCGATGAGGTTATTGTTGCATGGCATTGTATGGTTGAGTCCTAATGTCCTGCTTTGATTTGTCTATTTTTTTTTATAAATTCAATGCCTAATATAACTTCTAAGTAAAATGTATTTCATTGAAATTGTATTCATTCATTTAAAAAACTATTTTTTTTCAGCCCACTAATATTTGTAAAATATATAATGTGGCCCTAGTACTAAAAAGTTTGGAGACCCCTGGCTTTATGAATGATGTGAAGCTGTGCTGACTTACATCATCCAATCATGTGCAAGCAAAAATGATTTTTCACATTGTCCTTACACATGATCTGGTATTCTTTGCAAAGCAAATTTTTACATTATTCACTAAGCTACGAGAAAATTCCCTTTCAAAGTGAATATCCCATTTGTCTTTAGTAAATCAATGCCATTGCTTAAATGGAACAACCCTTTTGCATTCTGCTTTAATTAAAATCTTTTTAACTCAACATCTACCCTTAAGATTAATAGTTCCTGTAGATATTAAAGGTCATTAAGTGACTGTCACCCAATAAATGGCCCTATTAAAGCGGCAGTATTGAAAGCTGTCATTTTTTGCAAACAGCGACTAATCGTATCCAAAGTTGCCTGGAGGAATAATGGTAGGATTCTAAATGATGATGAATTGTTGGTGGCCTGGGAGAACAATGACAGTTTTTAGTACTGCCATTCTAATATATGAGGTCAGTAGGTTGGCTAGTGTCTGGGGTATGAATGAGATATTTTTATTTATTAAAATAAATAAATATATAAATATATCCTTTTTTTAAATTTTTTTTTATTTTACACATGCAACCCCGTCCTTGTTCCAGATAGATAAGCAAAAATAAAGTATCCCTCTTCCACCATAAAACCAGTGCTGGATTTCCCAATAGTCCTATGTAGGCATGTGGGTAGGTACAGCGTGGTGCGACAGCAATAACACACACAGTCTGGATGCAAAGTAAATAACTTCTATTGCTGAACTAAAGCAAAGACAGTTCCTAGCAAACCTGGTTGGAGAAGAAGCGCAACCGGAAACACAAATTCCAACAGAGAAGCAGGTTTCAGCCAACCTGACAGCAGAAAATGTTATACTTACCCGACGGTAATTTTCCTTTCCTGATGCATAAACATAGATAGATAAAAGGGGATTTTGCAAGCCACAATGGTATATTGGCTCAAATGTGGAAATCACCTAGCTGCCCACGCAGAACACGTTTCATATGCTGTGCAATACAATGTATACAAAAGATACGCTGCGCTAAGGTGAAAAAAAAAAAAAAAGGAAAAAAATTATAAACAAATATATCACAGCGATAAGTGCAAAATACAACAAAGTGCCAAGTGCCACACAATGAGTGTGAATATCAAATCCAAGATGTGGTACGTGATAATTAAAGTCCAATATATGAAAGAAATGCACATAAAGTCCATAAAAACAGTCCATAAAAAATCCAACGTGCATGCATTTATCTTAGTGCTTAGTGCTCAGAATCCCATGCTCAAGTGCCATCCAGTGACCCCCCGGGGACAGCCGCCAACCTCAGAGCGTGCGACTCAGCTGTGAGACTGAGTCTAAACACGCTTATGAGCCATCCCACGGCTCAGTGATGGAATCCAGATACATAGTTTTCAGCAGCAACTCCACAGTTAGGAATAAAGGAAAAGAAAAACTGGATAGTGTGATATCGTTTTTAAATATTTATTAGGATAAAAGCTCCCTACATTAGGGTACTCACATTTGCAAGGTGCATGAGTGCACCAATCTGATAACAGTCTCCCAAGTTTGCCTCAAAGTTTGCCTGTCAGGAGGGATAAGCTGTGCATCGCATCTCAGTGGAGTGAATGGTTCCGTGCTCTGTCCTGGCCCTTCCCCTAAAAAAACTTGTCCGAATTTAAATTTGGAACGAAACGAACCGCACATGTCTACTTTAGTGGATTAACTAGGACTTTCACTGTGCAGTCTTGCCCAGCCATAGGATCTGAGCCTGCTGTAAGACCCTCTGGGGTTGGCTAACTAAAAGCAAATAGGCTGTTCGCTTTGGAAGGAATTTTTTTTGGGGTCTCCAAAGTCCTAATGTCCTGCTTTGATGTCTAATTTTTTTTTATAAATTCAATGCCATACATAACTTCTAAATAAAATGTATTTCATTGAAATTGTATTCACTCATTTAAAAAACTATTTTTTTTTTGAGCCAACTAAAATTTGTAAAATATATAATGTGGCCCTAGTACTAAAAAGTTTGGAGGCCCCTGGCTTAGTGAATGATGTGAAGCTCTGCTGACTTACATCATCCAATCATGTGCAAGCAAAAATTATTTTTCACATTTTCCTTACACATGATCAGGTATTCTTTGCAAAGCAAATTTTTACATTATTCACTAAGCTACGAGAAAATTCCCTTTTAAAGTGAATATCCTATTTGTCTTTAGTAAATCAATGCCATTGTTTAAATGGAACAACCCTTTTGCATTTTGCTTTAATTATAATTTTTTTAATTCAACATCTACCCTTAAGACTAATAGTTCCTGTAGATATTAAAGTTCATTAAGTGACTGTCACCCAATAAATGGCCCTATTAAAGCGGCAGTATTGAAAGTTGTCATTTTTTGCACATAGCCACTCATCATATCCAAAGTTGCCTGGAGGAATGACGGTAGGATTCTAAATGATGATGAATTGTTGGTGGCCTGGGAGAACAATGACAGTTTTTAGTACTGCCAGTCTGATATATGAGGTCAGTAGGTTGGCTAGTGTCTGGGGTATGAATGAGATATTTTTATTTATTAAAATAAATAAATATATAAATATATCCCTTTTTTTTAAATTTTATTTAAACACATGCAATCCCGTCCTTGTTCCAGATAGATAAGCAAAAATAAAGTATCCCTCTTCGACCATAAAACCAGTGCTGTATTTCCCAATAGTCCTATGTAGGCATGTGGGTAGGTACAGCGTGGTGCGACGGCAATAACACACACAGTCCGCATGCAAAGTAAATAACTTCTATGTTGAACTAAAGCAAAGACAGTTCCTAGCAAACCTGGTTTGAGAAGGCCCAACCGAAAAACACAAATTCTAACAGAGAAGCATGGGTTACTGCAGACTACCTCTTGACCATTTGAGACCATGGGATACAAACAGATGGGATAGAGCTAGGACTTGCCTTCACATAAGGACCTAATACTGTCACCCTCTGTGAGGGTAACTCTACAGTATTCTCCTGAATGTCTAAAATGTCATTATAATAATGAGATTAGTTGGCCTTCCCCAGTTGATGATCTGTCCAAATTTAATCTGAGTCTAAATCAGGATTTGCCAGGACCTGGAGGATGTTGAGCCACCCGCAGCTGTTGTCCACATAAGGAACCTGCAGCCCTTGCTTCTGCAAGATGGCCAGTACTGGAAGCGATGTTCTGGAAAACGTCTTGAGTATGTGGAAAGGACAAAAGGTTGTTGAATGAACCAGACGTGAAACTTTCAGAAACCTGGGTGTACCGAAGTGCGAATGTACATACCAGCTAGATCTGGAGAAACTGTAGCTGCTTTATCTGATGGTTTGCGTGATTGTTCTCCATAACTCCATATGACATTTTTTGGATCTTGATCCTTCATTCCATATCTTGTCTAAATCTGCTTTACAACTAAGAACAATGGACCGATGGTTCCTGTTGGGCAAGATTTGGTAACATTTGCTTAAAGCCTTGATTGCTCTAAAGAACCATAGTGGGAATTAGAGGAGTTGGAAGAGTGGAAAGAAATTCCATTGACTTGCTTACTGCACAAAGTACAGCTCGCCAGCACACCAGGAATCTTCCCCTGTTGTCCCAAGGATTTGTTGCAGACAGATCACATCACAAAGACAAGTGCTGCACAGGCCCCACTGATCCTGAGCCTCCTGCCCAAATTTGCATTAATTTCTGCAATAAAACACAGACTGGGCACCTTTGAGTGAAAAGGAACTTTGCTGCTCCTTGAGAAGAGCAGGCTTGGGCTTAAGCAATCAAAGACTATTATGGATCTTCCAGTCTCTTCTCTAGCTCTTCTCAGGCCCTGTCAAAAACTTTTTGTTCTGGGCCTAGGTGACTAGCCTAAGGGATTAGTCCCTGATCTAGTCCCTGAAACATTTTCAAATCTAAAGTCCGTCTGATTTTCGACCAAAAAGGTCAGTCGGAAGTCCGATGAAGCCCACACACGGTCGGATTGTCCGACAGATTTGTTCGGTTGAAAAGTCCGCCCGTGTGTACAGGGCATTAGTCTGCCCCTCCTAGCAGCACTTTGAATGTATAGCAGTTTTCTTTAGAGCCAAACAGGACCTGTCATTGTTGGAGGAACAAGTTGCCACTTTTCCTTTGGTGCTGGTATTTAAGGGCTGGAGAGTTTTACGATCCATACTGCCCATGCACATTATATATATATATATATATATATATATATATATATATATTATATTTTTTAGGATAGCATACCTAAGACAAAAAATGGGATTGAAAGAGAAACCAGAGCAAGGACCTCTCCAATTAGGTCCTGCCTCTTTCAGAAGGATTGGGACTATTACGGTACCAAGAGGGATGTGAAAAGACTTTTTTTTAAAAATAATAGATTTATTTCAAAATAGCAATAAAAAGTCCTACATAGGACACAGCATATACATCATCATGATTTAACATACACAAAAACAGTGATTGTTACAGCATTGTTGACACTTAGTTAGCAAGACTAATGCCCACACAGATGCATGGACAGAGGTTGTATAGTATAATACTTGCAGACGTGACCTCTACAGTTTCGCGGTCACAGCCGATTCTTCAGGAGGCGTCTGATAGTATATAATCTACAAAGATGAAGAAAACAATACAGTATCAACAGGACAAACAAAAAAATGAATGAACAAATGTCGTAGGAAGCACAGAATTAATATTGGAGAACATAATTTAAATTTGAAAGTTGCACTCACCAACCTATAACCACAAGGGTTTTGGAGCGATACTGTGAGACGCCCTCAAAAGGCGTTCCCCCGGGGGCGAGGAAAGAGAGGGATCATGAAAAGGGGGGAAAACGGAGCAAAGGCAGACAGGAAAAGGAAGAGAAAGGGAAAAGGGGGGGGGGTGTGGGTATGAAAGGGAAAAGAAAGAAAACAGGGAAGAGAAACTGGAGGGGAAAGAAATTAAACCTGCCACCTGTTCAGGAAAGTAAAAGGGAAGAACTGAATTAAAAGAAGGGTAATAGTATCAATGGAATTACCCACCGTTGCTGTAATATTAAAAGCTAGACTCAAGAGCTACTGGCACCCAGAGTAAAGTAACTGATGGAGCTGGTGGCCAGTAAGCCAAACCGCAATGCCAAGGGGAGCCACTGTAGGGAGAGTAGATAAAGAAGGGAAAAGTATTAAGAGGTGGTCTGAATGATCGGCATGAACTGCAAGGCACGCAGGGCAAAGAAGGAGGGGGAGGTATCATGATAAAATAATAGTGATCCCCATCCTTCCTATAAAGCATTAGACAGATGCTGTGCCTGTGAAACTGTAGAGGTCACGTCTGCAAGTATTATACTATACAACCTCTGTCCATGCATCTGTGTGAGCATTAGTCTTGCTAACTAAGTGTCAACAATGCTGTAACAATCACTGTTTTTGTGTATGTTGTGTATGTTAAATCATGATGATGTATATGCTGTGTCCTATTTAGGACTTTTTATTGCTATTTTGAAATAAATCTATTATTTTAAAAAAAAAAAGTATTTTCACATCCCTCTTGGTACCGTAATAATCCCAATCCTTCTGAAAGAGGCAGGACCTAATTGGAGAGGTCCTTGCTCTGGTTTCTCTTTCAATCCCATTTTTTGTCTTATTCATATTCAGGATGATGGTACCTATTAATGACACTATACCTTTTCTTGTAAACCATGTGGCACACATTTGAATTAGGATAGCATACCTCACCTTATTGATCATGGCTGGTCTCTGGGTAAGCTCATGGCTCAAGATATGAGCTGCAAGTTTGTGGTCATAAATACCTGGAAGTACTGTCTAGAACAGGGGTCTCAAACTCAAATTGCCTGAGGGCCACATGACAAGTTTTCATATCCCATGGGGGGCCGCATGCAAACTTTTAAAACTTCAAAAGCAATGAACTATACCAGCAATAATATACTATACTATACCCAGCACTGGTGTCAGCAAACGCATTATACCCAGTACTGGTGTCCGTAAGCGCATTATTAACCCAGCATTGGTGTCAGCAAACGCATTATTAACTACCCAGCATTACCCCTCCCACACTGCACAAATAGCCACACACTGCACAAATAGCCCCACACTCCATAAAATACCCCCCACACTCCATAAAATACCCCCCACACTCCATAAAATACCCCCACACTACACAATTACCCCCCACACTGCACAATCACCCTCCACACTGCATAAAATACCCCCCACACTGCACAAATTTCTACCCCAGTCACCCCACTAAGGACTTTGCCTCAGTGTGATGGCTCACTCACCTCTCCTGGCAGTCAGGATCATCTGCCTCCCAAATCCTCTCCTCCTGGCTTCCATACAGGCCTAGTGACAGGGGACCCAGAGAACACAATCTCCCGCCCTGAGGTGGCAGCAGGACCCTGGTTTGGAGCTCTGGTCGATCGTCAATGCCTAGGTGGGCGGATCGATGAGCGGATCCTTCCTCCGCTCCATTCTCAGCTCTGTTCTCTCTCTGGGCTGCAGCAGCGTGCAGCGGAGAGGACAGAAGAGATGGAGAGGTAAAGCCGATGGCCGATATATGATGACGATTTTTGTGGCCGATATTTTAGGCCGATTTGAAAAAAAAAAACCTCACCCACTCCACTCCTCCCTGCTTGCTCCTGTCACTCTACCAAACACTTGATGTCCTCAGTACAGATGGCACTGGTTGGCTTAGGCAGGTGGCACTGGCAGGTGGCACTGTCTGTCACTGGCAGGTGGCACTGGCAGGTGGCACGTTGCACTGTTTGGAGGGTGCACTGATTGGCACTGACAGATGGCACTGGCAGGTGGCACTGATTGGCAATGGCACTGGCAGGTGGCACTTATTGGCAGTGGCACTGGTTGGCACTGGAAGGTGGCACTGGCAGGCATTGGCAAGTGGCACTGGTTTGAAACTGGCAGGTGGCACTGGTTTGGAACTGGCAGGTGGCACTATTGGCACTGACAGGTGGCACTGATTGGCGTGGCACTGGCAGGTGGCACTGATTGGCGTGGCACTGGCAGGTGGCACTGATTGGCGTGGCACTGGCAGGTGGTGGCAGGTGGCACTGGCAAGCACTGGTTGGCACTGGCAGGTGGCACTGATTGGCGTGGCACTTGCAGGTGGCGGAAGGTGGCACTGGCAGGTGGCTTTGATTGGCAGGGGCACTGGTTGGCGGTGGCACTGGCAGGCACTGGTTGGTGGTGGCACTGATTGGCGGTGGCAGGTGGCACTGGCAGGTGGTACTGGTTGGAGGTGGCAGGTGGCAATGGCAGACTGGTTGGCACTGGCAGGTGGCACTGATTGGCAGTGGCACTGGCAGCTGGCACTGACAGATGGCACTGACAGATGGCACTGATTGGCACAGGCAGGTGCCACTGGCAGGTTTCACACTGAGCGGAGTGTAACAGTGTGTGAAACTGACAAGGAGCTGTCCACACTCAGCGTTGATGCTTGTGTGAAGCTGACACGTAGCACAGAGGAGAGAGACAGAGGGATCTGTCAGAATTGAGGTTGATGTCGGGGTGGGCGGGACCCGGCCGAGGTGGGCGGGGCCAGCAGCTGTCAAACACCAGCCAATGATTGGGCTGCTTAAGAAAAGGGGCGGGCCACATACACGTAGCTGCCCGCCCAGATCCCATTGGCTGGTGTTTGATATTGGCCGGGTCCCGCCCACCCCGGCCGGGTCCCGCCCACCCCCGACATCAACCTCAAATCTGACAGATCCCTCTGTCTCTCTCCTCCTGTTACGTGTCAGTTTCACACAAGCATCAAGCGCTGAGTGTGGAGAAGGAAGGAAGAGCAGCGGCCAGTGCTATATATCGACCTAATGGCCAAATATCGGTCGACCTCTAGTCCTTTATCAGCCCTGCCTGCGGGCCATTTTTAACCGGTCCGCGGGCCGCAAATGGCCCGCGGGCCGGTACTTTGAGACCCCTGGTCTAGAACATAGCCTTAATACAATATCAGTGGCCATCCACACACCCATTTGCAGACATTGAAGCAGCAAATGGACCTATATGCTGTGAGCAAGGGTTAAACCCTTAGACAGGAGCAATTACAGATAGTAGTGTAATAATCCAATTACTTAAAGCACAACACTGAATTTCACTCTGGCATTTAGACATAATAGGTTAATTCATATCATTAAACACATTGCATCCAAAAGCAGACCTTAAACGCATTGCAGCAACACAATGAATAGCAGTGGCATCCATACTGAAGCATCACTTTGTCATAAGCAGCACAATGAAGGTTTAATATACCTGGCAGGATCATCTACACTGGGCGACTGCCCTATAAAAAAGTTAAAAACAGCAAATCCAAGCATTAGAGCATTTGACACAGTGATCTCAAACCTGCAAAGCCAGGCCTTGCTGATTTAATAGGAAAGACTCAACTTTGCAGCAAACACCTGTATATCAGTTCATGCATTAGTAGTCCTACAGACAAACAAACCTTTGAGGCAAATGAAACAGACAGAACTATACACAGCAGTTTAACCTACTTTGGTAGCTTGTATATTAACAGCATAATGATTCAGACACACCATGACAGCCCATGGAAAGCTTACCTGACTGGAGGTGGCCACCAATCCATTCCCAGGCACCCACCTGGAGCTCCTGTCAGCTATTACAGCGGGCCAGCAGTTACCCCAACCTCATTTTGCTGCTTAATGCTGACTGAAAGCCCACAGTCCAGTCACAGGAAGCAGACAAGGAGCCATCTTGGAAGGGGGCAGGCCTAAAAACAATGCCAGCATCTTTGCAAGGAAAACCAACATATCCAAAGTCAGACTAACAAAATGTGTGTGTGGGGCCACAACTCACCAGGGAGGAGAGACTGGGTCAGTCCCAACCAACCACAAGGCAGAACTGTTTTACCTGCATCCAGAGACCAGTTTCCAGGCCTGGGGGGGGGGGGGTCTCCCTCGTATGGAAGTTTTACAACCGAACGAAGGGGCTTCTTCACAGGAAAGAGGCTGAACCTGTACTAATTGTGGACAAGGAAAGATTACTCCTGCGCTTGTGAGGGTCTGTTTGGGTTTGAGAAAAGTAGTATTGTGAAATTATAGCGAAGCTGAAAGAGATGGTGTTGCATGTCCCGCTGCCCAGAAAATGACCCCAGGGTGGTCAGGTAAGGCTATATGGAGAGTGATGGATGAAGGGCGCGTGATCAGTTGCTCATATCAAGAAGTATAAAATGTATTCAAATGAAAAGCCAATAAAGGCAAATAAAAGCGATTAAATAATGCCAATACTACATATCAATACACACAGGTAACAAAAGTATCATGAGCCCATATTGAGGCGGGTGTTTAGAGTTGGCTGACGTGTTTCGAGGATAACCTCTTCATCAGAGCCTTTGAGAACCAGGGCGCAGTCTCTATGGGCCAGTAGGCCAAAATCTGTACATCAACATAATGGCTGGTTGGAAAAGATGGCCTGAAACGGGGAATATGGTTTTCTGTGTTCCACACCAGTCCACGTATAAGCGTTCTATGTGGTAGTAGAAGGTGTGTGTGTTCTCCTTTAAATTTGTAGAGAAGGGATTGTAGGATGGTGTGGACCTGTCACTGGCTGGATGAAAGGGAGATTATTCAGCCTGTCTGTGTCCTCCTGGGAAAGTGCTGTCCAGCTCGGATCTCCTGCCATGTGTGAAGAACCCATCTGGATGATGCCTGCTGAGGTTCCCTGATCTCCTCTCTACTCTGCAATTCTGCACATAGCCAGCACACTGCAGAAAAAAAAAAGTGAGTGCTGCCTGTCACTTTCCCATCTCGCTGTGTCTGCTCAGGAACACGGTGGTCACAGCATGATCCAATAGATCCAATTTGCTTGACTCAATCACAAGGAAGCACACACTGATCCCACACATAGGTTACCCTTTTTGTTGGAATATCAGCCATCTTCTTTTGGAACACTATGCGTGCATACATAGTCTATTGGATCATGCTGTGACCACCGTGTTGGGCTCCGGCACTGTTCTCCGTCCTTGGAGGGTTCCCCTGTCTCAACCCCAGGGGAGACATCATGCCTGTCACCCCTGTCTTCCTTGGCAGATACCGGACTTGGCCTTGAGGCTGTGTATATATTACTTCACAACACTCCTGATGAATGGCTGTAATGCCAGGAAACGCGTTGAGTGCCACTAGATGCCCAAAGTTATCTATAATACATGTTTTTTAACCTATTTATCTTATCATGTACATTTAATATGTCTAATTCCTATTTGTATTGCATGCTATGTAGCAGCATATTTAGCGTAAGTCATGTGACTACCTAACTATTTGATACAATATTTTTCTTCAATGTAATAATAAATTATGTACTGTAACTTCAACTTTATGTTGTTTTTGTCCATATCTGACATGGCGGTCGTCTCATTTAAAGTCCCACAGTTCTCTTTTTTTATCACTAGCAATATCTTGGGTCCAGTAGCTTAACTGGCTTCCCTTTTATATCCAGTGTGGTAATGTGCAGTAATCACTGTGGACTGCCTTTGATCCCGGTCCATAAAGATGTGCGAACCATAGCCACAGGTCTTCAGGCAGCTGAAATACCACACACAGAGGGCAAGTCCATTGACGAATAAGGTTTTGGCACTCCCAAATGGCATTAGCATGCCACTCAGCTCTGAGAAGTTCAATCTTGTCCATGGGTTTCTCAGGGACATAGGAATATTGTAGTCTGTATTCTTGTGCAACTTTCTTATTGACTATCTGCTGCAGACCCAATAGTTTAACTATCTCCTTGGGATTCCCACACCCGGGGAGAACATAACAGTCAGATGACTTCTTCACAATAAAACATGGCAGCCATTGTTTGGGCTTCAGCACAGTTTGCAGTCTGTGGAGGCACAACCCTAGGATGCTCACCAGTCAAATCTTCCATCTTAACTCCCTGTTGTTTTTTCTCCAGCTTTAAAGCAGCTGGGACTGGTACAGACAGAGGTAGAGCACAGGAAAAAGTAGCCCAAGCTCAGTCTGATTACAGCCTAGCTGTACAGCAAACACAGAAAAACTAGGAACACTCTAGCTTAGGGCACCCCTTTTCACCAACCTCTTGTGACCAAGGCACAGTCATTCACATATTTCCTCAATACTCTCTTCTGATACAACTACGAGAAGGTTTTGTACCTAGCTACTTTTCCGAATGGAAAAATGATCTAGATCAGTGGCCTCCAAACTGCGTCCTTTTGCTTGAGTTTATCCAGCCCTGGAAGCACTATTCTTCACACTGATAAGAGGCAATATTCCTCCCGCTGACACCAACGATGGGGCCCTACTCCTTCCACTGACATCAAAGGTGGGGCAAAATTCCTCCCACTTATATAAATGATGGAACACTATTTCTGTTACTGACACCAAAGATGGGACTTCCTCCCATTAAAACCAACAATGAAGCTCTATTCCTTCCACTGACACCAACAATGTGCCACCATTCCTTCTCCTACTGACAATGTATTTTTTTTTTTATTCCTACTGACCACCAAGCCTGAGGTATTGTTTACTGCCACTAACCCTGGGGCATTTTCCAACACCATGCCCGCACTCTGGCCCCCCCTAAAATTAAATCGACAGTAAACTGGCCTTTTATTTAGAAAATTTGTAGATCCCTGTATGCGGCCAACATAATTTTTTTCTCTAGGTCAGCCTTTATCAACCTTTTTACCCCAGAGGAACCCCTAAAAAATTTTTCAGGTCTCGGGGAGCCCTTACCCAAACCACTTCATTTATGGGTCTATAGCAAAAACATCCCTTGCCTCAGTGGTCATTAGAAAGAATGCAACCCTTAGAGTGATGGTCGGAATGCCATCTCTATGGACAACTAAAAAGATAACTGGTGTCATGTTACTGGCTTTGCCAAGTGGCATTGTTCCTAGAACCATGCAGACAGCATCAAAAGGGAGGTCAGAGTCCCACAGCTTTAAGGAACCCCTAGCAACCTCTGGAGGAACTCTAGGGTTCCACAGAACCTTGGTTGAGATTGGCTGCTTTAGATCAAGGGTCTCCCAACTTTCTAAACAAAGGGCCAGACCTTCAGATTTTAGAGGGGCTGGACTGTGGTCCATCAGAGAAGAAAATGTCCTGGCATCAATGGGATTAAACAATGCCCCATGATTGGTATTAGAGGGAGTAATAGTGCCCCATCATTGGTGTCAGTGGGAGGAATAGTGCCCGGTCATTGGTGTCAGTGGGAGGAATAGTCCCCGATCATAGGTGTCAGTGGAAGAAATAGTGCCCCATCGTTGGTGTCAGTCGACGGAATAGTGCCCCATCAATGGTGTCAGTGGGAGGAATAGTGCTCCATCATTGTTGTCAGTGATAGGAATAGCGCTCCATCATTAGTGTCAGAGAAAGTAATAGCGCCCCATCATTGATATCAGTGAGAGGAATATTGCCCCATTGTTGGTGTCAATGGGAGAAATAGTGTCCCATCATTGGTATCAATGTGAGAAATAGTGTGAGATAGTTGGTGTCAGTGAGAGGACTAGTGCCCCATTGTCAGTGTCAGGAACTATGCCCCACTGTTGCTAACAGGGGGGGGGGGAATTAGTGCCCCGAGGGCCAGTAAAAAACAAAGAAAGGGCCACAGTTTGGAGACCACTGCTCTAGATGGTACCTGGTCCCTCAAAAGTTACATGATCAATTTCCTAATGCTTCATCTTTGTGCTGGTGAAAAAAGGCAGAAGGGTCCTTACACGTATTTTGGGACTGTGCCATTCTCTGTCCATGGACTGATATATGTGACATTACAAACTTACAGATATTGACTTGGGTCTAGAACGGGCCAAACTCTTAATGCACCTCCAGGAGATCTATAAATGCCGATAGATGAAGACCCTACTTATACAACTTCTCAACACTGCCAAAACCTGCATCCCACTCTTGTGGAAGCAAATTCAGTCCCTTACACGTTCCTTATGTTTGACCAAACTCAATGAGATCAAAGATTTGGAAGACCCAACCCTTTCACTTCAAAATAGGAGCAAACAATTTATGAAAACATAGTTTTATTGGCATGAATACTCATTCACCTTTGAATATTACTCACTTCTGTCTGCCCTGGGCTTCTAGATCCACTTTGACCTTGCAATATGATTTCCTAGTGTTCTTCTTCACTCTTTTTTTTACCTTGTTTATCCCTATTCATGTTACTCTCTGTCTACCTATGATGACGCTAGTCTGATTCCACCTCTATGGAATTTATGCAGTCACTTAAAGTGGGAGTGAACTTCCATACATGACTTTTACCTATAGGTAAGCCTATAATAAGGCTTACCTATAGGTACTGTAAATATCTCCTATTTAGGAGATATTTACTGTACATGCAGTCAGTGACAACACCAGCGCATGCGCTCTGAAGGTACAGCCACCGGGCAAACAAACAATGAAAAAAAAAAAAATTAGAGCTTTACTTGAATCGGAATATTTCAGATTCTTGCCTAAGACCATTTGTGACTAGTTCTCTTTAAGCTGAAGAGTCAGACTCAAAGTAAGTAAAGCTAAATAAGGTCAGCATGAATATTTTATATGCAAGCCTGCAGAGTTAAAGTCATTAAAGTTAGAATATTCTGATCCTGGTGTAAGCCCGGTCATGACAGGTTCTCTTTCAATTAGTGTTTCCCAGACTTGTTCATCCCAGCAACTTTTATACTTTTGCAAGTAACCTGCCAAGTCCTGACAAGGATGCTGAAAGTCAATCTATTGATTTTAAAACTAGGTCACTGCATGGAGGTTAGTCTATCTACGTTTTAAATGGACATAGCTTCAGGTATATATTTTATCGTTGGCTGCATTCCTGCTACATAATTATGTAGTTTAGCAATTATAAAAACACTATATTGTCAAAAGTATTGGGACACCTGCCTTTACACGGACATGACTTTTAATGGCATCCCAGTCTAAAGCCTCATACACACAATCCGATTATTGGCAGGGGATTGTGTGATGACAGACTGTTGGCCTAAAATCCGACCAATAAGCCTCGTACACACGATCGGATTTTCCGATGGGAAATGTTCAATGTCAGGCTGTTGGTGGTAAATCCGACCGTGTGTATGCTCCATCAGACAATTGTTGTCGGACTTTCCGCTAAATGTTGGCTAGCAGGTTTTCAAATTTTCCGTCAACAAATGTGTGTTGTCGGATTTTCTTATCGCGTGTACACAAGTCTGTCGGACAAAAGTCCAAAGTACAAACACGCATGCTCGGAAGCAAGGACAATTCACTTCTTCTTTAATGGGATAATAATGAAGCTGCTTTGCTGGTGATACTGATGGAGTTATTGCAAACACATTTTCAAAGGCTTTTTTTTCTAGTGATATCAAGAATAATATTATTATGTTTTTTTATTTTTTTGGGCAAGTTACCACAACACCATTATCCTGTAGTTTTTAAGATCAAAGATACAACTATGTTGGTGTTCCTTGTGAATTTTACATTGTATTTTTTTTAAATGTAACTGCCTACTCCCAAACTGTCATTTGAAGTAAAACACATACCCAAGTATTATTCTCTACAATTTTTTTTATTGTGCATTAAAAAAAAGAAAACAAATAAAATTAGACATGTTATCTGCCAATAGAACTTAACCAAAAAGTGCATTCTATGCATCCAAAAATATAAACAAATCAAATCATTATTATTCAACCAAAAAAATAATGTCAAAGCAATAACTCCAAGGCTAATAATAAATAACACGTTATCTCCTCTGATTCCGCAACATGTCTGGTTGACGAACGGCCGTTCAGAAACGAAATGAAAAGCGCAAACTGAAAAGTGTGAAATGAAAAGTGCGAAATGAAAAGCGCAAATCAACACTCACCAAACTTCTACTAACACGAAATTAGCAGAAGGAGCCCAAAGGGTGGCGCTAAAGAGCTGAAAAACAACGTAGTACGTCACTACGTTCGTAATTGTTCGCTAACATTTGTGTGGCTGTGTGTATTCAAGACAAGTTTGAGCCAACGCCCTTCCACGGTTTTGTTGGTAGAAAATCTGATTGTGTGTACAAGGCCTTCAGACAATTGTTGTCCAACTTTCGGCCAACAAATGTTGGATGACAGGCTAGTAAATTTTCGACAGATAGCGGTCTGTTGTCGGATTTTCATATTGTCTGTACACAAGTCCGTCACACAAAAGTCCAAAGTACAAACACGCATGCTCGGAATCAATGCTCACCAAACACAACATTAGCAGAAGGTGCCCAAAGGGTGGAGCTCAAGAGCTGAAATCCCTCATAGTACGTCACTACATTCATGTTTGTTGGCCGACAATTGTGTGCCGTTTGTATGCAAGACAAGTTTCTGGCACACACCCTTTTGACAAAAGTCTGACGCTCTGTTGGCCAACAATCCGACCGTGTGTACAAAAAAAAAAAATATATGAAACAAACATGTGTCAAGCACATAAAATGTGTCACTGTGTGTCCATATTAATCATTATTCAAAGTCTACTGTGCAATATGTCTCAAAGACACCAATGTGATATATTAACATAAATGTCCAAAAACTAATCAAAAAAATTGTGTCCAAACAATTTTTCAAAAACGACAAACAGATGAGTAAAGGTGCACTGTTCCCATTTTTCCTTAATAATGACATCCAATAAAGTGCTTCTGTGTTCCACCAATGCTCAAAAGTAGAATTAGTGGCCTTTTACCAAATCTCCATGATCTCCAAATTATAAGAGTTCATGAACAGCGTGAGTTGCAGAGCTTCCTTCAATCTCCCAGGTTCAGCTGTACATCGGCACTGTGTGGTAGTGGATCATATGTTCAACCATAGATGCCCCAATCATTCTCCACACCAGATCTCGAGTAAGGGCCATCTTGAGTAAGGGCAAATTATTCATGTAGCACTTACTTCCTGGAATCCAACTGTACTTAGCTCAAGCATGCCCTCAAGCAATTGTGCTTAGAAGAGAAAACCACTCTTCCTCTCATTCCCCCCTGAAGACTCCTTGGTTTTCCTAAAAAAAAGTAACCCAGTTTTTGACCCTCCTGAAGACTCCTGGGATGTATGACATTGTTTGTCTAGGCAAGAAACCAGGAAGTAACTGAGGTACTGTAAAAAAAAAAAAGTTTTTCTATCTATTTACTAACGCTAGCAGCATGAGGATTAAAAATCGTCAATATTAATTCAGAGAGTGAAGTCCCACTTCAACCACTTGCCGACCAGCTGCTGTCATTATACTGCGGCAGGTCGGCACCATCCCGTGAACTGTCGTAGCTATATGTTGGCCCCTTTAAGCGAGTTAGCAGACACGCGCGTGTGCCCGCTGCACAGCAGGGGTGCCGATGCTCATGACCGGCGGTCGCAATGACCGCCGTCCACGAGCATGTGTGGGCACGAGAGGCAGAACAGGGACGTGTGTGTGTAAACACACACGTCTCAGTTCTGTGAGGAGAGGAGAGAGAGTTTGTGAGTTCCTAGAAGCTGGGAACCACGATCTCCTATAGTCAGTCCCACCCCCCATAATTAGAACACACCCAGGGAACACAGTTAACCCCTTGATCGTCCCCTAGTGTTAACCCCTTCCCTGCCAGTGACATTTATACAGTAATTAGTGTATTTTTATAGCACCGATCACTGTATAATTGTCAATCGACCCAAAAATGTGTCAAAAGTGTCCGATGTGTCTGCCATAATGTCGTAGTCTCAATAAAAATCGCAGATCACCGCCATTACTAGGAGAAAAAAAATAAAAATAAAAATGCCATAAATCTATCCCCTATTTTGTAGACGCTATAACTTTTGCGCAAACCAATCAATATACGCTTTTTGCGATTTTTATTACCAAAAATATGTCGAAGAATACATATCGGCCTAAACTGAGGAAAAAAATTAGCTTTTTACAAAAAAAAATTGGGCTATTTATTACAGCAAAAAGTAGAAAATATTGTGTTTTTTTCAAAATAGTCGCTCTTTTTTTGTTTATAGCGCAAAAAAACCCAAAAACGCAGAGATGATCAAATACCACCAAAAGAAAGCTCTATTTGTGGGGAAAAAAGACATCAATTTTGTTTGGGTACAATGTCGCACGACCGCGCGATTGTCAGTTAAAGCGACGCAGTGCCGTATGGCAAAAAATGGCCTGGTCATTGAGCAGCCAAATTTTCCAGGGCTGAAGTGGTAAAGCATCCATCAAGCATGTTTTTTAAAGGATTTGTGTTTTTCCACGTTGGTCTCAAAGTCACATTAAAAGGAGCTTCCTTTGCTGTATTGTATTTAAAAATCATTTTTTTGCTTTGTTAAATATTCCCTATGGCAGTGCCCACACAATAACGTGACTAGTAGCTTAGGATTTCGTATATAGGTTCCCTCTCCTCCAAAGGCTTCAAGGAACACAAGCAGATTCACTCATCCCTAGTTATTAAATTGTATGATTTTTTTTCATTGGTAGGGAAACTCCTATTTTGCTTGGTACTGAACAACATAATTCATCCTACCTTCACTTGTGTTATAGGTCTACATGGACTATATAGAGGTGAGAAAACCTTCTTTTATGTTACAAAATGATGGTTATTTTTAGGAGGGTAGAAAATCACACCATAAATGTGTGAACATCTCACAGAACGTTCAACTACCTGCTATCGGTAGCATACTTTTCTAGTTTTACTAGATTTTACATTGGAAAAAAATTCTAAATCTCTAGGCAACCTTGCTACTGGGCATTTTATTTCCTGATATGATAGAAAAGACAAATATGTAAATTAGGGGCTTCATTAAATGCAACCTGAAATCTAGTTTCACATGAAACCTAAATTTAAATAAACATACATTTTGAGCCCTAAAGGTTCACAAATTATCTTAAAGATACAGCTACTTTTCTGAATTCTGATTGGTTCCTCATTTCAAGGAGTAGTAGATTTACTTCTAGCTGGATAATTGTATAAGATATCCTCACACCCGCACAAACAAAACTGTGCCTCAAATAATGAAAGCAGTACCTTAAAGAAAAAATGGATACCAAACACGTAAATTATATATACATATATATACATATACAAACTATATATTACCAAAAGTATTGGGACTCCTGCCTTTACACGCACATGAACTTTAATGGCATCCCAGTTTTCGTCCATAGGGTTCAATATTGAGTTGGCTCACCCTTTGCAGCTATAACAGCTTCAACTCTTCTTCCAGGAGTGCATTTGTGAGGTCTGGCACTGAAGTTGGAGAGAAGGCCTAGCTGGCACTCTCCGCTCTAATTCATCCCAAAGGTGTTCTATCAAGTTGAGGTCAGGACTCTGTGCAGGGGAGTCAAGTTCCTCCACCCCAAACTCACTCATCCATGTCTTTATGGACCTTGCTTTGTGCACTGATGGGCAGTCATGTTCGAACAGGAAGGGGCCATCCTCAAACTGTTCCCACAAAGTTAGGAGCATGAAATTGTCCAAAATGTCTTGGTATGCTGACGCCTTAAGAGTCCCTTTCACTAGAACTAAGAGGCCAAGTCCAACCCCTGAAAAACAACCCCACACCATAATCCCCCCCTCCACCAAATGATTTAGACCAGTGCACAAAGCAAGGTCCATAAAGACATGGATACGCAAGTTTGGGGTGGAGAAACTTGACCTCAACCGGATAGAACAACTTTGGGATGAATCAGAGCTGAGACTGTGAGCCAGGCCTTCTCGTCCAACATCAGTGCCTGATCTCACAAATGCGCTTCTGGAAGAATTGTCAAACATTCCCATAGACACACTCCTAAACCTTGTGAACAGCTTTCTCACAAGAGTTGAAGCTGTTATAACTGCAAAGGGTGAGCAAAATCAATATTGAACCCTACAGACTAAGACTGGGATGCCATTAAAGTTCATGTGCGTGTAAAGGCAGGCGTTCCAATACTTTTGGTAATATATATATATATATATATATATATATATATATACATAGGTTTAGAGAGCTGCTTGGCATCAGACTTAAACTAATGCCACGTACACACGAGCGTACTTTTCGACCGGACTGGTCCAACGGTCTATCCGGCGGACTTCCGATGGACTGTCCGAACAAACGGACTTGCCTACACACGATCACACCAAAGTCCAACGGATTCGTACGTGATGACGTACGACTGGACTAAAATAAGGAAGTTGATAGCCAGTAGCCAATAGCTGCCCTAGCGTCGGTTTTCGTCCGTCGGACTAGCATACAGACGAGCAGACTTTTCGATACGAACTGGGTTCGGCGGAGTTCGGACGTAAAGATTTGAAACATGTTCCAAATCTAAAGTCCGTCAGATTTTCGACCGGAAAAGTCCGCTGCGGGTCCGATGAAGCCCAAACACGGTCGAATTGTCCGCCGGCCAGTCCGGTCCAAAAGTCCGCTCGTGCGTACGTGGCATTAGTCTGGAATATTATAATATAATCTTCCAGGTACCTAAGGATTTGACTACGCTCTTAAAAATACCCACATAAAACATTTTCGCTATTTGGAGCGCAGATGGAGCGCAAACTGGCGTCTTTAGCTTATATTCAATGCCTGTGTGTTTTTAACCTAAGTAAGTGCAATTTTATTCCTTTTATCCATTTTATCCATTTAAATTGATATACTAATTACATTATGATGGATCCTTTATCTCTCTCTCCTTGTGAATGAGATTCACCGCAGAGTCCATTTAAGGTTCAAGAACGCTATTAGCCCTCAATCACATTGGAGCAATTTGTCATGGATTTGACAGGTCAAATCGCATGACAAGTCGCAGCCTATTGCTGGCAAAGACACTGTTCCAAGCGGTGTGACGCCGACTTTGCGGCGCGACACCCATTTGTAAAAGTAGTTCCTGCACTACTTTAGGCAATTTCAGGTGCGACTTCAATAGACATCTGTGTGTGAAGCCGCACAGATGTCTTTCAAGTTGCACCCGAAGTCGCACTGACATGCGGCTTTGAAATTGTGCAATTTCAGATGAAGCCGCGCAATTTTAAAGCCACGTTCAATGTGGAAGCGGGCTAAAGGGTATAGTGGCTTCCACTTATCCATATGTACAGGATGTTATGCGAGATGGAATAGGGAGCGGATTGCTATACAATGGCTGTGTGTGGGAGATCACCAAATGGGTGGAAATTAAGCGCTTTGAGACTTCCTTTTGACTAAAGGAGTCATAAATTTCCGGCGAGTGTGGTGTGCATCTATTTGATGAAGATGAAGAGCACAAATTTTTGGTGTCATATTAATCACATTTTTTGGATTTCTTGCACTCGGCACTTATGTTTGCACTGTTTACATATAACAAATGGACATTTATGTTTTTATATTATGTTTTATATTTGGAATGTTCACTGTTATGCCCCGTACACACGGTCGGATTTTCCGACGGAAAATGTGTGATAGGACCTTGTTGTCGGAAATTCCGACCGTTTGTAGGCTCCATCACACATTTTCCATCGGATTTTCCGACACAAAAAGTTTGAGAGCAGGATATAAAATTTTCCGACAACAAAATCCGTTGTCGGAAATTCCAATCTTGTGTACACAAATCCGACGGACAAAGTGCCACGCATGCTCAGAATAAATAAAGAGATGAAAGCTATTGGCTACTGCCCCGTTTATAGTCCCGACGTACGTGTTTTACGTCACCGCGTTTAGAACGATCGGATTTTCCGACAACTTTGTGTGACCGTGTGTATGCAAGACAAGTTTGAGCCAACATCCGTCGGAAAAAAAAAAAAATCCTAGGATTTTGTTGTTGGAATGTCCGAACAAAGTCCGACCGTGTGTACGGGGCATTATTGTTACTTTAAATTATGCATTTTTTTATGATTTTATGTGGGTATTTTTTTGAAACACCGAATAAATGAAAAAAAAATGGAAAAAAAATGGAAAACTGGATAATAATTTGTTACCTTTAGCACCAAGTATCCTAAACAATTGTCAAGTTTGTTTATCTAAAAGAAATATTATTTTCAATTTTTTTATTCCTATTTTATATCAGCGCTGCGGATCACCTCCAACCTCTTTTAGCTACCTCCTGAGCTGAAGCCGGGATTTTGACAAGATAACAAATAACTTTGACAGAGAGTGGCTTCAGTCTATTATATTGGTGAATGCATGGAATGGCACGTGCTCCCATAGGAGACCGACACCTGTAGCAGTGTTAGAATCTGGTGAGATTCATACACAAGGGGCTTGGAGCAGCACTGTCAGCATTAATCACAGCAGCTACACATCATTGTTCAGCAATGACTTCCTGATAGTGAAAATGATGGACTATGCCATCGTAATATGTGTTAGCACAGCAGCCTGTAGTCTACACCAAGGGTGCTGTGACCGGGTGACAAGCTGGGACATAGCTGGCAAACCGTTGTCACTGTAACAGGATGCACAATCAGCCAAATGATCAGACAGACTAGCTGTAACTGGCAGCTCACTAAACAGTTGCAAAGTATAAATAATAATGCAAAAAGGGTCGAAATGGCAGACACTGCAAAATAATGCAAAATAGATCATGAAAGCTACACAAACATAGATTTTTCACAGCAATGAATCAGGCATATGCTTGTGCGCAGGGTGTGCAAGGTGTAGGCACACCCTAATCATTCTGTGAGGTGCCGATTCCCCCTACTGCCTGGGCTTCCCCCCGTGTTGCCCCCCCCCATGCAGTTCTGCTGTCTGCTGGTCTCCCTCCTCTCCTCTCAGCTGCTGTGGGGGATGTTTCAGGATGGAGAGCGGGGGAAAGGGCTAGTCAATATGTAATTTACCAGCCCCTTCCTTTTTCTAAATGAACACAGTGAACGCACTCACTCACTGTGTTCATTCATAACTGAAGCATAGTAAACTGTGTTTACACTGCTTCTTTTTGTAAATGAACAGGAAGCCACTCAGCACAGAGCACTTCCCATTCTTTTACTGTCCAGTGCAGCTGAGTCTGCAGAGAAAAGCATTTGTGATTAAAGGGAAGTTCCACTTAAAAAAAAAAATACTGCAGCTGCTGACTTTTAATAATTGGACACTTACCTGTCTCAGGGTCCAGCGTTGCGGGTGATTGAAGCCCCACTCGTCTCCCCATCCGCTCGGCGGCGCCGGTATTTTAACTGTGGGTGCAAGTGTGAGCCATGCCGCGCGCTGTGACTGGCTGCGCAATCATCTGGGACCTGTCACGTGTCCCAGATGATTGCCTAGAGCAGTGATGGCGAACCTTGGCACCCCAGATGTTTTGGAACTACATTTCCCATGATGTTCAACTACACTGCAGAGTGCATGAGCATCATGGGAAATGTAGTTCCAAAACATCTGGGGTGCCAAGGTTCACCATCACTGGCCTAGAGGGAGGGGGGAGAGGTGATCTCCCTTCCTGCGCCGAGGGAAGTGACGTCAGGAGCCCAGGCGCTGAGGGAGGCAGATTTCGAGGGACCACATAGCAACAGGCATAAAAAGGTAAGTAAAAATAAAAAATTTTTAAAATTTTTTTTTTTATTTTTTTCATGCACATTAATGACATTTTTTTTTTGGGGTGGAACTCCACTTTAAGCTTTGGGTGCGCACCCTAATGCAATAGGCTGCGCACACTTGTGGAATCAGGGTAACATGCATGCATAACATTGTCTCTGTAAGACTCTATTACAACAGGGAGCCAAGCTGAGAATTACTTTTTTCAACTAAACAGTACAGAAAACAGATATTTGCATTTGTCCACATAGACAGCTAACATTTCGGTCAAGTCCAGGCTAGCTCTTGTAACACAGGTGAACAGCTGGAGGGATCCCAAGCCCTGCAAGGCCACTTCACTGGAGCTGCAGCAATTTGTTGGTAATTGGGGAGGTGCCCCCCAAATAGTTGCATAGCTCCCAACTGTCCCTGATTTGAAGGGACTGTCCCTGATTTGGACCAATGTCCCTCTGTCCCTCATTCCTCCTCATTTGTCCTTCATTTTGGTCTGATCTATATAGATGTATATTAAATGCACTTTTTATCTATCAAAAAGTGTTTTCTAGAGCTAAACCTCTCATTTAATTTCTAAATTGCTGCATTTATAAATTCCAAAAGCCAATATAAAGGAATAGTAATGGTAAAAAAAGCACCTGTGGGTTTAACCAATCTTGATTTTTTGTACAATACTCCTTTAAGGGGGCATGGCAGGGGGTGTGTCCTATGCCTGCATGCTTTTGCTGATAGGTGTCCCTCATGCCCATCTCAAAAAGGTGGGAGGTATGTAGTTGTGTCTTTTGGAGAAGCTTTGGCCCAGCTGCCCGCATGGTGACACTGACAGTGGAGGGCCTCTCACCTGGCTACAGAGCACTTGCCTAGCTACTTCTGTCACATTAGGGTTGTCCTCTCTGAGCTGCTGAGAGAGGGACGCAGACATACTTGTTTTTCCTAGGCATGTCAACCCAGGGAGGAAGAGGAATTAAAGGAGCCATCAACTGCATCTGAGCCTGGTGAGTCAATGCCTGAACAAGGACCTTCATGGCAGGATGACTTATTTTTTTAATGAAATCTGCATAGTTAATTAATACCCTGTTTCCCCGAAAATACGACCTAGCGTGATTGTTGGTGATGGCTGCAATATAAGCCCTACCCCCCAAATAAGCCCTAGTTAAAGTCCTTGTAGGTCTTATTTTTAGGGTAGGGCTTATTTTCGGGGAAACAGGGTAGGGCCTATTTGGGGGGTAGGGCTTATATTGCAGCCATCACTGACAATCACGCTAGGTCTTATTTTCGGGGAAACAGGGTATGTGCGTTTAGTAATTGAGTTTAGATACACCTTTATTAGAGGGATGGTGTTTATCTCATGCTACTGACCAGTTTACCTACTGCAATCATCATCATCTCATTTACAACACTTTGATTTCAAATTCCAACAAGAGGTGACATCTTTCTAAAATTGCCAATTTAGTTTATCCTTGAATCAGAAGTATCAATAAGAAATACACTTTTTGCTGATTCTGGAAGTTGATTTGTGAGCCCTTAGTGCAGCCAGCAATCATTGATTTACGGCTGTAGGTGAATTTAAATACATGTACATATATATATATATATATATATATATATATATATATATATATTTGCAATATAAAAAATATAAAAACGATATATAGACATAGTACAAAGTTCATTTAACATATTTGTGTGTGTCTGTTTTAACCAAAACATGTATGTCCTAATATGTATACCATGTAAAGCAACATATTAAACAGCACACAATAATTCCTAACTTTATTTTTTTTATTTTATGGAACAATCTCTCCTCAGGGCTGAGATGACTGGTGGCCCTCCAGCTGTTGCAAAACTACAAGTCCCATGACGCATTGCAAGGCTGACAGTTACAAGCATGAATCCCACAGGCAGAGGCATGATGGGACTTGTAGTTTCCCAACAGCTGGAGGGCCGCCAGTTTGAGACCCCTGCTCTGGAGTCTATACCTCTTTTAATACAAAAAAATATTTTGCTAGTATTTGCTAGTACGTAATATTTTGCCAGTAAGTATAAGACCATTAAGGCCACTCTGCTGTTCACCTAATTAGTTTAAATCAAAGCAAAATATTTTTTTGTATTAAAAGAGGTATCGACTCCAGAGCAGGGATCTGAAACTGGCGGCCCTCCAGCTGTTGCGAAACTACAAGTCCCATCATGCCTATGCCTATGGGAGTCATGCTTGTAACTGTCAGCCTTGCAATGCGTCATGGGACTTGAAGTTTTGCAACAGCTGGAGGGCCGCCAGTTTGAGACCCTTGCTCCAGCGAGAGAGATCATTTTGCCCCTGTACAAATCATTAGGAAGACCTCAACTGGAATATGCAGTTCAGTTTTGGGCATCAGTTCTCAAAAAGGATATCGGGGTACTAGTGAAAGTGCAGAGAAGGACAACCAAACTGATAAGAGGCATGAAGGAGCTCAGCTGTGAGGAAACATTAGAGGAACTGAATTTATTCTCTCTTGAGAAAAGTAAATTAGTAGGGATATCATCACCATGTACAATACGTAAGTGATCCATATAGTGAACTTGATGGAGAGTTATTTCTCTTTCAGGTCATTACAGAGGACAAAAATCTGGATGAAAAGAGATTTACCCTTCAAATATGGAAAGGTTTCTTCACAGTAAGAGCTGTGAAAATGCGTTGAATAGACTCCCGCTGGGCCTAGATTGCTTTAAAAAATATCTGGATGAATTCCTTAATGCTCAAGATATAGCTGGATATTAAAGTAGGCAACAAATTTTTTTTCAATTTTGGTTAGAGCAAGGGGGGGTACTAACCCCTGTCAGATTTATTTTGGCCCTCTGTGTCCCACTGCAGAGATTTCCCTTCACTTCCTGTCCCATAGCTAAACCGGAAGTGAGAGGAAATCCCTGCAAATTAAGGGAATTCCTTGGGGACCCCTATGTCACCAGAACTAGTGTCCCCATTGGAACATTTCCCCTCTATTACTTTTCTGGGGACAACCCAAAATTTGGGGTGTTTCTTTTATTTTGACTTTCAATGATAATGGTAAACAGGACAAATAGAGAGGTTGAATCTCCTTAACAGGGGCACAGACAGCAATAATAACTGATAGGTGTTTTAATCTATCTCTATCCAAAACTAAAAAAAAAAAAAAAAGTTTAGCCTATAGTTATACTTTAACATTTATAAGTAATAACACCATAGAATACAGATCCACTGAATATTCGATTGCCTTTGGGGGAATTAGGAAGGAATTGTTTTTCATATGATATATGTAACAAATATTCGTTGCCCCCCCCCCCCAAAAAAAATTGCTTTATAAATGAAGAATACAATTTAAGTGAATGAACAAACACACTCCAATAAATAACTTCACATCAGAAATCCTCCCATCATATCAGCCCCCCTTTTTACATCGGTGTCTCTCTTTCACATCAGAAGCTGACATGACATCATAGCCCTTCTTTCATATCAGAGTCCCCCCATACATATAGGGTCCCCATCAGTGCCCCCCTTATATCAGAAACCTCATCAGGGTCTCCATTAGTCTCCAAATTGCTGCATTTGTAAATTTTAAAAGCCAATATTAAGGAACAGTAGTGGTAAAAAAAATCACTTGTGGATTTATAGTGGAGTTCCACCCACTTTTACAACTCTTCAGCATCCCTCACTAAACTGTGCACTGTAAACAAATTGGATATTTTTTAATTTTTTTTCTCAGCACCTACTGTATATCTGCTGTATTCATTTTTCACTTCCTCCTCCCTGGCCACGGCCCATCGCATCATTTCCTGTTTACAATGTCTTCTGGGAAGGGGCGGCAACTTCCTCTGAAACTGCCGTTGCTATGGAAACCTGACCTGAAACCTATTACACTGCTTGTGCTGCACTGAGCATGTGCGAGATCTGCAAGGATGAGATCCAGGTAGAAATACAGTCTGGCTGCAGATGCCCACACTTAGGATGGCCACAGCCTGCTGTAATTTTATAAAATAACAAACTACTGCTATAAACTAACAAAACAGACCTTAGTTTACAGACTAACTTTACTAGAATACATTAAGCTTGTGTATTATAGGGGTATTTTTATTTAAAAAGTATAATTTTGGCCGGAACACCACTTTAATTAACCTTTTTTTTTTGGTTAATTCTTAAGGGGGTGTGGCAGGGGGGGGGCGTGTCCTATGCCTACATACATTTGCTAGTAGGTGTCCCTCATTCCCATCTCAAAATGTTGGGAGGTATGTGATTGGCCTTTTTTTTTTTAAGCAGAATCTAAAATTCTTTATTTTCCATTTCTGTTTTGCAGTTCAGCAGGAGACATTGTAGCAAGTTACAGCAAATGTTCCATTTGCACCCAGTACACATCAATACAATGCAATGTGTGGGTATGAACTGGTCCTATTGGAAAGTGTAGATTCAGCTTAGGTAGCCCATTACATGTAGTGTGAATGGACCCTAAAGAAAAAAGTGTGGTCAAAAAGGGTATTTACTGGTTAAACCAATCATTTTGTGCATTACTTCTTCATTGTCTGTGCAACTGGGGGCTTAACAGAGGTGTTTCCTTTGCATACATACTTTGTGATAATGGTGTCCTTGCTCGTTTACCTCCCAACTTTCTAAGGTGAGAAAGAGGTAACCCTTTATCACAAAGGGTCACCTTTATAACTGTCTAAAAAGCCATCATATCTTTTCATTTTGTATTTTTTTTATATCTCTTGTGTTCTATTTTGGCTTAATTAACAACTAATTTACAAACAGGAATATATGGATAAAAATTGGCATTGTTCTTATGTGAGTTTGCTGTACGCAGTTTTCTTCTAAATATTTTTTTTTTTCAACCAAACAAAACCAATTGTAAAATTTGTATCTTAGTTTTCATCTGGTGGAAGGAGGTGAAAGGTGCTTTTCATATGTAAAGCTTGAAGTTGTTTGAGGAAATATATCATGTTTTAGAAGATGAATCAGGGTAGAACTGTAGATCTTAGTAGCCCAGCTAGACATAGGGAAAGACTTTTCAAGTTTTTCCTGCACTTGGCATTTAAAAAAAAACAAAACCCTTTTAACCCCTTTTGTACTCAGCTTAATCTGCTATCACAGCCAGTGGTGTATTTTTGGTTTTGTGCTGCCCTAGGCAAGACAAAAATCGAGTCCCCCCCCCCCCCCATGTAAATTTGTCCCACCCCACCTGTGGTATACCGTTCTTGTCTCAGGGTCTGATGAGGAAGCTGCAGCCATTCAGCTGCGGCTTCCTCACCAGACCCTGAGACATGACTCAACGGGACATTGGATGGGGTCAGCAGGCTAGAGGATGGGTTCAGCAGGGTATAGGACAGGGATCAGTAGAGCAGAGCATGGGGTCAGGGGATGGGGTCAGCAGGGCAGAGGACAGGGTCAGTGGCTAGGAGGATAGGGTCAGCAGGGCAGAGGACAGGGTCAGTGGGGCAAGGGATGGGGTCAGTGGGGCAGAGGACAGGGCCAGTGGGGCAGGGGGTGGGGGCCAGCGGAGCAGAGCACAGGGACAGTGGGACAGAGGATAGGGTCAGCAGGGCAGAGGACAAGGCCAGTGGGGCAGGGGATGTGGTCAACGGGGCAGAGGACAGGGTCAGTGGGGCAGGGGATGGGTAGGGTCAGCAGGGCATAGGACGATGATCTCATACCTGTGACCAATGATCGCAGTATTATCTCAGTAAGTATAAACAATGTAGTGGTTGTGTCTGGAAGTTTAGTTGCAGCATTTTCCCCTCCTACCCTCCAGAGACAGGCAGAAGGGACACACACAGACTACAGTGACCTCACACTGTTCCTTCTGCAGTTCCCTTGTCCCCGTCCCCCCAGACACAGCCCAGGTGGGGAACCCCAGGTGTCATCACTGACCTGCCAGGCACTTCTCTCGGATGTTCTTCCTTAGCAGGTCCCAGGCTTTGGTGGTGGAGTCCTTTAACTGCTCACTCAGAGACATCCTTAAGAGGAATTTGGCAGACTGTTTCTTTGTCATTATAAATCCCTCAGCATCATCATCATCCTGGCTCCTTCCCTAAATGGCTCTGCATGTGTGTGTCCCGACAGGTGCAGGAGGAGCAGGAGGAGGAGGTGAGAGGCTACAGCTAGACTCTGCACTGCCCCCGTACTGCATCTGGCTCCGCTCTGCTCTGCACACAGCCTCCCACTAGCCAGCCTCCTTCTGGGATTGGCACTCGTCTGAGTCATTAATCCAACCCCTGTAGCGGAGCCCTGGGTGGGCAGAAGAGAGGGAGGGGTCAAGGGGGACAGGGGCTGATAATCTCAGGCAGGGACACTGGCAGAGTTCTGAGCTGTCCTGTTTAGGAGCGGTTCTTTATTTAGGTAAATTAGGCGTCCGCGATGCCTAATTAAAGAGCCACCTCTGCTCTTCTGCCTGTGGGCCAGTGCTGCCCAAGGCAAATGCCCTTTTTGGCTCCTGGTATATACGCCCCTGATCTCAGCGCCTCTTGCGGCAGCGGATAATGGTGATTCAGTGCTGCAAGCCAGGCCTGCTGCCAACTGGTCTTGCCTCCATTCCATTGCTATATCATCCACTGATTCTGAATCTCTAGGGCCTTGTAAGGACTCTACACACTGACCCCAAGAAAAATTCCTGTCCTACGGTGACAGGAAGCTCCTATGTTGTTCCTTAAGTAATGTTACCCTAGGATGCAAAGGAGAATACAAACTGTAAGTGCCAATGCACTGGCAACATGTTGATTGCTTCCTTACTGCTTCAGCATCACACATAGCCCTGGTGATTGACAATATCTCTCAAGGCTCTGCTGGCTTCACATTGGCTGTCCAAGCCATTGAGTAATGCACACCCACATGCCACATCTTTGGAGGAAGCAAATAAAATGGAGCAAGATTGAAGTACACTGTACACAGAGTGTGTTAGACCAAAAGGTACGTTCAAAAGGATATGTTTTTTGGCCTAGGAATGCACGTTATAAACACTTGTAGGTTAGATTTACGTTTTTTGGGGAGAGGATTTAATTACACCTAAAGTGGAGTTTCCCATTCATTACAACAAGTAATAGATTTGTAAATTTACAGTGCATTCAATTCTATGTCTGGTGTTCGATACATCACTATTGATCAATAGTTGGGTGGCAGCACTTTGAATGACACCATGAATGTGTCGGTGTGTCATAGAAATGTCAATGGCTTGTTTTTGCACCTTTATGTGTGGTTTAACAGCTGTACGCATACTTTAATAATGTGTAATGTGTAACTGTAGTCTCTCTTGAAATCTCGACTGTAGTGGTGTGAAAGCTCATGGCATTACTTTGTCAAAGAGGTTAGAGGATACAATTTTCCCTGTAAATGTGCACAGGTTATGTGTTTTTGTGACTGCGAGTTCCTGTAGTAATTGTACTAAAAAGTTACAAATCAGTTCCTTGCAGCTGAAGAAGAGATAAGTGACTTTCCTATGCGATATCGCTACACAGCAGGTAAGTATACAACATTAAACAAGTATTAAACAAAAAATGATAGCCTTTATTATCACTTTAATCTCTCCCCCTCCCCCTGTCTCTCCCCCTTCCCCTGTTTTTTTCCTCCTTCCCCCCATTTCCCTTTGTCTTTCCATCTGTCTTTCCCCTCTCTCTCCTTCCTTTGTCCCCCCCTCTCTGTCCCCCTTTCTCCCTCGTTCCAGTCTCTCCCTCCCTCTCTCTCTTATTTATCTCCCCCTCTTTCTCTGTGCCTCCCATGTTTCCCTACCCCACTGTCATTCTAACTGCTGCACTCTATATGCCTATGTTGTGTGTTATTTACTCCTGACCCCTGCACTCTGTACATTTCATTGTTTCTTATATAGCTCTGACCCTTGTCTCAACAGTTGCTGATTTTATTGAAATTTTTGCTTAAGGTAGGCTCAGTCAGACAAAGTGATATTTTTTGTGTCCAGAAAATCACATGTAATTAAAAAATATAATTGTTTGTCAGGGCTGGGCTCAGCCCTTCCTTCTCAAAGCTGGCCACTTAGCTGTCGGCAAATTGCCAGCTCCTTCTTCTCCACAGTGACTCACCTGTTGATGATATCTTGCTCATCAGTCCTGCCTACTTAAGCCATCCAGCCGAGATGATCTCTGCCTTCGCCTTGGTCACATCTCTAGAGACGCTCTACTGTGTTCCGGTTAAAGACTTGCTTGGCTGACATTCCTTCTGGCTCCAGATCCTGCTTGCTGTTCTACTACGCTCATCTATGGCTCCCTGACGTTTTGGCTTGTCTGGCTTATCCGTTTCGTTTCCTGAACTCTGGCTATGTTTTGACTACGCTTACTCTGTTTACCTTTTTATTATTATTATGATTAAACAAATGTGATTTAACTGTACTTCAGTAATCGTACTGTCTCAGTCTGATTCATGGTTTCTGACAGTAGGCGAAGGCCATGAATTTAGAAGATGCAGTCAATCCACTTGTTGGTAATATTTTTTCTAGATTGGATGAGCAGGATCACCGCATGGATTAGTTTGCCATAGCGTTACAAACGCTCCTGAGTCACACGGCTCACTGGAATCTCCTACTATGGCTGCTCCAGTACAACCTGTGTTGTAGGCCATCCCTGCTGCTGCTCCAGTCTCTGTGCAGGCACCCGCTTCAAGTTTCACCTCTATAAGAGGTATGTCTTTTTCCTCTCTGCTTCCCCAGTGATTTGGGGTGATTCAGTACAATTCAGAGGGTTTCTCAACCAGGTTGAGATATACTTTGAGATGCTGCCCCAGGCGTTTCCCATGGAGAGAAGAAAAGTAGGTTTCGTGATATCTTTGCTTTCTGAGAGAGCCTTGGCCTGGGCAAACCCTCTATGGGAGACGCAAAAACCTGTTGTCTTGAGTTACCCAGAGTTTGTGGCTTCTTTTAAAAGGGTATTTGACGTTCCTGCACGCTCCGCTTCTGCTGCCAAGTGCCTCATGTCCATCAGAGTACGAGAACTGTTGCCGATTACGCCATTGAATTCCGTACTCTGGCAGCAGAGGTTGCTTGGAACAATGAGGCCCTCGTGGCTGCGTTTTCTCATGGTCTCTCGGATACCATCAAGGATGAGATAGCAGCCCGAGATATACCCACTAGGCTGGAGAAGTTGATCACGTTTGCCATCCTCATTGACTCCAGACTCAGAGAAAGACTTCCTTTTAAGGAGCGCTTGCGGAAGCCTCCTGTACATTTGTCTCCGAACTTTGCAGTCCCACCCTTGCCTCCCTCACCTCCCATGCCCCCTGGTACTGAGTCGGTCATTGAAGATGAACCCATGCACTCGGGCTTCACGCGTCTCTCTGTGGATGAGAGAACCCTTAGGAAGAGGGAAAGATTGTGCCTTTATTGTGGCCAGGCAGGTCACTTTTTAAAGTCTTGTCCTACCCGTCCAGGGAACGCCCAAACCTTGAGTCCTGTCAAGGACAGACCTTAGATGACGTTAGGTGACGTTGTTTCGTCCCTAGTTATCCAGAAGGATAAGCCCCTCTTTTCTGTTACCCTTTCTTGGGCTGAGTCATCCGTCGAGATCCAGGCTCTAATCGACTCTGGGGCTGCAGGCCTGTTCATTGATGCTGCCTTTGTATCGAAGCACTCAATTCCGCTGCAGCTGCATGACACTCCACTTGCCATTGAGGCTCTTGATGGGAGATCTCTACAGCCTGCCTATGTGACTCATGAGACTGTTCCATTGTCCATGGCTGTAGGGGCTCTTCACCATGAGATAATCCAATTCCAAGTTATTTCCTCACCTAAGTTTCCGCTGGTTATTGGTTATCCTTGGTTACAGAGGCACAACCCCTCTTTTGATTGGCTCCATGCTGAGGTTCTCTCCTGGTCGCCACAATGCAGTAAGACATGCTTTCAGATGGTAGCCAAGGTCCTGTGCACCTCTTTACTCTCCTCCCTGCCGGAGGAGTACCGCAATTTTAGCAATGTCTTTGACAAAGGTCAAGCCGGTAGTTTGCCTCCACACCAGTCATATGATTGCGCAATTGATCTTCAACCTGGTGCCTTACCCCCTCGTAGCTGTGTTTACCCTTTGTCGTTCTTGGAGGATAGGGCCATGGAGGAGTATGTTGCAGACACACTTTCTCGAGGTTTCATCCCCAAATCCTCGTCTCCTGCTGGTGCTGATTTCTTCTTTGTGAAGAAGAAGTGTGGTGAACCTTGTGTATTGATTGTAGGGGTCTCAATCGTTTCACGATTAGGAATGCCTATCTGATTCTGTTGATTACGAAGTTATTTGACCACCTCAAGGGAGCAACAGTTTTCACAAAGCTTGATTTGAGAGGGGCATACAATCTTGTGAGGATTAAGGAGGGCAACGAGTTGAAAACTCTGACATTGTTTTAATGATCCTTTGTCCTGAGGTTTATATGTGTCTGAGAGACTGTGGCACAGTAATCTGGAGTATTTTGTGGGTACAAGGACAGTGGCAGAGGGGTGCACTGTATACATTGACTAGGCTTAGGTTCTGTTTAATCATCCGCTTTTAAGCCACTCCTTCTGTTAGGTGCAACCTTACCATAACCACCATTTTCCATATTTTTTTCCGGTAAAAAAAAAAGTCGTGGGGGGTTGGCAAAACTGCCCTGGATGATCAGGTTCTGCAGAGCAGGCTTGGCCAGGCAGTATCAGCTAGGGTCAAGGAGGGAGGCTCAGTCGGACAAAGTGATATTTTATGTGTACAGAAAAACATATGCAATTGAAAATTATTATTGTTTAAATGATCCTTTGTCCTGAGGTTTATATGTGTCTGTGAGACTGTCACTTGTGGCACAGTAATCAGGAATATTTTGTGGGTACAAGGACAGTGGCAGAGGGGTGCAGTGTATACAGTGACTAGGCTCAGGTTCTGGTAAATCATCCCCCTTTAAGACACTCCCTCTGTTAGGTGCAACCTTATTGTAACCACCATTTTCTATGGGGTTTTTTTTCAGTAAAAAAAGTGGTGGGCCATTGTCAACCCTGTTCTGGATGATCAGCGTCCACAGAGCAGTATTGGCCAAGGACCATCATCCAGGGTCAAGGAGGGAGGCTCGGTCAGGCAAAGTTATATTTTTTTGTGTACAGAAAAACATATGTAGTTTGAATGTATTTATTTTTTAAATGATCCTTTGTCCTGAGGTTTATATGTATCTGTGAGACTGTCACTTGTGGCACAGTAATCAGGAATATTTTGTGGGTACAAGGACAGTGGCAGAGGGCTGCAGTGTATACAGTGACTAGGCTCAGGTTCTGTTAAATCATCCCCCTTTAAGCCACTCTCTATGTTAGGTGCAACCTTATTGTAACCACCATTTTCTATGTTTTTTTTTTTTTAGTACAAAAAGTTCTCGGGGGGTTGGCAACCCTGTTCTGGCTGATAGGCGTCCACAGAGCAGTATTGGTCAGGGATCATAATCCAGGGTCAAGGAGGAACACATGTTCCTCAGTCTGGATGGATCAGGCAAACATTCTCTGCAGGCACCTTCTTGCTCTATACAGTACATACTCACAAGGATGGTGTTATACAAAAATGTAAAATCTTGGAACACAGCGCATTTATCCAATGTACTACTCAGTAGGAAGAATATAGGATATCCATGCAGTGCTCATTGCTTTATAAAAAAACAGGCATATCAGTTTGCATGTAAATGTCTTTGACATATACATTATACCAAAGCGTGTGCAGTAATGTAATTAGTATATAGCTCTTCCCTGGAAAGTATGAGTTTCATAATATCAAAAGCTACAAGGCTTGCCATATTTCCCCTAGATCTTCACATTATGCAGCTCTTTTCTTTTAATATGACAAGATATGCTCCAAAGTTTTATAACCCATAACAATGATAGCCACCATCATTTTTATTGTCTTGACTGGTTTATTGTAATCATAAAAATTAAATGTGATTGGCTGCAAAACAGCGTAATTTGAAGCTGTCCAGTACAATAAGAGGACAAACGCCCAATTTAATTAACTACACTGTCTTATTGCACTTGTAGTCCCAGTCCACAGCACTCCTGCCCACTGCTGCATGTACCAGGCCGTTATTCTAATGCTGCTGCCATCCACACACAAGTTTCTCTCCCTTTCCCCGGTAACAGTGACTGGGCTGCTAAGTTGGAGAGCTGACTGTCGTGGGTGCTGCCATGGGCCAACTTTGTTATTCAGTTGACAGACTGCATGTGGTGAGAGGTGGTTGGCTACAACTTCCTTACCCACTTCTTAAAAGGTCAGTGATACCTTGCCTCGGGATACAATTTGGATATTTACATCTTGTACCATGGGATCCACTTAAATCTGCGTGCTCCAACATAGAAACTTTGGGCCCCAACATTCAATAGTACACCTGCCATTAGGAGGGGTTTTGAGACACTGAAGTGCCTATTAGGTTCCACTAGTACCACCTTAGTTAGAACCTCCCTAGGTTTAGGGTTCAAGTACACTTTAAGAGGTCCCTCTCATTGTTCATGGTGTTGTACAATCTGTCAATGCTTGTTGCTTTTGCCATTCCATATGTTGCTTTGTGGGGAGTATTTCCCAAAATAAAACCTCTTTCTTTAGCCATGGTGTGTCAAAGTAGCAAGAAGGGTCATCTGGAATCTGGGGACCCATCCATCAGTGGCTCCTTCAGGGGTAATCGCTACACACCCTCAAACCCCCTGTAACTTTTCTTCAAATATTGCCTGGTACCAATAACCGAAAGACAAAAACAGAACATTCCATAGCTCAACTCACCAACCAGACTGCCAAATGACCAAATTAACCTGTCCAACAGTCTGCGTTAAAAGCAGAAGTTTAGTTAGCACACATTTGCAAACGCATGCATAAGCTGCAAGGCCTCTTCATGGCACCCTGTGTATGCTTGCAGTCCTAACGCTAATGAATTTATAAGCGTCTCCACAATGGAAGCAGATGCATTAAATGGATAGATATGGGGGAGGTGGGCCTGGAGGCAGCCCAATCATCCTTACAGGAACAGGAGCACATTGGACATCCAGCAAGAGCACAATGGCAACAGTGTGCCCCCGGACCATATTTTAAACCAGTAACAAACCAAAAGGCCCCTGCCCCCACCTATAACTGGCCTTCACAGCAAGGAGCACATGGAAGGGCAAACACATGAAAGACAAAAACAGAACATTCCATAGCTCAACTCACCAACCAGTCTGCCAACTGACCAACTGGGGGCAGGGGTCTTTTGGTTTTCAGCATGCTCCCTGCCAGGGCAGAGTCAGAGCTCTCAGTGGGGAACATGAGCTTTACTTATTAACCACTTGCCGACCGCATCACGCCTATATACGTGAGCAGAGCGGCACGGGCAGGCAAAATCACGTACCTGAAACGTGATTGCCTTCCCGCGGGTGGGGGGTCCGATCGGACCCCCCCCCGGTGCCAGCTGCGGTCGGCATTTGGTTGGGAGCGATGACAGACGAGGGGGAGGCCATCCGATCGTGGCCCCCCCCTCGCGATCGCTCCCAGCCAATGACAAACATCCCCTGCCTCTGTATAGTACACAGAGGCAGAGGATGTGATGTCATCTCTCCTCGGTCTGGCAGTTTCCGTTCCAGCGCCGAGGAGAGATGACATGTAAGTGCACCAACACTCACACACAACACAGTAGAACATGCCAGGCATATATTATACCCCCGATCCCCCCCCGATCGCCCCCCGATCCCCCCCCCAATCACCCCCCCCCCCCCGTCACAAACTGACACCAAGCAGGTTTTTTTTTTTTTTTTTTTTTTTTTCCTGATTACTGCATAGTGTCAGTTTGTGACAGTTAGCAGTGGTGGGACAGTTAGTATTACCCCCCTGTAGGTCTAGGGTACCCCCCTTACCCCCCCTAATAAAGTTTTAACCCCTTGATCACCCCCCCTCACCAGTGTCGCTAAGCGATCATTTTTCTGATCGCTGTATTAGTGTCGCTGGTGACGGTAGTTAGGGACGTAAATATTTAGGTTTGCCGTCAGTGTTTTATAGCGACAGGGACCCCCATATACTACCTAATAAATGTTTTAACCCCTTGATGGCCCCCTAGTTAACCCTTTCACCACTGATCACCGTATAACCGTTACGGGTGACGCTGGTTAGTTCGTTTATTTTTTATAGTGTCAGGGGACCCGCCGTTTATTACCGAATAAAGGTTTAGCCCCCTGTAGGTCTAGGGTACCCCCCTTACCCCCCTAATAAAGTTTTAACCCCTTGATCACCCCCTGTCGCCAGTGTCGCTAAGCGATCATTTTTCTGATCGCTGTATTAGTGTCGCTGGTGACGCTAGTTAGGGACGTAAATATTTAGGTTCGCCGTCAGTGTTTTATAGCGACAGGGACCCCCATATACTATCTAATAAATGTTTTAACCCCTTGATGGCCCCCTAGTTAACCCTTTCACCACTGATCACCGTATAACCGTTACGGGTGACGCTGGTTAGTTCGTTTATTTTTTATAGTGTCAGGGCACCCGCCGTTTATTACCGAATAAAGGTTTAGCCCCCTGATCGCCCGGCGGTGATATGCGTCGCCCTAGGCAGCGTCAGATTAGCGCCAGTACCGCGAACACCCACGCACGCACCGTACACCTCCCTTAGTGGTATAGTATCTGAACGCATCAATATCTGATCCGATCAGATCTATACTAGCGTCCCCAGCAGTTTAGGGTTCCCAAAAACGCAGTGTTAGCGGGATCAGCCCAGATACCTGCTAGCACCTGCGTTTTGCCCCTCCGCCCAGCCCAGCCCAGTCCAGCCCACCCAAGTGCAGTATCGATCGATCACTGACACTTTTCTTTGTAGCGTTTTGGTGAACTGGCAAGCACCAGCGGCGTAGTACACCCCGGTCGTAGTCAAACCAGCACTGCAGTAACACTTGGTGAATGTTTTGAACGCTACCATTCACTAGTTGAGTATTAGCGTAGGGTACAGCATTGCACAGACTAGGCACACATTCACAGGGTCTCCCAAGATGCCACCGCATTTTGAGAGACCCGAACCTGGAACCGGTTACAGTTATAAAAGTTACAGTTACAAAAAAAAAGTGTAAAAAAAAAAAAAACACATACAAAAATTAAAAAAAATAGTTGTCGTTTTATTGTTCTCTCTCTCTCTATTCTCTCTCTATTGTTCTGCTCTTTTTTACTGTATTCTATTCTGCAATGTTTTATTGTTATTGTTATTGTTATTATGTTTTATCATGTTTGTTTTTCAGGTATGTAATTATTTATACTTTACCGTTTACTGTGCTTTATTGTTAACCATTTTTTTGTCTTCAGGTACGCCATTCACGACTTTGAGTGGTTATACCAGAATGATGCCTGCAGGTTTAGGTATCATCTTGGTATCATTCTTTTTAGCCAGCGGTCGGCTTTCATGTAAAAGCAATCCTAGCGGCTAATTAGCCTCTAGACTGCTTTTACAAGCAGTGGGAGGGAATGCCCCCCCCCCCCACCGTCTTCCGTGTTTTTCTCTGGCTCTCCTGTCTCAACAGGGAACCTGAGAATGCAGCCGGTGATTCAGCCAGCTGACCATAGAGCTGATCAGAGACCAGAGTGGCTCCAAACATCTCTATGGCCTAAGAAACCGGAAGCTACGAGCATTTTATGACTCAGATTTCGCCGGATGTAAATAGCGCCATTGGGAAATTGGGGAAGCATTTTATTACACCGATCTTGGTGTGGTCAGATGCTTTGAGGGCAGAGGAGAGATCTAGGGTCTAATAGACCCCAATTTTTTCAAAAAAGAGTACCTGTCACTACCTATTGCTATCATAGGGGATATTTACATTCCCCGAGATAACAATAAAAATGATTTAAAAAAAAAAAAAAATGAAAGGAACAGTTTAAAAATAAGATAAAAAAGCAAAAAAAAATAAAGAAAAAAAAATAAAATTAAAAAAAGCACCCCTGTCGCCCCCTGCTCTCGCGCTAAGGCGAACGCAAGCGGCGGTCTGGCGTCAAACGTAAACAGCAATTGCACCATGCATGTGAGGTATCACCGCGAAGGTCAGATCGAGGGCAGTAATTTTAGCAGTAGACCTCCTCTGTAAATCTAAAGTGGTAACCTGTAAAGGCTTTTAAAGGCTTTTAAAAATGTAGTAATTTTGTTGCCACTGCACGTTTGTGCGCAATTTTAAAGCATGTCATGTTTGGTATCCATGTACTCGGCCTAAGATCATCTTTTTTATTTCATCAAACATTTGGGCAATATAGTGTTTTAGTGCATTAAAATTTAAAAAAGTGTGTTTTTTCCCCAAAAAATGCGTTTGAAAATCGCTGCGCAAATACTGTGTGAAAAAAAAAAAATTAAACACCCACCATTTTAATCTGTAGGGCAATTGCTTTAAAATAATATATAATGTTTGGGGGTTCAAAGTAATTTTCTTGCAAAAAAAAAAAACTTTTTCATGTAAACAATAAGTGTCAGAAAGGGCTTTGTCTTCAAGTGGTTAGAAGAGTGGGTGATGTGTGACATAAGCTTCTAAATGTTGTGCATAAAATGCCAGGACAGTTCAAACCCCCCCCAAATGACCCCATTTTGGAAAGTAGACACCCCAAGCTATTTGCTGAGAGGCATGTCGAGTCCATGGAATATTTTATATTGTGACACAAGTTGCGGGAAAGAGACAATTTTTTTTTTTTTTTTTTTGCACAAAGTTGTCACTAAATGTTATATTGCTCAAACATGCCATGGGAATATGTGAAATTACACCCCAAAATAAATTCTGTTGCTTCTCCTGAGTACGGGGATACCACATGTGTGGGACTTTTTGGGAGCCTAGCCGCGCACGGGACCCCGAAAACCAAGCACCGCCTTCAGGCTTTCTAAGGCCGTAAATTTTTGATTTCACTCCTCACTACCTATCACAGTTTCGGAGGCCATGGAATGCCCAGGTGGCACAAACCCCCCCCCAAATGACCCCATTTTGGAAAGTAGACACCCCAAGCTATTTGCTGAGAGGTATAGTGAGTATTTTGCAGACCTCACTTTTTGTCACAAAGTTTTGAAAATTGAAAAAAGAAAAAAAAAAAATTTTTTTTCTGGTCTTTCTTCATTTTCAAAAACAAATGACAGCTGCAAAATACTCACCATGCCTCTCAGCAAATAGCTTGGGGTGTCTACTTTCCAAAATGGGGTCATTTGGGGGGGTTTTGTGCCTACTTGGCATTTTATGGCCTTCAAAACTGTGATAGGTAGTGAGGAGTAAAATCAAAAATGTATGCCCTTAGAAATCCTGAAGGTGGTGCTGGGTTTTCGGGGCCCCGTACGCGGCTAGGCTCCCAAAAAGTGCCACACATGTGGTATCCCCATACTCAGGAGAAGCAGCTGAATGTATTTTGGGGTGCAATTCCACATATGCCCATGGCCTGTGTGAGCAATATATCATTTAGTGACAACTTTTTGTAATTTTTTTTTTTTTTCTTTTTTTTGTCATTATTCAATCACTTGGGACAAAAAAAATAAATATTCAATGGGCTCAACATGCCTCTCAGCAATTTCCTTGGGGTGTCTACTTTCCAAAATGGGGTCATTTGGGGGGGTTTTGTACTGCCCTGCCATTTTAGCACCTCAAGAAATGACATAGGCAGTCAGAAACTAAAAGCTGTGTAAATTCCAGAAAATGTACCCTAGTTTGTAGACGCTATAACTTTTGCGCAAACCAATAAATATACGCTTATTGACATTTTTTTTACCAAAGACATGTGGCCGAATACATTTTGGCCTAAATGTATGACTAAAATTTAGTTTATTGGATTTTTTTTATAACAAAAAGTAGAAAATATCATTTTTTTTCAAAATTTTCAGTCTTTTTCCGTTTATAGCGCAAAAAATAAAAACGGCAGAGGTGATCAAATATCATCAAAAGAAAGCTCTATTTGTGGGAAGAAAAGGACGCAAATTTCGTTTGGGTAGAGCATTGCATGACCGCGCAATTAGCAGTTAAAGCGACGCAGTGCCGAATTGTAAAAAGTGCTCTGGTCAGGAAGGGGGTAAATCCTTCCGGGGCTGAAGTGGTTAAAGAGCTATAGGTCTGACTTCATAAGAGTCATGTCAAATATCTGTAACGAGACCACTGCTTCCCCACAGAAAGCAAGGGTCCCATCTTTGCAGCTGCCAGCAGGGGACAGGCTTTTCTACTCAAGCTGTGACTGCTTTAGAAAAAAAAAACAATCTGTAAGACGTTAAAGGAGAAGTATAGCCAAAGCTTGTTTGGCTGTACTTCTATGGAGCACAGGAGTGCGGTTAGTTTTGCACTCCTGTGACCCGTTTTCAGCAGAGAGCGGGCTGAATTCTGCTCTCTGCTGACGTCACAGAAGTCGGTCCAGGGTCCGCATCATCACCACAATGAAAGACGGGATCCACCAGGTCCCTGGACCGACACCCAGCTGATCTGAGCCTGTCGCCCCCGCCCCCTTCACAGCTCAGCGCTCTAATGAGCGAGGAGGGAGTAGAGCAGAGAGCTGTGACTGACAGTCTGCAGCTCTCTGCTTGGGGAACTGTGAGAACCGAGCAATCATCGGTGGTCGATCACTCGGTTCTCAGTGTAGAGGCGCCGGGGGACAGATACAGCATCGGACTGATGCTGCATCCACCTAGGTTAATTATGATTCAGGAAAAAAAAACACCTTTTG
Source organism: Lithobates clamitans (assembly GCA_037952925.1). NCBI lineage: Eukaryota > Metazoa > Chordata > Amphibia > Anura > Ranidae > Lithobates > Lithobates clamitans. The sequence continues at coordinate 5,596,501 of JBBGZY010000018.1, read as the reverse complement.
TTTTTATGCACACAGAATATATTCAGCTGAGTAAATTGAGGGTTCAATTAGGCTTTAAAAATTTTGAATCCTGTACATTTGCACTCACAATGGGAGAGGGAGGGCTCTGCAGAATGCTCTTGTCCGGAAACATGCGAACAGAAGGGGATAGCAGAATCTTCTGAGTAATAATTCAGTGTGCTTCATTGTCAATCACCAGGCTAGGGGGTGTGTTTTTGACCAAGCTGTTCTGTTGCTGCTGCAGTGGAGAACGAACTGTCTATGCTGTTAGGCAGGGGTACCAAGATCACAAATCTAGCTGCACAGAATTACAAATCTTTTGGCAGGTAAAGCAGTCCGCTTACATGTATTGCACTGATGTATTTACCCAGGGCATTTTTTCAGTGGGAACGCGAGGGAATGTATGTAATCGCAAGGGGTACTGGGGTGGGCTGGAGGGTCTATTGTTTCTGGAGTGGATCTATTTTTGAGTGGCAGTCTATTGTTGCTGGTGGGTCAATTATTGCTGGAAGAGATCTGCTATTGATGGAGGGGGTCTATTGTTGCTGGCTGCTGGGAGATCTGTTGCTGCTGGGTGATATTTTGTTGTGGGGGTCCATTGTTGCTAGGGGGGCCTATTGTTTTGGAGTGAATCTTTTGTTGCTGGGGGGGTCTATTGCTGCTGGCTGTGGGGAATCTATTTTACTACTTTTCTTGCTATCAATAACAAATTTCATACAAATTACTTAGCACCACAAAGTTATACTTGGCTCTGTAAAAGGGGCAGTACTGAGAGGTGGGTAGGGGATAAAACTAAGCAAGGGTGTTCAGAGGTGGGTAGGGGGCGGAGTTAAGAAGTGACTCAGAAGGGTGCAATTCATGCACCTATTCTTTGAGAAAAAAAGCCCTTTGTTTACCCTAGTTAGTTACATATAGTTCAGCTACGAATATCTTTAAGGGTCCTTTCACACTGGGGCAGTTTGCAGGCGCTATTGCGCTAATAATAGCGCCTGCAAACCGACCCGAAAGTGCCGCTGTTTTCATTCCAGTGTGAAAGCCCCGAGGGCTTTCACACTGGAGGGATGCGCTGGCAGGACGGTAAAAAAAAGTCCTGCCAGCAGCATCTTCGGAGCGGTGAAGGAGCGGAGTGTATACCGCTCCTTTACCGCTCCTGCCCATTGAAATCAATGGGACGGCGCGGCTATACCGCCGGCAAAGCGCCTCTGCTGAGGCGCTTTGCGGTGGTATTTAACCCTTTCTCGGCCGCTAGCGGGGGGTAAAACCACCCCGCTAGCGGCCGCATACCGACGGTAAAACGCCGCTAATAATAGAGGCGTTTTACCGCCGACGCCGCCCCCGCCCCAGTGTGAAAAGGCTCTTAAGGTTGTTTATATGACCATTGGAGTACTCTCTCTTTGTCTGACCATACGACTCTCAGCAAGTCATGGAATTTGCCACTCTGTGCCTTGTGGAAGACAAACACTCCATTTAGACAGCAGCAGGGATTTACACCTGTAATCCTGAACAACACGACTCATCTCATAGCTGTCATGAAATGAAATAGATCTATGTATCTTGTTATGCCCAGGGTTCCCCGATCGCTCAGTTATGCCGCTGCAAGATTTATTACAATAATAGAAAATGTGATTACACAATATGTACAGACAGTGAACAGCTTCAGTGACAGAGCCCTTTCTGCCTGCTGTGATATATAGGATACTTGATAGTACCAGGCATAGAACAGAGAGGAGTATAAATCCCTCTTATGTAATCTTTAGATGCTTTTAATGCTCCATATAATACTCTATTGCTTTAGAAATATTGAAACACTACAGTATGTTTAAAAAGCCGTGTTGCCATTTGCAGCTGTTTTTCCAGAAAGCAGCTTCAGAGAAATTTAAAGTGCACCTGTTGCATACACCAAATTAAATGCAATACATCCTTTGTTGTTTGATCCCTCTTTAACCACTTGCCTACTGGCCACTTTCACCCCCTTCCTGCCCAGACCAATTTTCAGCTTTCAGCGCTGTCACACTTCAAATGACACTCATGCAATACTGTACTTATATGAAACTTTTATCATTTTTTTTTTTCACATAAATAGAGCTTTCTTTTGGCTGTATTTAATCACCACTGGGTTTTTTTTTTCTATTTTGCTAAACAAACAAAAAAAGACCGAAAATGTAAAAAACATTTTTTATAACATTTTACAAACAGGTAATATTTCTCCTTTACTGATGTGCACTGATGAAGCTGCACTGATGGGCACTGATAGGCACTGATGAGGCAGCACTGACGGGCACTGAAAGGTGGCACGAATGAGGCGTCACTGGTGGGCACTGATGAGGCTGCAGTGATAGGTGGCACTGATGGACACTGATAGGTGGCCCTGATGGGCACTGATATGTGGCACTGATGGGCACTGAAAGATGGCACGAATGAGGCGTCACTAGTGGGCACTGATGGCTCAGATGGGCACTGATAGGTGGCACTGAAGGGCTCTGATAGACAGCACTGAAGGGCACTGAGAGGTGGCACTGATGGGCACTGATAAGTGGCACTGATGGGCACTGATAGGCGGCACTGATAGGTGACACTGATGATGAGACACTAATGGGCACTGATTGGCAGCACTGATGGGCACTGATAGGTGGCACTGGTGGGCACTGATTAGCAGCACTGGTGGGCACTGATTAGCAGCACTGATAGGCACTGTTGGGACTGATGTCACCGGCTTGTGTTTACATCCTGTGATCAGCTGTCATTGGCTGACAGCTGATCATGTGGTAAATGGCTGCTGTGATTGGCCCTTTACCCCGATCTGTGATCACCCGAGTCCAAAGGATTTGGCGATCACAGAGCTCCCCGCAGGAGGCGCACGGGCAGCGCGGTCATAGGAGGACGTCCATGGATGCCCTCCTGGCAAACTAAGCCCGCACTGTAGCTGTCTTTTGGCTATAGCGCGTGCGGGAAGCGGTTAAAGTGAACCTGTGCCTTGCCCATACATGTTATACTTAACTTCCATTCGCTCCACTAATGCAAGTCTTGTGTAAGCTCCAAGTAGATCCTATTCAGAGCTTACACATGGCTGCAGGCTCTTTTCCCATTCCTATGTGCCAGCACTGGGCCAACAACAAACACCAGCATCTGTCACATGACAAAAAGTGACATGACAAAAGTCACATGATCCCTAAATACCAAGTAATTCTCTATGCTCCTAGCGGTAAATGTATTAACCACTTGGCGTCCAAGGAAGTCTTTTGACGTGCTGGACTTTGAGTGGGGATATCTGAATAATGCCTGCAGCTACCATTCAGATATCATTTTTTTTGGCTGGCGATTCCCTGCACCATAGGAAAAATCATAGCGGCAGTTCAGCCCCTTGATCATATTTACAGGCGGCGGAAGGGGACTTCCCCCCCTCCCTCCCGCCACCCCCCAGTGCTTCTCCAGGCTCGCCTGTGCAATCGGCGAGCCAGAGAGATTTCTGATGACCAGAGGGTCCCCAGTCATCTCTATGACCCTCAAAGGCCCGGGCGTGACGTTATGACATCACATCCAGGCCGGCGGATATAAACAATGCCGGGGACTCGGCTGAAAAGGCCAAGACAGATTTTTTTTGGATCGCGGTCCTTCCAGCCTGAAGGAGAGATGTGGGGTCTTATAGACCCCACATCTCTCCATAAAGAGGACCTGTCATGCCCTATTCCTATTACAAGGGATGTTTACATGCCTTGTAATAGGAATAAAAGTGATAAAAAAAATGTAAAGAGAAAGTGTAAAATTAAAAAAAAGTAAAATAAAGAATAAAAAAAAAAAAAAGAAGTGAACGCATACGTCAGTCCAGCCCACTTATGTAAACGGCATTCAAATCACACAGGTGAGGTATCGTTGCGTGTGTTAGAGCAAGAGCAACAATTCTAGCCCTAACTCTAAACAGGTAACCTGTGTGCGCAATTTTAAAGCGTGACATGTTAGATATCTATTTACTCAGCGTAACATCATCTTTCACATTATACAAACAAATTGGGCTAACTTTTCTGTTTTTTTTTTGTTTTTTTTTTTAATCCCTGAAACTCCCCCCCCCCCCCCAAAAAAAAACACGTTTGAAAAATCGCTGCGCAATAACCGCGTGACATACAAAGTTGCAACGACCGCCATTTTATTCCCTAGGGTCTCTGCTAAAAAACATATATAATGTTTGGGGGTTCTGAGTAATTTTCTTAAAAACAATTATGGTTTTTACACCTAGGAGCGAAGTGCTAGAATTGGCTTGGGCTGGGGGTGGTTAAATTCTGCAGGGCAGCTATAAAGTAAACCTGTTGCTTTGCCTGGCATTGACTGAGTCGGGATTAGTTGAATAATTGTCACGTTCACTAATACCCAAATATTTAAATGAGAAGTTTGGGGTTTAACCACGTTAGCTCCGGAAGATTTACCCTACCTTCCTGACCAGGCCATTTTTCGCTATACAGCACAGCGTTACTTTAACTCACATTTGCGTGTACCCAAATAAAATGACCCTTTTTTCCCACAAATAGAGCTTTCTTTTGGTGGTATTTGATCACCGCATTTTTTTATTTTTTGCGCTATAACCAAAAAAACAACCGTCAACTTTAAGGCCTCATGCACACTGGACGTTTTTGGACGTTTTTACTGCAGCTGTTTTTGGCTTCAAATGTTTTTTTTCTACAGCCAATTAACTCCCCATCATCTTATCCTATGTGTTCATGCACACATAGGCTGTTATCAGCAGTTTTTGACTGTGGAGTTTTATGGCTTTAAAAAAACCCCAAAACTAGTGGGTTCTGAGAGGAGTTTTTCAGCTGTTTTCAGCTATAAAAATGCTCTAATGTCAAAAAACTCTGATGAACGCCAATAAACGCTTAAAAACGCGGCTCACCAGCGTTTTTTGACGTTTTTGATCCATTGAAAAAAAATAATAATAATAAAAATACTTTTTTTTGAAAAAGAAGAAATGCTAAAAAACGCTATTGCAAAAACTTTAAAAAACTTTGAAAAACTCACTGCAAAGCTACTGACGTTTTTATAATGTTATTTTAACGTCCAGTTATATATATATATATATATATATATATATATATATATATATATATATATATATATATATATATATATATATATTCACTTTCTGCTGTACAACACATCCAATAGAAACATTTTTAAAATCAACTTTCTTCATCAATTTAGGCCAATATGTATTCTGCTGTTGGCATTCATGGTTTCCTCAATGAACTGTAGCTCCCCAGTGCCGGCAGCACTCATACAGCCCCAGACCATGACACTCCCACCACCATGCTTGACTGTAGGCAAGGCACACTTGTCTTTATACTCCTCACCTGGTTTCCGCCACACAAGCTTGACAACATTTGAACCAAATAAGTTTATCTTGGTCTCATCAGACCATAGGACAAAGTTCCAGTAATCTATGTCCTTAGTCTGCTTGTCTTCAGCAAACTGTTTGCAGGCTTTCTTGTGCATCATCTTTAGAAGAGGCTTCCTTCTGGGACGACAGCCATGCAGACCAATTTGATGCAGTGTGCAGAGTATGGTCTGAGCACTGACAGTCTGACCCCCCCACCCCTTCAACCTCTCCAACCATGCTGGCAGCACTCATACGTCTATTTCCCAAAGACAACCTCTGGCTATGACGCTGAGCATGTGCACTCAACTTCTTTGGTCGACCGTGGCGAGGCCTGTTCTGAGTGGAACCTGTCCTGTTAAACAGCTGTATGGTCTTGGCGACCGTGCTGCAGTTCAATTTCAGGGTCTTGCCAATCTTCTTATAGCCTAGGCCATCTTTATGTAGAGCAACAATTCTTTTTTTGAGATCCTCAGAGAGTCCTTGAGGTGCTATGTTGAACGTCCAGTGACCAGTATGAGAGAGTGAGAGTGAGAGCGATAACACCAAATTTAACACACCTGCTCCCCATTCACACCTGAGACCTTGTAACACTAACGAGAATTGGGAAAATGGCCCAATTTGAACATTTTCACTTAGGGGTGTACTCACTTTTGTTGCCAGCTTTTTAAACATTAATGGCTGTGTGTTGAGTTATTTTGGGGGGACAGCAAATTTACACTGTTATACAAGCTGTACACTCACTATAATGTAGCAAAGTGTAATTTCTTCAGTGTTGTCACATGAAGAGGTATACTAAAATATTTACAAAAATATAAGAGATGTACTCACTTTTGTGAGATACTGTATATATACACATACCTCCCAACTTTTTGAGAAGGGAATGAGGGACACCCATTAGCAAAGTATGTAGGCATAGGACACACCCCATGCCACGCCCCCTTAAAGAAGAATTATAAAAAAAAATGATTAGTTAAACCAACAAGTGCTTTTTTTATCACTACTATTCCTTTTATATTAGCTTTCGAAATTTACAAATGCAGCAATTTAGAAATTGGATGAAATGTTTAGCACTGGGAAACACTTTTTGAAAGATAAAAAGTGCATTTTATATACAACTACATAGTTTAGACCAAAATGAGGGACAAATGAGGGGGAAAGAGGGACCGAGGGACATTGGTTTAAATCGGGGACACTCCCTCGAAATCAGGGACAGTTAGGAGCTATGATATATGTGATCCTGCACAGCGCGGCCACCCTGTAGCAGTAAAACTGGCCTTGTTGGCCAAACTGGAAATGGAACCTGGAAAGGCTCCGTTGGTGGCGGCATCGGCCCCCTTGCCTCAAGATAGCACAACCATGATCATTGCCGCGATTGAACAGAGCAGAACCTTACTGCTGGTACGCATAGATCATCTTGCTGAAGAGTGCAACCTTATACAGAATGACCTAGAAAAAATAAGGGGGAGGATGACCGAGACTGAGTCCAGAATATCTGTTGCCAAAGATCTTACCGCCAATCATGATACCTCCATTGCTGAGTTACAAGGCACCGTACAGATCCTTGTCGCAAAATCGGATGGCGCTGAAAACTGGCTAAGGCGAAATAACGTTGGTCTGCCCGAGGGAGAGGAAGGACACCCCCCGGCAGATGCTGACAACCTACTGACCACCTTGAGATAAAGGTTTCCTATCTCTTAAATCCATTTGATGCACGAATATTTCACATCCTAAATTGCCTTATCCTGCTAATTTTGCTGCAAGCACCAGAGTTGGCTCAAGTGCGTATCTAAACTAGGTACGCACTTACCCCTCACAGTTTGACTCTGTAGAGATCAACAGAAGTTGTTGAACTGCTATTCTCCACTTGCCTGTAGGGACTTAAAAATAGCTAAGCTAAAGTTTGAGTTCAGGGTATAAAACTGACTGGAATTTTTGTTGGGTTTCCGGCCAGTTTGGAGTTTCAGCTCGCTGCTGGTTGTCGAGTGGTAAGCTGTTATGGTTTCCACTTGTGGTCAGCAGTGAGTCTATAGTTTATTTAGATCGTTATGGTATATTGTGTCCACAGGTTTTTGTTTTTTGTTTGGTAAGCTATACATCCACTTAACTATTGGATACCTTATTATGATTTGTCAGTAATTGCCTTCTTCAAAGTTGCTTTGCCTTGTCTTCTCTCCCAGTTCTTACATGGACTGCAGCCCATCCTTTCTGTTCTACCCAGGTACTTTATTATCTGTCTTCAATAGTTATGGAACTGAAATTCATATCTTGGAATACATAGGGTTTAAACGATCTAAGAGAGCTTTGATGTTTAAGTACTTGAATCATCATAAACACCATGTATTGTTCTTACAGGAGACTCACCTGGGAAATAAGATTCTTGCGCTCTGGACAGTCTTTCCATGCAAATTATTCTAGTTATGCAAGGGGAGGGGCCATACTTTTGAACAAATCCCTTAATACAAGGTTATTCATTTGGTACTTGACCCGGAGGGTCGATATATTACCCTGCTAATAAAGATTAAAGGGATTGTGGATTCTCTGGTTAATTTATATGCCCCCCCTCTCCCTTTAACCAGCAGGTCTTGTACACTGTATGAAAAGCTGGCCACTTTACAATTTTCTAGACTTCATCTGGTGATTTAAATTCTACTCTAGTCCCTTCTCTAGATTCGTCTAATCCTAATAGAGTTTACACGCCTGACTTACTTCACTAGGCACAAACCTTTAATTACACTGAAATTTGGAGATGGAAACACCCAAGTGCCAGGGCCTACTCCTTTCATTCTTCCACCCATAGATCAGGCTCCAGGATTGACCTGGTGTTTGGAAACACTTGTGCCCTAGCGGCGGTGCGAGAGGTTGCATACTTACCTGCGGGCCTCTCTGATTGTGCCCCTCTGGAGGTTATCCTGGTGTTGTCGGAGAACAGGAGTGTAAACTGCTGGCTGCAGGACCCTAAGGTTAAGGAGGTTTCCCCCAAATTGAAACAATACTGGGAGATAAATGAAGGTTCTGCCTCGACCCAGGTGGTCTGGGAGGCTTTTAAGGCCAGTACTAGGGGAGAGTACATCTCAGCTATAAAAGCGGTCCGCTCTGAGCTGTCCTCTCAATTGCCACAGCTTGAATACGATGAATCCAATGCTGCAGAGGTTTTTTCTGATTCCCCAACTCCTGATCATTTCAGTCAATTTGCAGATGCGAGAAGAGCCTTGTCTCTACATTTTGCCACGGCGACGCACCTAGATCTCCATACATTGTCTGGAAGAATCTTCGAGTCTGGGGACAAAAATAAGAAATTCTTGGCGAATCTGGTTGTAGATGTCAAATTGCAAACAGTGGTATCTAAAATTTGGTGATCTCTGACTCTGAGCAAATTTTGAACGAATTTAGGGCCTTTTATGAGAATCTCTACACGGCAGTCCCTGGTTGGCCGCATGAGCGGCTTGGCGAATATCTCAAATCCCTTAACCTGCCCACCCTTTCGCAGTCAGATTTGGAGCTTTTAGAGAGGAACTTTACCGCTGAAGAAATAGAGGCGGCTATTCGTTTATTTCCCAGAGGTAAAACACCAGGCCTGGACAGTCTCCCTGGCGAATGGTACAAAACGTATGCGACTCTACTCGCAACTAAACTTTTACAGGTATATGCGGACTGCAAAGAACGTTTATCCTTGACTCCTCCTAAACTTTTACAGGTATATGCGGACTGCAAAGAACGTTTATCCTGGACTCCTTCTATGAACCAAGCACATATTGTTTTTATCCCTAAACCGGATAAGGGCAAAACCCAATGTGCCTCCAATAGACCGATTTCTTTGTTAAATTATGATTTCAAGATTTTGCCCAAAATTTTGGCAACTAGGTTATAGGCGATTCTTCCATCTTTTGTCAATATCGGTATGGATTCATACCGGGGAAGTCAATGGAAATAAACCTACGCAGAGTGTTCACACACTTACAGTTGCCTTCATCTGAGACTTCCACCAGGGTACTGGTAGCATTAAACATTGAGAAGACATTCGACTCGGTGGCCTGGCCTTATACGTTCTCGGTTCTAGAGGTTATGGGCTTTGGGGTTGAATTTCACAGGTGGATTGAAATTCTTTATAAGTCCCTGACAGCGCAGATTAGGCTGGGCGGTGCCCTCTCGTCCCCCTTCGCAATTGTAAGGGGTATGAGACAGGGCTGCCCGCTGTCACCAGCTCTCCTTGCCTTGGTGATGGAGACGCTTGTCTCTGTCATTAGACAGGCCAACATGGTCAAGGGCATCCAGGTTAGCTCCATACATGAAAAGCTGGCCATGTATGCAGATGACCCTGGCCCTTATCTTCGGGAGACTCTAGACATTCTCTCTGGTTTCACTGTCTGCTCTGGACTTAAAGTTAATTGGGACAAGTCCCAAATTTTGCCAATTGACAATGCAGCAAGAACTCTAGCAGGCCCCACTCTTCCTTTGGTATGGAGTAGCAAACTTAAATATTTGGGTATCCACATTTCACAATCTCCTGCTGACAACTATATGCTAAATTTAGCTCCCTTGGTGCAAATTATGAAAGAGAGGTTAAATGCCTGGGCCCATCTCCCCCTCTCCCTGATTGGGGGAATCAATTTATATGAGATGAAGCTTTTGCCTGCGTTTCTTTATGTTCTTAGACATTCCCCTGTGTGGATACCCAAAAAAGTGTTCCGCCTAATAAATACCAATCTGATTTTCTTTCTCTGGGGCATGAGCCAGCCGAGATTTAAGCTGACGGTGTTACAGAGACCCTGGGGGGGAGGGAGGATTAGCCTGCCCTGACCTGCATAAATATTACTTGGCTGCCCAGTTGTCCCATGCACACAACTGGCTCATTTCGGTTGAGTCCAACGCAGCAGTGATTATGGAAGCAGCTTGTCTGGGTTCCTATGAAGCGATGCGGAACTTACTTTACCGCGGATCTCACGCGCCTTTTCCTCTAAAGATGGCTATGAAGGCTGTCCTGAGGGCATGGTCCACGGCTCTTTCCCTGTGCCCTGTCCCCTCAGGGCATATCTACCCACACAACCCCTCTGGTTTATTTCGACTCTGCCGGAGTTTATGTCAATACCCGATCCTAGTGTCTGGGCACTCAAAGGTATTAAATACATAGATCAAATATGCACGGGGGGGTCGGCTCCAGACTTTTGATGGGTTAAACAAAAATATGATTTACCACACTCATATCTGTTTAGGTTTCTGCAACTTAGACATGCTTTTAATACCCAATTTGAGAACTCTCAAGTGGCTTTTTATACTTCGACTGTTACCCAATGTACACATGGGACTTGAAACTCTCAGGGCCAGATGGGTCGAGGACTTTCCTACAACGGATACAGAGGATTGGGAAGGCATGTGGGAGTGCTCCTTTTCACAATTGGTCTCTGCAAGAGACAGACTGGTGCAATCCAAAATTCTACATAGAGTGTATTTTACACCCACATGATTGCACAAAATATACCTAACTACCCCAGATTCCTGTTGGCGGTGTACCACACCCTCAGCAGACTTCATTCATACTTTCTGGACCTGTCCACAGATCAAATCTTTTTGGACTGAGGTCACCACATTTATTTTAACAGTAACCACTATTCAAATCCCGTTAATGGTGGAGGTGTGTCTGTTGGGTCATCATCGGATAGTAAGAACCCCCCCTGGTGATTACTACGTTATTATGCATGTAGGGCCATTGTACTTTGGTGGAAATCCTCTGTTGCACCATCCATTAACTTTTGGAAACGATTAGTTAACACAGCCCTGCCATTATACAAGGCCACTTATCTGTCTAGGGGTTGTGCTAGGAAGTTCCATAAAATGTGGGATATCTGGGTGGAATCTCCATCCACACTCTCTGGATGACTAGGGAGTATTACGTTATGCAAGTTATCCCTCTTAGGTAGTAGAACTTTATGTCTATGCCCCTCCAGGTAGATAATTTTCTGGGTACCTAAGTTCTGGGAGAGTGAGCACCTCATTACTGAGTCTGACACTGAAGGTTGTTTGGTGAAGCTCATGTACGGAGCGTATTACTTTTTGATTGTTTTAGAATGTCTTAAACTTTGTTTTTATTGTTTTTATTTTAGTTCTTGCTTTTATTGCGTGTCTTAGTCTGGGTTTGCTCAAGAGGCTCTGTTTTGTACTTTACATTTGAAAATTGCAATAAATATAATTAAAAAAAAAAAAAAACATCATCTATGGAGAACTGGGCTTTCAGATGAGAATATATTTTAAGAAATATCAAGTATGGTCTATTGAAAATGTTCAAAATGAAAATAGCTAAAGGTACACTCAAAAAGTAGAAAAATTATGAGGTGCAAACATTTTCCCCTACTTGTTAAGATGTGTTTTTTTTTTTATGTGTATTTCTTCTTGTATATATTTACATTTAAGTTATTATGCTGACACAAGTCGGATTTCAACTATATGTGCTGTGATCAACATAGATCTGAAAGTTACAGGCGGTCACATTCAAGCAATGTTCTTACTAAAGTTCTCCTTTATTGTAATCATTTGACTGTAGATTCCTAACGATAAATTCAATAGCTCTATAACTGGGTTTCTTTGTCAAAATGGTTAAATTTGAACTTCTACGATATAATGTTTAAACCTGAATTTTGTCATTTTGTGAACTTATGCTATAATATTTTTCATTGTAATATTGTAAACTGTTATTTTCTTATGCACAATAAAAACTTTATTGAGTAAAAAAAAAAAAAGTATAAAAAATATCAAATTAGCCCTACATAAGTCAGATAAGATAAGGGGAAGCTGTCAGGAAAGAAATACTTATCATGGCAGTCCTAGCCTCCTTCTGAAAATGCTATTTCTCTAGCTATCATGCTGATCCTGCAGCTTCACAATGGCCCAAGCAGGAGCAAGCTGGCCATACACTGTAAAGCTGGCCACATATTGGTAGATCTTCGAAGAAATGTTCATACAAATATTTATATGAACATTCATACAAAAATTCCCAGGTACATGTGATGACTTGACAAATGTCGTTTGAAAGTATTTCAACATTTTGTTTGCTGTTACCATTCAATTTTGTAATGAGTGGACTTTCCCAAACAAAAAACACACACACTGTTGGAAATTCATGACTGGTGTATGGCTGATGTAAAGTCTTACCACCTACTACTACCACCCCTCTTCTTGGCCCCAGAAATACCATTTGAAAGAAACACACAACATTCTCTGGATTTTAAATGGTCGTAGCGGCCCCTTTATTAAAAACCATAACAATTTTTCTATAAAACATATTCAATTTTATAGCCCAACTTTTTTACCCAACTTAACTGACTGTGTCTCGGGTTGATGAAGGAAGGTATCTCTATCGCATGGGCTGTACCACCACCACATCACCATCCTGGCCCCTAGCCGCAGTTCCACCAGCTCAGGGACAAACTTTGACCATTTTTTCGCCCAATGCAGCCCGATGACCAATAGCCCATTATTTCCATAGTAGGGAAGGTACCCATACCGAGATGGGTCCAACCCGTTCCACACCACATACTGTATTCCTCCCACCATTCTGACCTTCAAGAAGCCGAGACCCCTGCCACAGATGCCCACCAGTGAAGCCTTATGCGTGGGTGACCCGCCACAGCTTCAAGGCCTGCTGAAGCCCCCCTGGAGGCCCAGGAACCATATGTCTATGTACACCGCTGGTGTACCCCGTCACCCCTCAAATACAGGCCATTGTTTCCCTTTAACTCCTCATGGCGAACAACCAGCCCACCATTGTGTACCACAAGTTTGGCCACTGCTTTATTGACCTTGATCTGGGCCTTTTTAATCCGATCTACCAACCGGGACCCCCTCCAAGCTGCCCTGCCAATGATATCTGACCAGACTAGGACAGGGTCCGGAAAGACTGACCGCAAGTGGAGAAAATCCCACTTGACATCCGGAATAAGCTCTCTGGAAGCCCTAATACTTAGGTCGTTGCCACCGACATGTAGTAGCAGCACATAGGAAGGCCTGTCCATACTGGCGTACCGCTCAATTTCCTGTAACACCTGGGACCACAACATACCAGGGATCCCTATCCAGCGAACCACTGCCTCACTGCGTGGAAATCCCAACTGCCTGCTATCCGGCCTAACCAATGGCCTCTTAGCCCCTCAGAGAACATATGAGTGGCCCAGAATCCACATCAAGCACACCGGGTCTGAAAAACATAAAGCACAAGAGACATAGGGGGAAACATGAACACCCCCTCCACACACTAAGATCCCCACAGTTAACCCACTGGCCCAGCAAGGCCACAGAAAATATAAACACACAACGGACAACACAATACAAAAGATGCCTCCCACATCCCACCACTGAGAAGAAAAAACTCCGCTAAGGAGAAGCTGTGGTCGCACACACAAGCGAAAACGGAGGGATTCCCAACGACCAATCCATTGTAGGATACGATCACTCAAACCCCAACGCTCCGCATCCGTAGCTGCCCCAATCCCGAAAGAATGCGAGGAATTGCGAAAACCCCCCCGCCCCCAAACACTTCTTGAACACATACACAAACTGGTACCGTGACAATGCCGACCCATCCTCGTGGATCAGGAAAGGACCAGGCCCAGCAGGCTGCAACAACAACCAATCCCTTACCACGACGACTGGGCATAGGGACAAGCCCGCCACATTGCCAAGGACCACTCTAGTCCCTTTACCCAGCTGGTCGGTTTTCAATTTGCGAATAAGCAGCGTACTGGTGTCACCCTTCACTGACACGTCTGCCACATCCAACCCCCCAACCACCGCCTTGGAAGGACTAAGCAATTCACCCACCCACAAAGCTCAAAAAAAAGGCCAAGACAAAAGCCGTCCTGAACAATTGAACCACAAAGGGTGTAAAACAGACACTGGGGAGTACACTCCCCCATACCCAATAACACAGGACGCCGGGAATCCGGCCTACCCCTAACCTTCCTGTAAACCCTCAGAACCATATGCACCGTAAAAGCTTTCGTAACATCCTCCACCCCTGCCATTTGGAACAAAAAAGCCAGGTTAACCGAATCGCACCCTCCTCGCAGTTCTTACCCAGAAAATACAGCAACACGTGTAACCTATCCTCGTCGCTAAAAAAACCCCAACATTTCTTAACAGATCATGCCACTCTCGCCAAACCCGCTCATAGGCCTGTCACGTAGAATCAGCTACCGACTTCCGAATCAATCCAGTTATGGTGGCAAAACAAGATCCCACAAACGACTGGGGCTTCCAAGTTGCTCCGACCCCGGGGCCAACCGACGGAATCTGTCCCACTGTAGGCGAGAAAGCACATCAGCCACCTCATTCTCCCCAGGACATGAACAGGAAACACAAAAACATTCCATTACAAATACAGCAACATCAAATGACGCAGCAAGCGAACCACAGCCAAAGAGGAAGCCGACAATGAGTTAATGGCATGCACCACACCCAAATTGTCACAGTGAAAGCGGACCCGCCGATTCCTAAATTCTGACCCCCAGAACTCCATGGCCAGCACGGAAACAATTCCAAAAGTGCCAGGCTATGAATGAGATCAGACTTCAGCCCCTCAGGCCAGGAGCCTGCACTCCACCGGCTGTGAAAGTAAGCTGCATAACCCACTGACCCCGATGCATCAGTGTATAGATCCATCCAGAAGGACCTACCATTGCACTGTTCCAAAAACATATCCCACACACGCAAGTCCTCCCGGTGCTCCCATTGAATATACACAAAATGATCTGGTGCCTTGACCCCAGCAGTGGCAGCCGCCAGTCGCCGGCAAAACACCCGCCCCATGGGCATAATTTGACACGCAAAATTGAGTTTACCCAACAGGGACTGCAACTCCCGCAACTGCACCTTGGAACAACGAACAACCCCCGCCACTGAACCCCGAAGGTCCTCGAGTTTATCACTCGGCAACCGACATTCCATCAGGTTGGTATCAATGATGATCCCCAAGAACTTCAACTTCGTAGTGGGACCCTCCGTCTTACCCTGCGGAGGGCCCAACACCAAGAAATCGTCCAAGTAGTGTAAGATAGATCCAAGGCCCTTGATGACCCATTTGAGAAAAGAACTGAACAACTCAAAATATGAACAGGAAATGGCGCAACCCATCGGCAAACACTGGTCAACAAAATAGTCCCCTTCGCAACAGGCGAACACTGTCCGGGTGGACCGGCAATAGGCGAAAAGCTGATTCAATATCAGTTTTTGCCATCAGCGCCCCCCGACCAAACTTTTGTACCCACTGCACCGCTTCATCAAATGATGCATATGAGACAGTACACAGGAGGGATCTATCGCATCATTCACCGACCCCCCTCTAGGGTGGGAAAGGTGGTGGTTAAGGTGAAAATGATTTGGCTCCCTTTTTGGGGACTACCCCCAACGGTGAAACCACCAGGTATGCCATCGGCAGAACAGAAAACGGGCCCGCCATCCTTCCCAACGCCATCTCCTTCCGCAGTTTCTGAGAAACCACATCAGGGTGAACATAAGCCAACTTCAAGTTAGCCGAAACAGGGGGGACACTGGACAACGAACGCGGAATCTGAATGCCCTCCCTAAAACCGTTCCACAAAGTTCTCGCAGCTACCCTATGCGGATACCTACTTAGGTACAGTGCCATTTTTTTCCACCCTCACTGGTGTCTTCCCTCTTTCCAGCATCGGCCATCCTCTTTCCTTTTTTGAAGCACTTGGCCAAGGAATGGGAACCTCCGCACCCAGAGTACTCGTGTCGGAAACTGCCAGTAGAACCCCTTGGGCTTTGTGGGTGATGGTGAAGAGGTATTGGCACCCCAGGCCCCACTGGGAAAGGGGGACGGAGCGACCCTAACCTGTGTCATGCGCTTCATCCACAAGCCAATGTCTTTGTGATCCCATCGCAAGGACAGTCTCCCAGCCTTTCGCTGCCGGAACTGCTCATTGTAATGCAGCCATGCTATGCCCCCTGTGCCTCACTGATAGAGTTCAAATAGCAGAACAACGCCGAACAATTCTCTGGTGTGTTTTCTTCTATGACGCTAGCCAATATATTGAATGCCTGTAGCAAATTGGTGAACGTCCGCAGAATAAGTCTATAGCGACGCTTCTCCTCTTCCTCTTTTTTGATCTCATCCGGGTTAACCTTGTCAAGGTTAAACTTTTCCAGCGGTAGCAGCGAAAAGATCTCCACGTAGTCCCCTTTCCAAAACTTCTCCCTAATCTCCGCTTTCAAATGAGATCCCAAGGGGTCCTTGTAGCGCACATAAAATTCACACCGCGCAGCATCCGCCAGCCGCACCACATTCGATAACGACTCCACCTGGGTGGAAACGATAGTCTTACTCACCTGCGAGGACCCTGCGGACCCGGGAAAGACTGTGGTCGAGCCATCCGACGCAGCGGCAGCAAAGGCGGCGCAACGATGGGCAGATGCTTATCCCCAGCCGCCGCCCAAGCCAAAATTGGGGAGACTAAAGGAGCGGGGGTATCCGCCACAGAGGAGGAGGGGCCCACGCCAGCAGCCGCTGTCCGTCTACGCCAAGCCGCGCCACAAGAGGGGGATGGCCCCGGCCACCAGGTCCTGATCCCCAGATGTAAAAGGCCATGGGGATGGCACCCTCTGAGCAGGGTCCTGCCAAGGGTCTCGCATGTGGAGAAGCAGGGGCAGGAGTGACAGAGCCCTTCCCACGACTCCTAAAGCACAGCAGCAAGCTGTGAATTAAGCGAGGGCCATTTGCCAGGGCTGCTGAGCGCAGCTGCCCCAGAAGTTTTTCAAGGGGGAACTACACCTGCTGCCTTTATTTGTCCTGCCAGTCCCCTTACTGACCTATGCCTATGCCCCCCCTTGACCAACCCAGTCTGCAGGCCGAACCCCTGCCCTTCCACTAACCAATCCGTAAGACTCTGTTATTTAAAGCTAACTACCAATAACCCCAGTCCAGACTGCCAAGCACCCCCAGTCCAGACTGCCGAGCACCCCCAGTTATGTGGGCTCGGCTCCTCCTCCTAAGTTGCCTTTTTGCTCCGGGTCTATTCTTTCAGCTGACAAAACATTTCCATCCAGCTCCTTAGAATTTTCTTGTCACTGTGACCCCACTAACAATTAGAAAATGGAAAGAACATTCTAAAAATAAAAAATGTCAAACTAATTTTTGAACAAGTGTCTGGCCAGAATCAGTTTGTTTTCATTCAGGCACACAAATAAGATGGATGAAAAAATCCTTCCCACCCGGACATTGTATTGTTACAGCAGCACTCACCTCTGTCAGAATAAACTGATCAGCAGCCACAGTCATTTGGCTTCAGCTGCTGATCAGAATAGATTTCCAACATGTCCTTTTGACTTCTGTTGAGCGGGGACTGCCACACATTGATTGAAATTCATTGGTTCCCTGCTGAACCGGCCAATTTTTGATCAGTGTATGGCCAGCTTTAGGCAAGCCAACTATTCCTTGAAGGTGCTGATGGATGGTAGGACTTTGCCTACTAAGAATATTTAAGAAATAATTAAAATATCTCTGTACTCAGCCCCTGGAAGGCAAACAAAAAGATAGGCAGTATAATATCAGGCATAAGGTGTCCAATCCTTTGCTCGAAATACTCTTCTGGTAACTTGTGCTTGATAAAGCCTCTCTGAAAACTCTAAGCAAATACTGACTTTGTGATATTTAAGCTGGCCATAGATGGAGTGAAATGTAGCCAGTTCAGCAGGGCAATTTGGCCGGTACAGGTTCAGGGCTGGCCACTCCTGCTCGTCAGAAGTCGATCTAACAATTGGCTTCTGTCGAGCTGGCTTTTTGGAAAATATATTTTGATCAGGCATTGACAGTGTATTCTGACAGTGGAGAGTATTCTGCAGAGTACAATTTCTCAGTGGGAAATATTCCTCTATCCATCTCATTTGTTTGAATGGACGAATCCAAACTTTTTTCGTTCAGCACCCTGGCTGATTGAAAACAATGATCCATGTATGGCCAGCCTTAAACTTTCCATCCATTTATGGCTACAGTGATTGAACAGAAGTTGATCTGCCAATCGACTTCTGTTCAAATCAGGATTTAGCAGCTCAATCAGTGATGAAGGCTATAGGCTGCAACTCTGATCTGTGTATTCTGATGGCGTAGAGGTCTTCGTCCATCAGAATACAATGACTCAGTAGGGTGGATTCCGCCACCCACCACGAATGGGGGAATCGGGTCAGTTTTTTTATTCAACCAGCTGGCTGAACGAAAAAAAAAAAGACTCATCTATAGGTTGCCTTAAGCCCCGTACACATGGGCCGAATGTCAGTAGACATCGGCCAGTAAAAAAAAAAAACAGCAGACATTCGCCCCCTGTGTATATCGGTCTGTCTGACAGAAGTTGGCCCTTTTCTGTCTGATGAGCATGCTGGAAAACCAGCAGCCAACCAGCTCCCAATCAGCGCTCTCAGGCAATGGCGGAGAGCGTTGATAGGAGTGTTCAGGCGGGGGAGCTGTCCCCCTGTCAGAACACAACAGCTCAGCTGGGGAGATTGCTGTACTTACTTTGTATAGTTAGTACAGCGGCTCCCGTCGGAGCTGACAGGTTTTTTTTTTGTTCGATCCAGGGTGTGTACCTGGCTTTAGCCTGAGTACTGGCCTAAACATACCGCCTTTAGGATGAAACTTAGCAATTCATTGAGGCAAGAGGGAGTTTAATTGGACTTTATCTGTGGTCCCTGTACCAGGCTAGAAGTGTGAGCTTAAGCCGTTATATACAATCATCTGTTTTTCAATTTATATACTTGCAATGTGGCTCCTATTAATTTGGTTTGTTCATGTACCAAAATATAGTTTCAGAGAAATGGTATAGCAATAATTCAAACTTGATATATACAGAAAATACATTATTTCTGTCCTTCAAGGAGACGCTGCCATTGCTGCCCCCCTCCTTCCAGCCATTGGCTGGTTAGGTCAAAGACCTATCACATATCAAATATGCCTTGCGGGGGGATGATTTTCTGTCAGGAGACACTGGCCTGAATGGACAGAGTGTCTCCTTAGAAGGTTTGTGTGCATTTCTCAACAAAATCAATAAGTTGCCGTAGCAAATATCAGCTCAGTAAGGTGGTTGCATGCCATGGTTTTCAATTAAGAAAACCACAGTGCGCATAAGTTCCCAGCTGACATGCCTGGAAGGCTATAGTGATATGTTTAACTTCTTACATATCTTTATGACTGGAGACATTCCAATCAGAAAGCTTTATGAAATGTAACTTTATGATTAGCTATAATGAATTTTGTTCAATTTATTTTTGCATTTGTAAGTTTTGAAACAGATGCTTCTATATGTTTGATACACTCACAGTCAGCAAGCACAAAAAGCAAGTACACCCCTTATTCATTAAAACAGCGACTACAGATAAAGGTAATAAAACACAAGGAATTTTTTTTTCTTTAAATCATGCATTTATTAAAAATATCAATGGATGTAAAATGCACCTTGGAAAAAGTAAGTACATGCTTGTTCTGGTATTGTCCCCTATAGCCAAAATGACTTCTTGCAGTCATATTGCATAACTGCCCATCAGTCACTGGCATCAACTCTTCAACGCCATGCAAAATTATTTTAGTTAGGTTTCTCCACATCATTTCAATGGGAATAAAATCATCTTTTTGAAGCATTTTTGGTTGATTTGCTAGTGTGTTGGATCATTATAATGTTGTAAAATCAATTTCTGGTTCAACTTTGGGAAAGATGGGTTCATATCACATCAAGCAAGCTTTGATATGTTTCAGAATTCATAGTTACCTCAATGGCATAGGCTGTCCAGGTCAGATTCCTGCTTGTACAGTGCCCAGAGGATAGAACAGAGAAGCTGGAACTATTTTGGTCTACTTCTTTTGTCTGCCTAAGGCTCCATGTAAAAAAAACGCCAGTTCCCCTGCCACAAAAAAAAAAAATCTCATACAGAGCATTTTATGTACAGAGTTTAGGCAAGTTTATGAGAGTTCTGCATTTTTTCCTGCCACAAAACTCCAATCAGAAACACAAACCAGAAGTTTTTTTTTTCCAGCTTATAAACATTGAGCTTAAAATATGCCTCTAACTATCCTAATGTGCTTGGACACATTGGATAACATTGAGCTGCTTCTGCAGGCAGAACACAAACTTCCTGTAGAAGCAGCAATTTTTAAGCCATTGTGCATGGAGCGTAAGAGGACTAAGGATAGTGGACTGTTGTATTGTAAGTGCCACATGGTCCCCATAATGACATTTCTTGTACTACAGTAGCTGTATCTCAGATACACAAAGTCCAGTAAATTTGCTGCAGCACAGGACTGCTATATCCACCTAAACAGAAGCTAGAGTAATAGACTGTATTGTATAGGAAAGGAAAGACTGTCAGCTAAATACAGAGTATAAATACAGATGATTGTTCTAGTAGTGTCTTATCAAAGCCAACAGCTGCAGTTGTGCTGCAAGAGAAACTGCTCAACACAAAAATAAAAACATATTTACATATTTATCTTGACCATGGAATATAAAGAAACAAGGGGATTTGACAAAGAGGCATGCCCCCGAAACATGTTATCTTGGCTACCGGCTTTCTAATGATCCTTGTGGTGTGCTCCCACTTGCCCTGCTAGCCTATCGTGTGCAGCTGTCTCCCGAGTTCCAGTGATGTTACTCCCGGGGACACAAAATCCTCTAATCCCTGTGCTGCGGCGAGCAGTCTCCTGTCACAGACCTACTGCTTTATCACAGCCTTCTGTCATGGATTCCTACAGCCCCCACAGCCCCTCAAGCACATTCCTTCCATCACTGGTTTGGGTCTTTCAACTAGCAGCTGTGTGCACAGCACCATGCAAGACTTTTTTTATTAAAGCATGATTTTAACTGGATTTCCTTGTCTCCTGTGGATCCTGGACTCTGCTTAGTGCATCCACCCCACACAGTCCATTCCACAGACTGTTTTCATAGGACCGCCCTGGAACGTCTTGACTGTGTGTTTTCATCCATGTACTTTGTAAAGTGCTGTTAAACAGCTACAGTGGAACCTCCGATTGCCAGTATCGCGTTTAACGAGCGTTTCGCAATACAAGCTATTATTTTTAAAAAATCCTGACTCCATTCCCGAGTGTTTACGAGCCTTTCCGAGTTCATCCGAGTGGTCTCCAAGTATTTCCGTGTCTCTCCAGCGCCCTCCACCTCTGGCTACATGCGGCATTGCATGCAATATAAATCAGTGTGGAACGAATTATTTTTGTTTCCATTGACTTCTATGGGGAAACTCGTTTTGATATGCGAGTGCTTTGGATTGCAAGCATTCTCCTGGAACGGATTATGCTTGTAATCCAAGGTTCCACTGTATATGGAAAATTATTAAAATGCAATTTTAAACAAGGGGAGAAATTAATAAAAAGCATCAAGACAAGTCTGTCTCAACTATTGCCATTGCCCATAACAGCCATTCAGCTTCTATTTTTTTTTTTTACAAAATTAAATTTAAGAGCTGATTGCACTACAATTGAGATTAGGTTTGCATGTAGATACCTCTTCCACATCTTTGGTTCTTTTGTTTTTGAATTTATTTTATCACTTTGGCAGATCCCCACAGATATAATATAACAAGCTCCTTTTTTGTCAATCCATGTACAGGTCATATGTTTTGTTGTCATAGTTACTAGCCTCTTTACCATTCTTTTGGTGCGCTCTCCATTTGGCGGTCTGTCCCACCTTCTGCTCCCGGGTGAGACTGTCCCAGTGGTGCCCATCCAAGGCACCCTTTTTTTATTTTTGATGAATTACGTGATGGTTATTTGACTCAGTGTTTGATGTGTAAGTATGATACTTTATTATTTTTCTTTTTGGTAAGCAAGCTCTATAAATACAGTGCCTTGAAAAAGCATTCACACCCCTTGAAAATTTCCACATTTTGTGATGTTGCAACCAAAAATGTAAATGTATTTATTGAAATTTTATGTAATAGACCAACACAAAGTGGCAAATAATTGTAAAGTGGAAGGAAAATCATAAATGGTTTTCAATTTTTTTTACAAATAAATATCTGAAGAGTGTGGCGGGCATTTGTATTTAGCCCCCTTTACTCTGATACCCCTAACTAAATTCTAGTGGAACCAATTGCCTTTAGAAGTCACATAATTAGTAAATAGAGTCCACCTGTGTGTAATTTAATCTCAGTATAAATACAGCTGTTCTGTGAAGCCATCGGAGGTTTGTTAGAGAACCTTTTTTTTTTTTTAATGAAAGATGCACAAAAGATAACATAAAGATAGATAAACGGCAAGCAGCTGGTGTGCCATGAAACATTACAGTCAACAGGGTAATAAAATTCAATGCAAATACCAAAATCCAACAAGTGTTGCCGACCGCCCGTATTTTTACGGGCAGCACGTAAAAACAGGGCACTCTTCCTCCTGCCCGTAAATGTCCGTAGCACCGAAAAAGTGGCAGTAAATATGGCTGTGACCAGCTCAGCTCGGAACTGCGCATGTGCAATTCCCGGAGATGCCTGAGAGCCAGCTGCCTGAGACGATCCGATCTGCACCTTTATTAATTGCTCTGCCCACCACTGCCTCTTAGCCAATCATAATTTAGAGCTGTACTGTAACCGGCCCTCCTCTGGCAGCTCGCCACATTTGACAAGAAGATGCGGACAGCCGAAAGTGTGGCTGTACTGTATTGAGGCGGGCTGGAGTCTGCTCTGTTTCCTGCGCTTTACCATTACCATCACCCCCGCTTGTTCTCCTGGCCACACTGTGACAGAGGAGAGGCACAGCTCTGGGCTGCATGGTCTAGAGAGCCTGCTTCTCCCTCTGTCAGGACTGGAGCGGCTGTGAGTCTGTGACAGGGAGTGAGGCAGAGCCGGCTCTCTGTGATGCCCCCCCTTTCTTCGGTCAGCAACACGAGCACAGAGATCAAAGACACACAGACAGGGCTGTGTGCATTCTTCTTCCTCACCCTTCTGCCAGCAGCGGGAGTGGGGATTAATAAAGCATCGGCAGGACCGAGCAGCTTGCAGAGTAGGACACTGAGTTGCAGGCAATCATTGTGCAGTAACCTCTAGCAACCGAATGGTGAGTGGTAATGTATAGTAAACCTCTAGCAACCGAATGGTGGGCGATAATGTATAGTAACCTTTATTAACTGAATGGTGGGCAGTAATGTGTAGTAACCGAATGGTGGGCAGTAATGTATAGTAACCTCTAGTAACCTAATGGTGAGTGGTAATGTGTAGTAACCTCTAGCAACCGAACGGTGGGCAGTAATGTATTGTAACCGAATGGTGGGCAGTAATGTATAGTAAATTTCAATCTGGTAGGTTGGCAACAAAGAATCCAACAGTATCTGCATTTAGGACTGAAAAAGGCAGGTATGTGAAATCAATAAAGATTTTGAAACATCTGAAAAAATAGAAACTAATAATGATTGAGTATATATTGAACGGTGCTCAGCTGTGACAAAGTGCATCAGTTTTTGAGCTTAAAGAGGGATTCTCGCGCAAAAAAAATAAATAAATGTCAGCAGCTACAAATACTGCAGCTGCTGACTTTTAAAATAAGGACACTTACCTGTCTCAGGGTCCAGCGATGTCGGCACCCGAGGCCGAACCGTCGCTCGGCTCTCGGGTGCTGCCACCCCCATCTTCTTTAAGGGAATCAGGAAATGAAGCCTTGCGGCTTTACTTCCCGATACCCTACTGCGCATGCACGAGGCGCGCTGCGCAATCAGAACGGTCCATGCTGTCTCTGGGACCTGTGTGTGTCCCAGCAGACAGCGTGGGGGGACGGGAAGTGGCGTAGACTCCCGTGGAAGTCTAGGCCTGTAAGTGGGTGAAAATAACTGTATTAGAAAGGTATTTGCACCCCCCTCCCCCCTGAAAGGTGCCAAATGTGACACCGGAGGGGGGGGGGGTTCCGAAAAGCGGAAGTTCCATTTTTGTGTGGAACTCCACTTTAATAATATGTTATGAAGGAAAAAAAGGGGGTGAATGGGATGGGGGTGAATGAGAAGAAAGAGTAGTAGAGAAAAAGGGGAAAAAAATAAAAAAAAACAAAGGGGGGGGGGGGGGCGGTTAGCCACACACCTTACAGGCCATGATAGGCAAAAACATTGTTCATAAGTATTGAGAAAATATTTATTAGAAAAACTGAACTGATCCCAGTACAATCACCTGGCCTTGTGTTCTTCCGATTTGTCCCTAAGAGCTGAGGTCAGATGCTCAATGCTTTCTATATCCTTCACTCTGGTGAACCATTGGGCAAGAGTAGCAGGAGATTGTTGTTTCCACATGGCTGGGATGCATGCTCTAGCTGCGTTAAGTAAATGTTTAAGTAAAGATTTATGGGGTCAGGTTAAGAAGAACTGCTGCGGGGTCTCCGGAGAGTGAGATATCCGTAAATTTGTGGATCAATTGGAGTACTTGCTGCCAGAATGGCTGGATGCCAGGGCATTCTCAAAAGATGCGCAAAAGTGTGCCCTTGTGGGAATCACATCTCCAGAAATGATCGCCCAATTGTGGGAATAGTTTGGCTAGTACAGATGGGGTTCTGTAAGTGGTTAAGATTTTGTAAGTGGTTTCCTGGTATTTACTACATAGCGATGATTTGTGAGCGAAATAGAGAATCCTGTTTTTTTGTTGTTCCGTAAAAGTGACCTAAAGGTCTTTTTCCCATTTGGTAAGAAAGGGAGGTTCCGATTGCGCATGGAGATCTAGTAAGGATTAGTAGGAAAGGGACATGGATTTCCTTATCGGACCATCCCCCAGACAGAGCTCCTCAAATGAGCTGAGAGGCATCTGAAAAAGGCGTGGCCTGGGTAGTGTGCTCAGGAAATGTGATAATTGGTATGCTCGCCAGTGGTTCAGGAACTGTGACTCTGAGCCCATAATCATTTAGCTCCTTGCAGTAGTGTGGAAAGTGAGAGATTGTTCAGTGCAGCGTCACACATTCTGACTGACACCAGAAACCGACTTCTAACTGAACATGCAGAGATTCTTCTGTTTCTCAAAAAAAAACTTGCCATTAGCGTTTGAATTGGAAAAGTAATCTACCGCCTGTTACTGTTCAACTGTGAGGCACCATGCACAGTTGCACGCTGCAGCTCAAAGCAAATGCTCCACCTTGCATTTGAGCGTTTTTTGTTTTTTTTTTGCGTTTCCTCTGCCTGTTAACTCCCCTCCATGTTGGCCTTTAAAAAAAAAATAAAATATGCCTTTTTAACTCCATGCCACAACCTTTTTCCTTAAGTGAAAAAGTGAATCACCTATGGTGTGCACATTGCACACTATAGGTGATTCAACGTGCAATGCATGGGGACACATAGCCTAATATGGAGAGTTAACACTACAGGCAAACGAAAGGCTCAAAAACAGGGAGCTCAAACGCCTGTAGGAGCAGCTACCTTGAGCTTTATTGTGCATGTGGCCTTACTGCTGCTAAGTCTTTGGCTCCTTGGCCTTGCCATCCTGGAATGACCCTAATTTTGGTCTGTAAAAAAAAGTTTTTCACGAGTTTTATAAGAAGTTGAACTAGAAGCTAGCACTTTTTTTTATTATTTAAAAAATTTTTACAAAATAATGTTAGTTTCGAGGTACTGTTCAGTTGCTCCTCCTCAGGCCTAACATTATTTAACTGTATTGCACTTGGGTTGGTTGATGTGATGACGTGAACTTGTGATGTTTGTTTTATACGTGGCCTCATCAACAATGATGATATTTCATGTTCTGTGTGACATTTGAGCTTTTCCTTTTCAAGGCATAATGCCTGTACGATGCAGCTAAAAGCACCTGCTCCTCAAGGAGTTTGAGCTTTTTTTCTGCCTGTTAACGCCTCCCCTCCATGTCAGCCCATTGCACACTAGTTTCAGTTTAGTGGCAGGAAAGTTTACAGGCAGAAAAAAATCCAAAGATTTCCATTTCCAATTTCTTTGGATTTTTTTTCTGCCTGCTGCCTGTAGCTGTCCTGCCACTAAACTTCTGAAACCGCGTAGTGTTCCTTGGACAATGGCCATGAATGAATACATAGGTTAACCTGGAGGGGAAGAGTTAACAGGTAGAGAAAAAAAAAAGCTCAAAAGAGCTAAAACACCTGGAGAAGCAGCTGCTTTGAGCTGTGCATGAGGCCTTACTGCAGCCTACATGCAAACCTAACACACATCCTTGCCATCCTGGAATGTTCTGTCTGTGAAATGTGTTTCTCTTACACATGTGTAAGTTGAACTGGAAACAAACACATGTTGTGTTTTTTTTGGTTTTTGAAATTTTATAAATAATGTCTTGTGTTGTGAGTTGACTGAGGTACTGTACAGTTCTTGCTTCTCCTCATGCCTAAACATTGTGAACTTGCAATGTACATTCATTGATGACATTGACATTATTTTTTATATAACATGTTCTGTGCAATTTGCGCTTTAACAGCTTTGTGACCAGCAAATAAACATGTTTTCTTTCATAATCTTTTGACTGCGTTTCAATTCCTCATATTATGGTGAAAATGTGTAATTTTTAGATATTTTTTTAAAAAATGGTCACATGACCAAAATCATGTATCGGTAAATTTTATCTGCGACTACATGATGTCAAGTATCCGTACTCGTACTCTGTGTCAAAAAAGTGGTATCAGTGCATCCCTAGTATAGATGCCCCTACTTCCTTCAACCATGATCTGCTGAAAAATAAAAAAATCCCAGATTTTCAGACCCTTAAAAGGATTCCAACCTTCACTAGCTATGGCTCTGGCTTTGCTTTGCAGGGATCTAAACCTTATCCATATGGGCCTGAACTTTGCCACTAGTATCCCCGATCCAGGTACAACAATCTTTACCTATGAATTCACAGAAACCCCCCTTGGACGCCAACAGATAATCATGGGCTATCTTTTAATAGAAGGGTCTTGATCTGCTATTATTCCTGTGGGAACTTCCTTGTAGCTTCAACAGTAACATTTAACATCCCATCCACACTGGATGAGAAATTGTTCAATCGTTTCATAAGCTTAAGCCCCCACCCTGTACAAGCAGGATACCATGCCCCGACCTGGCCAGGGTTGGTGAACAATTCCCTTCTAGCTGTCCCTGATATTCTTACCTTTTCTCGCGCCATCAGATCCTCACGATCGGCTGCGACATAAGATGCTGGGACGAGTTTCACCAGGACGCATGGACCTCTTGCATTAGGGGGAGTTACCTTATAAGCTGTAGACCCGCATAAATACCAAACTAAAGTTGAAGCACACTTATGGGCTACCTAGTTGTCCTGATACCAAAACTGGCAAGAACCAGGGCTATTGTTAAAACTATAACTAATTTTACCCTCTAGAAATGTATCGTTAAGTTCTATTGACAAGTGTCTGTTTGTAGTTTTTACTAGTTTGTCAAAACTCCTTATATTAATATAAACATCCTATATATCATGTACCATTGTCATCACTGGGGTACCAAAGCTCAGTGGAGATTCAAAGTAGACCCATCAATTGGTCCTGTTCATTTTCTTAGCTAGTTATAGAATACACTTTAAACAATAAGTTGGGATGCTTTTCATCGTTACCCTTGCTAAAATATAGTAGACTAAAAAATATAACTAAACAGACACTCCTCATCCTTTGGTGTAGTTGAGCAGCTTCTTGCAGTGGCTGGCATGGATCCAGTTGTCTCGTCCATCAAGCTTCTTTACAATGACCCAGTCACCTGGTTGGAAAGAATGTAAACCGGTTATTGTGTCAGGGTCCAGGAGGGATTCATGAACCCTGTGGTGGACCTTTTGAAGTTCATGTTACAGTGACTGCACCCCATCGGCTGAGAATGTCAACAACTTCTGAGGAAAGTAAAACCCTGTTTTTGGTTGACCTCCAAACAAACCTAACTCAATGACTGTGTTTACTGCATAACCTGTGTGTGGCTTACCATCTGGGGTGTAATACCTAGAACCATTGACAAAAAGGTTCTTAGCATCTGGGATGGGAGCCTCCTTCACCGGACTGCTGCTTGCTGATTCAAATTCCATCAAAGAAAGACAGTCGTGGAACATGTCATCCTACTAGGTAACAAACTTGGCTAGAATTAGAGCGGTTGCTATTATTGGTTTGAAAATTGTCATTCTTACCATTATCCTCCCCATTTTCTTCCTCATTACAAACTGGAGGAAGACGCGCAGGGTTTAGAATGGTGCAGAAAAAAAAACAATGAAACAGTGAAATAGCTTCTGATACTTTTACCTTCTTAGGCGTGTGTATTTATGCATGTGTACAGCTATCTACATACACCGGCTTTCTATGTAGATACACTTTCAGAGACTCGTTAGACCTGAAAAGATACTTATAAACAAAAGTTATTACTCTATCCTTCATATTTAACCTGCAAAGAATGCTAAACAATACAACATTTGTGTACATTGGTAAATTGTCCCTGACATTCCTCAAAACCGACAACAATGAAACCCTCTGTAACCCTTACTTTCACGTTCCTACAAAAATACAACAGCTGCAACGCGTAGGAGGGCAGCCACGGTAGGTTCAAACATATTCATGTTACTACATACAAATAATGAGAAGACTAAAACATAAGACAAACATTTAGATACAAATGTGGGGGAGATATTTCATAGTTCCCAAAACAAAAATGAAAAAACAAAACAACCAGACGGAATGCTGCCTTCACTCTTTTAGCAATAGAAAAAAATACAATGGGAAAAACACGAGAGCAGCTCCAATCCTTGCATGGGCCAGCCACACAAGGTTCAAAAACAGGCATGAGAATTTTAATCACACAAGCTTGTACTACACATCCATCAACCCACTCATCATTACAGATTTCTGAAGCCACAGTCGAGCTACTTCCAAGGTCTTTTTATTCTGGGGTCTTGTACCTCCAGACATCAAAAGTACCTTCCAAAGGAATACACCTTACTGTACCCTCTGACCATATATGCCAATCTTTAAGGGGTTTAATGGTCTTTTTTCCAAAACTTGACTTCATGTACTGTGCAACCGTTTGACTGTGGGAAGACTCGCATTCCTTCCCTTGCATGGACTGCTCATTACCCATGGCGATTCGAATCAGCTTACCATCTTACCCCTGCGTCCAGGGAAACCCTTGCACCCATTTAGGAGAGTACCACTCAGTGCCTTCTTTTACAGTGGATTGATGGACTACAACCACTATCTGGTCCAGTCCCCCAACTAGAAACCCTACCCGGGGCAATTTTTAACTCTATTGCCGCGTACACACAATCGCACATTCTGACAACAAAGTCCATGTTTTTTTTCCCGACCGATGTTGGCTTCAACTTGTCTTGCATACACACGGTCACACAAATCTTGTCGGAAATTCCGAACATCAAGAACGCAGTGACGTACAACACGTACGACGAACCAAGAAAAATTAAGTTCAATAGCCAGTGAGGCTCTTCTGCTTGGCTCCAAGCATGCGTGGAATTTTGTGCATCGGAGTTGTGTACACACGATCAGAATTTCTGACAATGGGTTTTGTTATCGGAAAATTTGAGATCCAGATCTCAAATTTTGTTTGTCGGAAATTCCGACGGAAAATGTCCGATGGAGCCTACACACGGTCGGAATTTCCGACAACAAGCTCCCATCGAACATTTCCCGTCGGAAAATCCGACCGTGTGTACGCGGCATATGGCTTTTTGTCCCAACACTTTTAGCACAGAACAACAGAGCACCACTCTTTTAACAACCAAAACCCATAATAACAACCAACTATTAACTTTGTCAAACGATTAGTCAACAACCACAGATCACCCCCTGAATTATGTCTCTACCCCTCAGAGTGTATGCATACACAAGCGCATTGCGCTGTACGACCATACACTGCATCGCCATACTAAACTGCACAGCACACTTACGCCCGCTTTCTCTACAGAACAATATGGTTTCTCTCTGTACCTAGATATTACAACAATAACATGGATGCCTCCTGTTTACTCTCTACCCAAAACTGTATTACAGTATAAAATATCACAAAACAACTGGAATTAAATTTAAAAATAAAAATGGTTTCCATCATCCTTCCAAACACAAGTCCCTTTGTGTCAACATGCTTGTTTCAAAAGACCCCAAGCTCCTCCCACCAACTTCCTGTTGTCTGCTCAGCTCTAAAAACCCATCTAACTGTTTTATTTACATATCAATGGACAGGAAGAGGGGGGGGCGGGGAGGGAAAGCCTGGAAAAGCTTCATCTTCCCTGAACTCCATATTATGGCGGTCAAGACATTAAAAAAATATATGACTATCATCATATAGGAGACTTCAACCATTTTAAAACCTTTTTGTCCAGCAAAGGGTGGAATAAACCCCCCATATCGCAAAAGGGAGGGAATCCCCCTTGACTCACATATCCCCTGGGCAGTCAGACCACAAGTTTTGAGACCAAAATACCACACAACAACAACGCAACTAAAACCAAAAACTGAAACTCCTGCAAAAAGATGGCTCACCCTCACTAAATGCTAAAATCTGGCCCAAAAGCAGAGCGATTTCACCAGAACCAAAACAGAAAATGGCCGACAGCAGCTGGGCCACATGGTGACTACAAGAAAATGGCCGACGACAATCGGACCACATGGTAGACAGCAAAATGGCCAACGACAAACGGACCACATGGTGACATTAACACATGAAATGCAGTTGCTGATCTCGCTAAAACAAGCACAAACCGTGATTTCTTCACTAGAAAACCAAAATCAAAATTT
The DNA here is from genome assembly GCA_037952925.1 of Lithobates clamitans. Classification (NCBI taxonomy): domain Eukaryota; kingdom Metazoa; phylum Chordata; class Amphibia; order Anura; family Ranidae; genus Lithobates; species Lithobates clamitans. The sequence continues at coordinate 5,565,449 of JBBGZY010000018.1, read as the reverse complement.
TTCCCCACAAAAACTGACTAAAACAATTGAGAATGCACACTCAACCGTAGACACACACTTTAGGCTACATCAACTAGGACCCATCCAATCACATCCCTATCCGCCAAATAAAGATCATATCAGCTTCCACAAGAACAAGACATTGGGAAATACAATGATAGTTGCATGATCTTTTCATCTCAAAACAATAGAGCTACCCCATGCTATTGCCCAGAAACCTGAGACCACCCACAGGGCGTAGCCCATTCAAGAAACAGCTCCCATTGTAATTCCCCCCTCAGCCACATGAATATGCGGCAGCCATTTTCAAACCAAAGCCTTCTACAAAATCATTTCAAAATGACTTCAATACAAACCATCCGTGTCTTGAGTCAGTTAAACAATCTACAAGACTCATGCAATCTACATGTTTTCTCATATACTTATTACACAACATACAGTTACTTACACAAACATTTTAGGTTGTATTAAATGGGTCTTATAGAGTATCCCAAACAATAGACCTATCATTGCTGACAAACATACAATTAAAATTCCGCCATTATACCAAAAGATGAAAAATGTGTTCTTTTGCAAAGCAGAACCTACCTTAAGCATCAGACAGAGAAAACGTACCCCTTTTCTTTAGGACAACAAAGTATTTCAAACAGTTTGATGTCCTGAACTGGGACCTGCTCTCCCATTCCACTGATCCGATGCAAAGGAGGTTCCGTTCGCTCCTAAAATAGCCCGCCATCTGACATGGAGATTTCACTATATGCTATGCACAAAGCATGTCTCCGGCACTACTAAGCGCCCTTTCAGCCTTTTGGTATAATGCATCTCAATAAACCCGTGTCTCCCGAATTTCCCCAAGTAAACAGACATAGTCACCATCTTAGCTCCATCACTCGACCAACTGACCTGAACCTCGGAGCAATCTTTTATTCATATAACAAATAGAGCCTGATGGTTTCACAAATTGACCAATCAAGCATAGGCATTCCTTCCTTGAGGGGTTATACAACAACCAATGAACAATGACTAGGGTAGTCTTATGGGCGTGTTAGGGCAGGGACAGTGTGTATGATTTCCCGCCCCCTGTCTCTGTAAGCTATCATCTTCAGCTAGACAATGGCTGGTCTTAAAATCATGGACGCTGTTCGACCATAACACACCCAAAGGGTCCCATTTTTACCGTTGGTGTGAATCCTTAATCTGCATTGTTCAGAGAACAATGCATACCTGGGATTATACTACCGTCCCTGTGGATGGGAGATTATCTGCAGGGGCATGCCACGGCCACCTCAAATGTGTTAATCAGGCACACAGGGGTGACACGAGTGTACACCCGCTAAACCGATAATGTCTTTGCAGAGCGAACACATCCCCACCAGACGATCGTTTTGTGCATCGCACAGGGGCCCTTCGCTGGCGGACATATCCTCACTCTGTAAACACTTCTCTACATCCCCAAGGAGCTTTTCACTACCAGACGGATCTCAACCAGCGTCAGTCTGCCCCAGTCAGCTCTTTAGTGCGGGTTACGGGAGGACTAACACTGGGAGACACTGTGACAATACATATTAAATACATCTTCATAAAATTTCCATAACAGGACGGGTTGTGATGGACAATTGGAAAACTGTTGTTGTGAAGTTTAGGGATCTTATCTGCTATAAAGTTGGTCTCTTGGAGAAAGAGAACTCTGGTGAGTTCGCCCCTTGATATTCTAGGAAAAGCATGCTCCCGACGCAACCTTAGGGGAAGAGGGACAAGAGAGTTAATAAGGGGGAGAGAGAGAGAGAGAGAAAAGGGGGGGAGGGAAAGTTAGCAACGGCTTAGTTAAGCCTAGAGTAAGTGGCAAAGGGGTAGTGTCAGGTCCCACACTTACCAGACAGATGAGTCCTGCTTGGGCAGAGGGTAGGCTCCCTTACGTATCTGATTCGGGGCCCCTGGTAGAGTAGACAGGAGGCCCACGAGTGCGGAATGGTATGAGGGCCTGGAGCTAGGGTCCTGGAGCACGATGGTCTGGCAAGCAACCGGTAGAGCTTCAGGGCTGGGTGGAGCAGATGCTGAGCAGGAGCTAATCAGGCTGGTCACACACAGGCAGAGGTCGGCAACGGGCTGGCAGCAACGGTACAAGGGAGAAGGCAAAAACAAGGTCAGACAAGCCGGGGTCGGGTTCAGGCAGCAATCAAGGGAGGTCCAAAGGCAAGCCGGGTCACAACGGGTAGTCACTACGGAGATACAGGAACACAAGATGATCACGGAACAAGACACGGAGCTGTTTGATCAGGCAGCACCGAATCAGAGACAGAGGCAGACTTAAATAGGCTGATTGGCGCCAAAACGCCGCGCACGTGCGTACGCCGATTCGCCAAAGCGCCGCGCGCCCCCGCACACGCCCGAGCGCGCTCCCGACGCCGGCGTGCACGCCAACGCCACCGGGCACGCCTGCGGTAACACCCATAGGCTAACGCGCGCTAGCGCGAACGCGCGTACGCACATCCGCCCGGACGCCACCCTGCACGCCACGGTTGGTCAGACCAGACACGCCAGCGCCCCCCGGAACGCGCGCCCTAGCACGCACGAAGACACGGGCACCAACGCGCCCCGGCGCGCACCGGCGCCCAACCAGGTAACCTCTCTGACAGGTAGGGGGGAAGAGGAGTTACTCAGGAAGGGAAAGAAGGGAAGAGGGCAACAAAGCTAATGCTCACCCAAGCAGGTCTACTGCCACCAGGACAGAGAAGGCCTAGAATAGGTAGTGGTAAGGCACTTCCAGACGAGGAGCCCCGGCCCCTTCAGGGCAGAGCTAACTATGGTCAGTTAAATGAACATTAGCATGACATTTCAAATACACAGGCAATACAAACAGGTCAAATGAATCGGGATGGATGATGCAATTGCACTTCATTTAGTTTGTCCAACCCCTCACAAGGGTAGCCACCCCAAGGTCTCACGAAGGTGGGGAGAGCATTTCCACTCAAACGCGTGGGTGACCCTATCAGGGACTAACGGTGTGCCCTGGGAACAAGGCCACTCACTGCGATCGACAAATATAAAGGGTGCAATTTGTGGCTCCCAGAAGGGATATTAGCCATTTATTTGAAATTCTTTTCATAGAATAGGCCCTACAAAACTAGGGATTGTGATGACGTTGTGAGGCGACTACTTTCTGGGTGGGGTGCTAGTATTTGCCCTCCCCCACGGATGAGATCGCAGTGGCGTCCTTAGCAGTAAAACACAAACACAACCTCCTGGTAAAGCCAGCAGGATCTGAGACGGAACACTAGAGTGAGGTTCTAATCACCATTCTGGAGCGTTAGGCAGTATGCGAACCAGTATTGGTGGCAGTGACAGTGGCACTGGGTTTCACAGCACCGTCTGTCCCATAGAACGAGTACTGATTTATATACATGAGGTTTGCGTTATCCTCAGAGGGTGCCTCTGGCTTGAAAGTCAGCGAGAGCTAAAGGGCTCTGCAAGGGCAAGTTCAACTAAGACCAGGAAAACAAACAGTGGCATATCACTCTATAGGCATGGTATATACAAACAGGGGAAATTAATTGGGATTAATTACACCTCTTTGCACATCAAGCCCATCACAAGGGTAGCCACCTCAAGGTCTCATGTATGTGAGGGGAGCAATTCCACTCCGGCGTGTGGACAACCCTATCGGGGATCAATTGTGTGCCCAGGGAGCACTCACTATGATCTACAAAGGGAGAGGAGGCCACTTGCAGCTCTCGGAAGGGAAAGCAGCCTTTAATTCATAATCCTTTTAGTAGTGTGGGCTATAAGAAACTATGAGTGGTGAGAAAGATGGGGGATGGTTACTTCCTGAGAGGGGTACTAGTATTAGCCGTACCCCACCCATGAGACCCCAGGAGCCCCCGCTGAAGCATAAAGGATGTTACCAGAGCTTGTCCTCCCCGTGGAACTAGCAGGATCCAGGGAGGATCACCAGTGTAAGGTTCCATACTTAAATAAGAAAAAAAACAAAAAGGGGGGAGGGGGGAATTCTGGTAAGTTCCACTTGAAGGACGCAAATGTTCCACGTAAGGGGGATTGGTCCTTTTCATCCAGTGTCTACAGAACCCTAGATAGGAAAACCGAATGGTAAAGTTGAGCGGTCCACAGCGTTGTTCATCATTTCTTGATGCCCATTATCTGTTCCTTCAGGATTGGCGATTGTCTCGGGCTCGTTGAGGTCTGCCTTGGGGTGCCCTGCCTGAGGGATCCGATGAGACATCAATAGTGAGCCAGCTGGGAACTGGCAAGGGCTCCATCTCAGCGAAGTTGAATAGATCAGGTAATTCCAAAGAGTGACACATCGAAAAGGAGCAATTGTCTTTGTGAATTTTTGGGGGCAATGGGTGACCCCATGTGTAAGACATTCCTAGCTCCATGCAGGAGGTGGACAGGGCCTCATCAAATTCCAGAACTCCTACTCTCAAAGCCTGCTGCACAATCTCTTCTTTAAGTTTGTAGGCATGCAGGCAGCAAAGCATGTCTCTAGGTCTGTCTTGAAAAGTAGATCTTGGGCCGAGAGTACGGTGGACCCTATCAATGGCAACCTCCATTTCTGGGGGATGGTCGCGATACCTGTTAACGTGTGAGTAGAGTTCTGCCTGCGTTACAGTCTCTGGGATGGCCCGGAGCCGAATGTTCTGTCTATGGCTGCGATTTTCAAGGTAGTCAAGAAGTAGGTGAAGCTGCACGACTTGGTCAGACAGGTCAGTGTGGGTAGATTAAAGGTGGACAATTGAATGTGCCACTGCCCCTTTATCCTGCTCCAGTACTGTTACTCTAGCATCCACCTCGGACACTTCCTGCTTAAGCACTGGCAGCTCTCCCCTTAGTGCAGATTTCACCCTATTTGCTAAAGCTTCAAAGTCAGCTCTAGTGGGTAATTGCTGAAGGAAGGTCCACAGAGTCCGGTCTGTTAAATGTGCAGAGGGGGGGTCTATGCTGTAAGGTGTCTTTAGTAATAGTAGTCACTGTGATCTGTGATTTAGATCCATGCAGCCGGCCGTCTGTGTTAATGTTGAGGCTGTAGCTGGGACCCTGTGAGGGAGCATCTGCTGCTGGTTAATTACACGGATCCATGTTGAATGTCCCAATCCCTGGCTCTGGGGACATAGTAAAGGAGCGAGGTATGCACGGAGAAAGGTTACTAGGAGAGGAGAACGGTGGCATGTCATTTTCCTCCCGGTGATCTCCTTGTTGTAGCGCTGTGGGATCCGGGGCAGCGTGCCTACTAACGGCCGGTACCATCTTGTTCCCGGCCAGAGTAGAGGCCGTCTGTGGATTTGGCTGCAGGTACCATTCCATTTCAGGAACGGTCGGGAAGGAACAGTCTGTAATGTTCCCTGTGACCAGCAGGGCTAGAAGAGCCGTGAATGCAGGGTTAATGCTGTGCGGTAAGACTGGCAAGTCACCTCGGACTGGGAGCTCAGCTAGCTCACGTCCTCATCCGTCTGTGCTGAGACCATACCCCCCCGTTAGAGAACCTTAGTGAACAAACAGCAGCATGAAGGCCAAGGAACACACCAGACAGGTCAGGGATAAAGTTGTGGAGAAGTTCAATGCAGGGTTAGGTTATAAAAAAATATCCCAAGCTTTGAACATCTCATGAAGCACTGCTCAATCCATCATCCAAAAGTGGAAAGAGTATGGCACAACTGCAAACCTACCAAGACATGGCCGCCCACCTAAACTGACAGGCCAGGCTAGGAGAGCATTAAACAGAGAAGCAGCCAAGAGGCCCATGGTAACTCTAGAGAAGCTAAGGAGATCCACAGCTCAGATGGGAGAATCTGTCCACTGGACAACTATTAGTCTCCACTCCACAAATCTGGCCTTTATGGAAGAGTGGCAAGCAGAGAGCCATTGTTGAAAGAAAGTCATAAGAAGTCCTTGTCACAGATCAGCTGCGGAGCTGATCTGTGTCTTACCTTTACTGCTGTAGGTCGGCTGGCACCTGTTGTTCCACTAGCTTGTGTTCAGCTCTGCTGCACTCTGCAGCTATGGGTGTTGCTGCCCTCACCTGTTGCTTAATATATGATTCCTTCCTGCTACTTCCTGTTGAGCCCCTCATGTGCTTCTCTATTTAAATCCCTCTCTGACCAGTTCTGGTTGCTTGAGCAACATTTGTTTCTGAGTCCCCTTCGTGTAACCTGCCTTAACCTGACCTCTCGTGAACTGATCTCTTGTGTACCGTCTCGGCTTGTTCTGATTACGTTGTCTGCAGCCCGCCCTGACCTTGGCTCGTCACCCAGCTCTCCTTCATCCATCCATCCTTGTCTGACAGTGTCTTCTGGTACTTCCCTAGCGAGCGGGGTGAACCTGGGGTCAGCACACAGCTAAGACCAAACCCTCATGAGGGGGTCCCTGGCAGAATACCAGCTGGCCCTTAGACTCCACGTCCTGGGGGATCCAGTGCCACCTGCTTGCCTGTGGGCTCACTGTAAGTAGTACCGTGACAGTTTGCTCAAGCCATGAGCGCCTCTGAGAATCGGCCTGACCGAGGATCAAATGCAACATCTAGTTCAGAGACTTAACTCCCAGCAAGCAAATCAAGAGCAAATAATGCTGGTCCTTCAGGATCTTGCCTACTGTCTGGATCATCTGCAACTCGCTGCAACTTCAGCTCCTCCTGTTCCTGCTTCTGCTTCAGCTGCTCCCGTTTTTGCTGCTACACCTGGCAATCCCTGCCTGCATCTGCCACCGCCAACTCGTTTTTCTGGCGACCCTAAGGCTTGTCGGGGCTTCATTAATCATTGTTCCATCCACTTTGAACTTTCCAGCCACCATTTTCCAACTGATCGCACCAAAGTCGCATATATCATCTCTCTCCTCTCCAGTGATGCTCTAGCTTGGGCCTCCCCACTCTGGGAATCACACGATTCTATCACCTCCGACCTCCAGCTCTTTTTGGATGCATTCCGGAAAACTTTTGATGAGCCCGGCAGAGTGTCTTCGGATGCTGGGGCCCTCCTTCGTCTTCGTCAGCAAGGAATGACAGTTGGCCAATATGCAGTTCAATTCCATACGCTGGCCGCTGAACTCAAATGGAATAATGAGGCCCTTACCGCTACCTTCTGGCAAGGCCTATCTGAGCGTGTCAAGGATGAACTCGCTGGACGCACCATTCCTACAACATTGGATGATTTAATCGCATTGAGCATTCAAATAGACATTCGCTTCCAGGAGCGGGCCTTCAAGAAATCCAGATCCAGTCACCCCCCTTCTGGCCATCCAGCGCAGGTAGTCCAAAGACCTGTGGAACCCTCTCCGTATGCAACCTCTCACACGTTGGAAGAACCTATGCAGCTAGGGGTGAACTCTCCTCACTCCCGAGGAACGTGCCCGAAGCATTGAGCTTGTGCCTTTATTGTGGCGATAAAAGACATCTTTTGAACTCCTGTCCAGTCAGTCAGGGAAACTCCAGGGTCTAGGTCACTCGGAGGGGGGTAATCTAGACCGATCCTTTAATTTTGTCCGCTTCTCTCGTTTCACCCTTCCCATGGCTATCCACTGGGCTCTAAATGCCTATCAACTCTCTGCATACGTGAACTCTGGTGCTGCCGGGGATTTCATTGAACAATCTTTAGCTTCCGAGTTGGGCATTGCCTTTGTTGCCTTGGCTATACCGCTTTCCGTGACCGCAGTAGATGGCTCCTTTTTGCCTATGAGCCCCATCCGGTTTAAAACTCCTCCTATTGTTTTATGCATTGGGGTTTTGCATGCTGAGGAGATCTCTTTCCAAATTCTGCCTAAATCCTCCAGTCCCATCATCCTGGGCCTTCCATGGTTGCAGAAACACTCCCTGCATCTTGACTGGAATTCTGGACAAGTATTGGCTTGGGGTCCTCTGTGTCAGTAACGAAAATGTATTTCCAAGGTGCTACCTCCTCTTTCCATTCTTCTGGCTGAGACCTCCACAACTCCCATGTTGCCTTCCCAATATCAATCTTTCCGAGATGTTTTCTGCAAAAAGTCCACTGATCGCCTTCCTCCTCACAGAGACTATGACTGCTCCATTGATCTGTTACCTGGGACCTCTCCTTCCCAAGGCCGAGTCTACCCTCTATCTATCCCCGAGACACAAGCCATGTCTGAATACATTCGGGAAAACCTGCAAAAGGGTTTCATCAGGAAATCAAACTCACCTGCCAGAGCCGGGTTCTTCCTTGTAGCGAAAAAAAGATGGTTCACTCCGTCCATGCATCGACTACAGGGGCCTTAACGCCATCACCGCGAAGAACCGATACCCTCTTCCTTTAATTTGTAACTCTTTGACAGACTGCGAGGTTCTCATGTTTTTACCAAACTGGATCTTAGTGGGGCCTACAATTTAATAAGAATCCGGGAAGGAGACGAATGGATGACCGCCTTTAACACCAGGGACGGACATTATGAATATCTTGTGATGCCCTTTGGCTTATGCAATGCCCCAGCGGTCTTCCAAAATTTGGTTAATGAGATCTTCCACGACCTTCTGTATGTCTGTGTTATTGTATATCTGGATGGTATTCTTATTTTCTCACCAACTTACTTACCCATCGTCTTCATGTGAAAGCTGTGCTACAGCGTCTACGGGACAATTGTCTATATGAAAAATTGGAGAAATGCATATTTGAACAAACACACGTTCCATTTCTGGGCTACATAATCTCGTCACAGGGCCTCCTCATGGACCCAGCCAAACTTCGGGCCATCTCTGAGTGGCCCCAGCCCTCTGGTCTTAAAGCCACACAACGCTTTTTGGGCTTCACCAATTACTATCGCCAATTCACTCATACTCCACCTTGGTGGCCCCTATTACATCTCTCACTTGCAAGGGTGTCAATGCCGGTCTCTGGTCCCCTGAAGCCATTGATGCTTTCCTCAAACTCAAGGCAGCCTTCCTCTCCTCCCCAATTCTCCTACATCTGGACATTACAAAACCCTTTTCTTTGGAGGTTGATGCCTCTTCAGTAGGAGTCGGTGCCGTCCTACTCCAAGCTCAGAAGCGCAAGTCTCAGCCTTGCAGATTCTTTTCCAAGAAGTTTTCTGATGCAGTGAAGAACTATACCATTGGGAACCGTGAGCTACTCGCTATTAAACTAGCTCTTCAAGAATGGCAACATCTTCTAGAGAGTTCTCCCCATTGTATTACCATCTATACTGATCATAAAAATCTGCAGTATTTACAATCCGCAAAACGCTTGAACCCACGTCAAGTTCCCTGGGCCCTCTTTTTCGCCCGCTTCAACTTTAATATTACTTTTCGTCCAGGTGGCAAAAACCTTCGAGCCAATGTCTTGTCCAGGTCGTTTCATGTCAACGATTCTGAGAATCACTTAGATCCTGGTCCCATCATCCCTCCGCATCGTATTCTAGCCACTACTCAGCTCCGGTCTATGCAGCCTCCTCCAGGTAAAACTTTTGTAGTTCCCGCACTTCGTCCCAAACTCCTTGCTTGGGCACATGACTCCAAGTTCTCTGGACATCCTGGCATACCTCGTACTTGTGACCTTCTTCTGCGTCATTACTGGTGGCCTTCTCTTCATAAAGATGTCAAGGAATACGTTCAAGCTTGTACGGTTTGTGTACTATCCAAATCTTCCACGTCCGCCCCTGCTGGGTTGCTTTTGCCCTTACCAGTTCCCGATATACCTTGGTGCTGTATTTCCATGGACTTTATCTCAGATCTGCCCCCCTCAATAGGTTCTACAGTCATCTGGGTAGTGGTGGATCGGTTCTCCAAAATGTGTCACTTGATTCCTCTTCCAGGCCTACCTTCTGCTCCCAATCTTGCCACAACTTTCATTAAGGAGATCTTTCGTCTTCATGGGATGCCTTCACACATCGTCTCTGACAGAGGAGTTTAATTTACTGCTCGGTTTTAGAGAGCCTTGGCCAGCTCCTTTGGGATTAAATTGGATTTTGACTGCTGAGCTCTGAGGAAGAGGGGATGTTCCCCTCGAAACGCGTCAGCTAGCAGTGATCCCTGTGAGTTCCTCTGTGACCTCTGGAGGGCTCTGCTTACCCTAGACTGCATGCTGCCGGTCGATCACCATTTACACTGTGATACCTTCCACAACTGTTTGTGAGTAGTTCCTGCACATTTCCCTGAACATACCATCCCCACCATGAAACATGGTGGTGAAGGCATCATGTTGTGGGGATGCTTTTCTTCAGCAGGGACAAGAAAGCTGGTCAGAGTTGATGGGAAGATGGGAGGAGCCAAATACAGGGCAATCTTAGAGGAAAACCTGGAGCAGAGGATCACCTTCCAGCAGGACAACGACCCCAAACATACAGTCAGAGCAACAATGGACTTGTTTAAATCAAAGCATATTCATGTGTTAGAATGGCCCAGTCAAAGTCCAGACCTAAATCCAATTGAGAATCTATAGCAGTGGTTCTCAACCCCTCTAGTGCTGTGCCCCCTTGATAACATTTCCCAAGTTGTGGGGACTCCCAACAGTAAAATTATTTCCGTAGCGTGGGTTGTCAGCACCCAAGGCAAGACAAGCAATTTTCGCCTCTAACCCACGGACGTTTAGCACTCCCTGAGTCCCTTCCACTCGTACAGTATTAAAACCCCCTTATGGTACATTTTAGGATGTCCCACTCTCTTTGTTCTCCTTTCTTTCCCTTTTATCTTTCTCTATCCTAATTTCTTGTTTTTCTTCCCCATCCCTCTCTCTAGCCATCTTTCTTGTTCTTTCTCTTCCTTTTTCTTTGTTCCTCCCTCTCTTTGCCTCTCCCTTCCATGTAATCTCTATTTTTATTCCTTCTCTTACTCCTTGGTTGGGGGGGGGGGGGGGGGGGGATGTATAGAGTGGCAGTGCTGGCGAGGAATTTGGATGAGTGGCAATGCTGAGGGGAGTTCTGATCAGCCAACTTAGGTGCTCTTGATCAAGGCTGAAAAAGAGTTGGGAGAGTGGTGCGGGATTCAGGAACAGCCCAGGATATGGTGACCCCTGGCAAATCCTATTCGACCCCCGAGGGGGTCCCGACCCCAGGTTGAGAACCACTGATCTATAGCAAGACTTGAACATCGCTGTTCACAGACACTCTCCATCCAATCTGACAGAGCTTGAGCTATTTTGCAAAAACTGGGCAAAAATTCCACTCTCTAGATGTGCAAAACTGGTAGAGACATCAGTATTATATCGTATATAAATACATTTTTAATATTTACTACTGCTTGCTTTTTAACGCCTTCTATAAAATTGAGAAATAAAGATGTAAAATAGTTTTTTATACATGTTTGAAACTTTGTCACTTTTTCTTGGCGTGGCAAGTCCCACGGACAATTGCTTTTTGAAAGTTACTATTTTGGGGACAGGGTCTCGCCTTTATCTGTGCACCACAGACTAGTTTTGATTGTGTATTTGTATAGGTTTGTCTCACACATTTTTTGATAATTCCTCCAATGTGTCACAAGGTGCCGATATCCACAGGATTGCTATTCATGGGGATCAATAAACATTAACAGTAGTATCAGAGTTGCTCTCCTTACAATATGACAAACAAATATATATATTTTTTTATAATCAAGGATCTGCAGCCCACCTTTGCTATAAAGAATAGATTGCCAACCAGCAAAATCCTCTTAGTTGATTCTTACAGCCAGGTGGTAAGGTGATTGCTGTAAATCCCATATAATTAGATGGGTCAGAAGAGATGTTCTGGCAGCGTCAAAGAGTATAAAAGGTAACTACACTTTCAGGGAAACGACTTTCAGCAGTGCTACAATTTGGAAGCTGATTGACTAGTCACCGGTATTGCCTATAGGTTCCCTGCAGTTTTCCCCAGGACCAACTGATTATGCTTCCTTGTGCTGTGTCTTCATGTGGAAGTGGCTATCTTTATAGAGTACATAGGATTGCTTACCCCCTAAAGATTGCTAAGGTGATGAGCTGATGACTCATAGAGGTTGAGAAAGCTCAGATCCAGAGAATAAACCTAAAAAGTCAGTATATGTAGTAGATCTACAGAGAACCTCCTTTTTAATTTCAACCACTTGCCGACCGACTCACGCTGATATACGCCAACAAAGTGGCACGGGTGCGCAAAATCACATACCCGTACGTCGCTGCGTCATCGGTGGCTAGCGGGTGCCGCGCTCTGTGGGAGCGTGCCCGCAGTTCCCGTGGACTTGATGTTCGCCGGTGGCCCACGATCGTGACACGGAGAGGCAGAACAGGGAGAGGCCTATGTAAACAAGGCATTTCCCTGTTCTGCCTAGCAACATGACAGGGTTCTACTGCTCCCAGTGATCTCGAGCAGTGATCTCTGTCATGTTCTAGTGAGCCCATCCCCCCTACATTTAGAACACGCCCAGGGAAAACACCTAACCCCTTGATCGCCCCCTAGTGTTTAACACCTTCCCTGCCAGTGACATTTACACAGTAATCAGTGCATTTTTACAGCACTGATCGCTGTATAAATGCCAATGGTCCCAAAATAGTGTCAAAAGTGTCTGATCTGTCAGCTGCAATGTCGCAGTCACAATAAAAATCACAGATCGCCCCCATTACTAATAAAAAAAAAAAAAAAAAACAATAAAAATGCCACAAATCTATCCCTCATCTCATCCCTACAATAAACCACTGCTCCTATGGCAGCCGCCCCTCCCGTCCACCCCTTGTTCTGGCCCTGAGTGTGGTGCCCCCTAAATAGTGATCTGCATTTGGAGGGCATTTGACAGATGGTGAGGAGGTATTATACCACCTCTTCACTGCCTGATTTAACCTTATAATTCCGCACTACCACGCCCCAAGTTAAAAATGCCACAGCTGCAAAGGAAAGCACTGCAGCATGTGACCAGCACCTTCCAACTGTTATTTTACAGTTCAAGTGGTTGGCCAGGGTGCGGTAAAACCACAGCTCAACCGTCCTTTTTATCGCCCCCCCCCCACTTGCCCATCTGAGAGAGCACTAATTCATTCATAGGTAGTAAGGGAGATAAAACTGGCGCTGCCCACTATATAAATATAGTAAACTGATAAATTAGGGCCTAAGTGAGGCCAGGATATATCAGAATGGAATCACTGATATTAATTAACAAAATGAACAATCTATATGTGAAGACACAATAAAAGCTATGATGAAAGTGTAGTGCTTATAAATATTCGTAGTACCGAGAATGTAGATTTCAATATGTGAAACCAGGGAGAATAAATTATTATATTGAAAAAAACTCTTTTGTGAAAAGATGCACCACAAGTGCAGAAATATTGGGACAAAATGGCGCCTCCCGTGATAAGATCATTAATATGTGAACGTTGCAAATAGTGCTACATTAGTGATGCTTCCACAGATAAAAAATGATGAATAATAAATAAAAACATAAATAAATGAAATACAGTGAATAATATCCTCAACTTTCAAAAGTGCTATGACATAAAGCGCCAAAAATAAATATTATAAAAGTCAAAGCTGGTAGTAATAAATTTCTGCATATCCGTGATTAAATAATGAGTTTCTGACAGAAGAATGTACATAAGCTCCGTGCAAACAATAAAAATATTCCAATCAAAAAAACGGAACTGAATAAGTTTAAAAGTATATAATGTTTCCTTTGAAAATTAATATCCGTGACTTCTGTGCTAGTAGTTTAGAATGGTGACTTGAGGTGCTCGACCCCCCAGTGCTCCCCCACTCACCAGAGTTGATCACCCCTACAGGGGTACCGAGCGATAAGAGTGGGTGCTCTTGGGATAGATAATGGTCTCTCCTTTTGAATTGCTGTAGATTTATTCAGTGCGATCCTTTATAGGTGTTCCTGGTTGATCTATGTGCTTCAGCGTGACATACTCACTCCATATCTCCTTAGCTGTAAACCTCTCCGGGATACCGGAGCCAAGAGGAAAACAAAAAGGCCAACTTCGTGAGGTATGTCTAAAAAGTTTTATTAAATCAACCTTAATCCAGTCCAATGGTGATGGTTAAAAGTTTGTAGCAAGTCTAAACAGAGAATAAAACGGAACCGCTGTATGCAAGGATGTAACCAAACCGCAAGCTGTAAGCGTGCGTTCCACCTTGCGTTCCAGCATCCACTTCCTGGTCTGACGTGTGAGCGTGACTCCGCCTTACGCGTTTCGTCATCAGACGTTTTCAAAAGCGGTGACGACGCTCACGCCTCACACTCTAATGTAGTCCTACGGACAACATCGACCCTCCCCTAATTATGGTAATATCGCTCGGGGGGGTAGGGAAGTGTTGAAACCGAGGACAGCCCACATTACTACTCATGCAGCGCGGACATACTGTGACAGTATCCTCTAGCAATACGATCTATACTAAGCTGTGGTAATCATATGCAAACATTGTACTGGTAATAAAAGAATGATTGCAATATAAATCCTACCAGGATATTACATTGTGATCATGGGGCAGCAATAATATCGTGACATAAATAAGCCAAGACCCATTGTTACAGATAATTAGTGCCTGTTCATCACTGGAATGTACATTATGTTAAAAACCATAAAACCATAGTAATAAGATAAAATTATTATTAAAAATGAAAAAGATATACAATGCCTAGATATCATAAACTATGGTGCACACATAAGGACTACCCATAATTCATACCTGCTGTGTTACCATATTTTATGAAACATAAAACTAATATTTATTATATATGGAATCTACACCTTTAAGCAGGATAAATGGATATATTAATAATATAATATAATAATATAATAATATAATATAATAATATAATAATATATAAATCTCTAAACTGGCTATTGAACCCTGTGATGAACGCTATATCCGGCTTCTTATCGTTTGTTTTGTTCTTATTGCGGAGGAGGGAGGACCTATCTACCGCCATAATATCTGTTTTGAGTTTCAGGAGTTTTTCTTTGTCATATCCTTTTTCCTGGAATTTTTCAATTAGGATATCAGCTTGTGTATTAAAATCTTCATATTTATCACAATTTCTCCGTATGCGCAAGAGCTGGCCTCTTGGGACATTGGTCTTCCATCTAGGGTGGTGACAGCTGGTGGTGGGAATATACCCATTACGGTCAGTAGGTTTAAAGAAAGTGCGTGTTGATAGCTTGTCTCCTGTTTTAAAAATTTCTAAATCAAGGTAGTCAATTTGGTCATGACTCCATTTCCCAGTAAACTTAATGCCGTATTTGTTGTTGTTTAGGTTGTCAAGGAATTTTGTGAGACTGTCTGTTGTTCCGTTCCATAGGATGAACACATCATCTATATACCTCTTGTACATCCTAATTTGGGGTATGTTTTTACCAAAAATATATTGTTCCTCCCATAAATCCATAAATAAATTAGCTACGCTAGGAGCATAGCGTGCTCCCATTGCAACTCCCTTTGTTTGTACGTAATATTTTCTGTCATGCCAAAAGTAGTTACAAGCCATGGCCATTTTAAGGCCCTCAAGGATATACCCAATCTGTTCCTGCTTCATCCTTGTATTGCTATGTAGGGCTCTTTCCACACCCTTTAAACCATCTTTCTGTTCAATACTCGTGTATAAAGAGTTTACATCCACTGCCACCATCAACCAGTGTTCTGCTCCCTTTATCTCTTGCAGTTCTTGGATCAGTTGCATACTATCCCGCAGATATGATTTCCCTTCTTTAACTAGAGGTTTAAGAAATGTATCTAGGTACTCTCCCAGTCTGGAAAAAATGGAATTGATCCCACTAATTATGGGTCTTCCTGGTGGTTTTTCTAGACGTTTATGGATTTTTGGTGTATGATATATTACTGGTGTTCTGGTTGAGTTGGATATTAGATATTCCGCTTCTTTAGTACTTAGGATACCCTTATCTCTCCCTTTATCCACATAAATTTTGAGCTTTCTTTCGTATTTCTTCTTTGGATTCGCTTTGAGTGTTTTGTAAGTATTTTCTATACTCAAAAGGTTATTCATCTCGTCCAGATAGTCCTTCTTGTTTAGGATGACCAGTCCTCCCCCTTTATCTGCAGGCCTAATCACAACCTCATGTTTTTTTCCTAGGTTTTTGATGGTTTTCCATATATTATTAGGTCTTTTCTTGTTGGTATTTGCCATTAATTTAATGTCTCCTTCAACCATTTTTTTAAAAGCATTAATGCATTGATTCCCTGGAGTTTTTGGGTTAAAAATGGAATTGTTCTTAAGACTAGTTTGTTCAAAGTCTGAATCTGCCTTTCTTACTTCACTTGGATTTATTGCAAAATGTTTTTTTATGTTTAACTTTCTCAGAAATTTTTGTAGATCAATAAAGGCCTCAAATTGATCGAATGGTTTATCGGGGGCATATTTGAGTCCCATTTCTAACACCTTCAGCTCCTCCCTTGTAAACTGTACACTGCTTAAATTAAAAATACCTTGTCCTAGTAATTTCTGGGTCTCTTTCTTCTTCTTGCCTCCTCGCTTTCCCCTTGCCTGTTTTCTCTTTCTGTGTGACTGTATGTGTGTTCTTTGCATGTAAACATCAGTACATGCACAAGTTTACGCCCCTAAATTACCCATAGTTGGTAATATATCTTGAGTCGTTTTATCCATCTATTTATACTTGCTTTCTATTTTTTGGGTAGGTAAGTAGTATCCGTAAGGATTACTATTATAGGAGGTATATATATTTAATCAAATATTTTTTATAAGTTTTTAAAACAGTATTATTTTAATTTAATTATATTATTAATATATCCATTTATCCTGCTTAAAGGTGTAGATTCCATATATAATAAATATTAGTTTTATGTTTCATAAAATATGGTAACACAGCAGGTATGAATTATGGGTAGTCCTTATGTGTGCACCATAGTTTATGATATCTAGGCATTGTATATCTTTTTCATTTTTAATAATAATTTTATCTTATTACTATGGTTTTATGGTTTTTAACATAATGTACATTCCAGTGATGAACAGGCACTAATTATCTGTAACAATGGGTCTTGGCTTATTTATGTCACGATATTATTGCTGCCCCATGATCACAATGTAATATCCTGGTAGGATTTATATTGCAATCATTCTTTTATTACCAGTACAATGTTTGCATATGATTACCACAGCTTAGTATAGATCGTATTGCTAGAGGATACTGTCACAGTATGTCCGCGCTGCATGAGTAGTAATGTGGGCTGTCCTCGGTTTCAACACTTCCCTACCCCCCCGAGCGATATTACCATAATTAGGGGAGGGTCGATGTTGTCCGTAGGACTACATTAGAGTGTGAGGCGTGAGCGTCGTCACCGCTTTTGAAAACGTCTGATGACGAAACGCGTAAGGCGGAGTCACGCTCACACGTCAGACCAGGAAGTGGATGCTGGAACGCAAGGTGGAACGCACGCTTACAGCTTGCGGTTTGGTTACATCCTTGCATACAGCGGTTCCGTTTTATTCTCTGTTTAGACTTGCTACAAACTTTTAACCATCACCATTGGACTGGATTAAGGTTGATTTAATAAAACTTTTTAGACATACCTCACGAAGTTGGCCTTTTTGTTTTCCTCTTGGCTCCGGTATCCCGGAGAGGTTTACAGCTAAGGAGATATGGAGTGAGTATGTCACGCTGAAGCACATAGATCAACCAGGAACACCTATAAAGGATCGCACTGAATAAATCTACAGCAATTCAAAAGGAGAGACCATTATCTATCCCAAGAGCACCCACTCTTATCGCTCGGTACCCCTGTAGGGGTGATCAACTCTGGTGAGTGGGGGAGCACTGGGGGGTCGAGCACCTCAAGTCACCATTCTAAACTACTAGCACAGAAGTCACGGATATTAATTTTCAAAGGAAACATTATATACTTTTAAACTTATTCAGTTCCGTTTTTTTGATTGGAATATTTTTATTGTTTGCACGGAGCTTATGTACATTCTTCTGTCAGAAACTCATTATTTAATCACGGATATGCAGAAATTTATTACTACCAGCTTTGACTTTTATAATATTTATTTTTGGCGCTTTATGTCATAGCACTTTTGAAAGTTGAGGATATTATTCACTGTATTTCATTTATTTATGTTTTTATTTATTATTCATCATTTTTTATCTGTGGAAGCATCACTAATGTAGCACTATTTGCAACGTTCACATATTAATGATCTTATCACGGGAGGCGCCATTTTGTCCCAATATTTCTGCACTTGTGGTGCATCTTTTCACAAAAGAGTTTTTTTCAATATAATAATTTATTCTCCCTGGTTTCACATATTGAAATCTACATTCTCGGTACTACGAATATTTATAAGCACTACACTTTCATCATAGCTTTTATTGTGTCTTCACATATAGATTGTTCATTTTGTTAATTAATATCAGTGATTCCATTCTGATATATCCTGGCCTCACTTAGGCCCTAATTTATCAGTTTATTATATTTATATAGTGGGCAGCGCCAGTTTTATCTCCCTTACTACCTATTGATCCCTTAATTAGACCCCTAGGGGTACTAATTTGAGATAGGCAGCAGCCCTCTGTCTGTCCTAAGCGCGGATTTTTATATATATAGTACTAATTCATTCATGGTTAGTATCTGCAGTAAATTCGAAGTTGGACAACTTAGAACTTTCATACATGAGGTTGAATGTGAATGGTGAAGGAAGATCCTGAATGTGTAAGGCACAAATCAGCTACCAAAAAGCCCTTGGGGTCAGCAATTTAAAACAACCTGTGCTCTACCCAGACAGGACAAATCAACAGATTTGCTCTAATGTCCATATGACAGCAGCACATACTGTAACTTTCCTTCACTTCCCCATCGTTCTGTTCAGCCACCAGAAACAAGAAAAATACCCAGCAAGTAAAAAGAATCATATAGCTCATTTTTTGTGACAGCGTTGGGCTAATTATCAAGCACCAGTCACATAGAAGTCTATAACCCTATGTAAACTGGAGTAAAGGAAAGGTAGGAGATCTTAATGTGAACCTGTTGCTGTGTCTTTACAGGTTTATTTTATATAAAAGGGGATAAAACCACCAATTTCGACCAATTTTTGGCGATGACCGCACTTTACATAAAACAGGATGAAACCACCTGTTTCCACCGCAAATTACTTAGTGATGACCTCATTTCTCTATTGTGCCTTGCAACACTGTGACCTTGCATTAGTAATAAAAAAAAAAAAAATAGAGTGAATGCCTGGTTTCCCGATCCTTCTCCCCCACTACAGGTGCACTTTAACCACTTGCCTACTGGGCACTTTATCCCCTTCCTGCCCAGGCCAATTTTCAGCTTTCAGTGCTGTCGCAATCTAAATGACAATTGTGCGGTCATGCAACACTGTACCCATATGAAATTTCTACAATTTTTTTCACACAAATAGAGCTTTTTTTTGATGATATTCAATCACCACTGGGTTTTTTAATTTTTAAACAAAGAAAAAACCTTTTTCATAGTTTGCTATAAAATTTAGCAAACAGGTAATTTTTCTCTTTCACTGATGTGCGCTGATGAGGATTCACTGATAGGCTGCACTGAGGGACACTGATGAGGTGCACCGATGGGCACTGACATGCTGCACTGATTAGACGGCGCTGGTGGGCACTGATGAGGAGGCACTGATGAGGCTGCACTGATGAGGCTGCACTGATAGTCCGCACTGATGGACACTGATAGCATAGCTCTCAGCTGTCCCTGATTTCGAAGGACTGTCCCTCATTTTAAACAAAGTCCCTCTGTCCCTCTTTCCTCCTCGTTTGTCCCTCATTTTGGTCTGATCTATATAATTGTGTATAAAATGCACTTTTTTTTCCCCCTCAGTGCTAAACCTTTCATCCATATTCTAATTTGCTGAATTTGTAAATTTTAAAAGCCAATATAAAGAAATAGTAGTGGTAAAAAAAGCCCTTGTGGATTGAATTAACCTTTTTTTGGGTTAATTCTCATTTAAGGGGGTGTGGCAGGGGGCGTGTCCTATCCCTACATGCATTTGCTAGTAGGTGTCCCTAATTCCTATCTCAAAATGTTGGGAGGTATGTGATAGGTGGCACTGATGGACACTGATAGGCAGCACTGTTAGGCAGCACTGATAGGCGCTGGTAAGTAGCACTAATAGGTGACACTGATGAGGAGGCACTGAATGGCAGCACTGATGGGCACTGATTGGCAGCACTGGTGGGCACTGATTTGCATCACTGGTGGGCAAAGATTGGCAGCACTGGTGGGCACTGGCAGGAGTGCCCTGATTATCAATGTAGATGTCCCTTTTAGAGAAGCTAGGTATTGGCTCTCTTCTCCTCTGCTGTCAGCATGAGGAAAGGAGTGCCAATAACCGGCATCTGTTTACCTCCATGATCAGCTGTGATTGGACACAGTTGATCGCGTAGTAAAGAGTCGCTAATTGGCTCTTTAACTCAATCTGTGATTAACAGAGTTTGGAGGGAACTACGATCACAGAGCGTGCCGCCCGTGCCCAGCAGTGGGTGTGATTACGGGACGCCGTCATATGATGGCGTCCAAAAACTAGACGACCGCGCTGTAGCCATCATTCGGCTATAGCGGTGGGTCAACATGTGGTTAAAGAAAAAGTCTTTGATTCCTGTTCTTTTATTACCTCCTTGTGTTTGTCAGCTATATGACTGATGGCATTCCTGAAGCGAAATTGTTAATATATGCTGCTGGAGACGGTAGTTGGTTCTTCTAAATATACGAACATGAAGGGTCTGATATTTCTGGGGAAAATAGGGAGAAATAATCAGCTTTGTTCTATTTTTAATCTTCCACCAATGTAAAAACTTGCTGAATAATTCAACGTCGTCCCTTGCCAGGCTAAAAATAGGCAGGCGAGCGTTTTGCGTGGGAGAAGCCGAGGAAGAAAGAAAATCCTATAAGTGTGCTAATACTAAGCCATTGTGACTGAAGCGTGCCCGGGAGCAGAGAGCTCCCTAGGGCAAGGTATGAAAACATACATCATTTATCCGACTAAATTATTCCATCTTGCCGCTGTGTGCAGACGCTGACCCCCATTGTTCCTTCTGACCTCTACATTGTCCTGTTATTGATTATACTACTGTATGGCCCTATACAAACATGACGTGCTGTAATAGATTGAATTGTGTGCTTTCTCGGTGAAGCGATCACATATTCTGACACTTATCATCCCTCTATATGTCTTTAGGATTTCTGTGTTTTGTTCCGAGTCTATTGTACCCTGCCCTCCCCCCCATTCCCTGTCTTCTTTATTATGTCTCTGGCTTATTCTCTTCTTTTCTGCCTAGTAACGGTACTTTGTCTATCCTTTTCCATTTAAATACCGGTAGCATGCACATTAACCACTTGCTTAAACCCCCCTCCTGCCCAGACCAATTTTCAGCTTTCAGCGCTGTCACTCTTTGAATGACAATTGCGCGGTCATACAACACTGTAGCCAAATGAAACTTTGATCATTTTTTTCACACAAATAGAGCTTTCTTTTTATGGTATTTAATCACAGCTGGGGTTTTTATTTTTTGCTATACAAACAAAAAAAGATGGAAAAATTGGAAAAAAAAAATCACGTTTCATAGTTTGTTATAAAATTTTGCAAACAGGTAATTTTTCTCCTTGATTGATATGCGCTGATGAGGCGGCACTGGTGGGCACTGATAGGCTGCACTGGTGGGCACTGATAGGCTGCACTAATGGGCACTGATAGGCACAGATAAGGCAGCATTGATGGGGACAGATAAGGCGTCACTGATGGCCACTGATAAGATGTCACTGATGGGCCCTGATGGGTGGCACTGATGGGCACTGATAGGTGCTACTGATAGGTACCACTGATAGATGGCACTGATGGGCACTGATAGGTGGCACTGATGGGCACTGGTGACACTGATGGGCAGCACTGTTGATGAGGCACTGATTGGTGACACTGATAGGTGGCACTGTGGGTAGTGATAGGTGGCACTGTGGGCACTGATGGGTGGCACTGTGGGCATTGGTAGGTGGCGCTGGTGGGCACTGGTAGGCGGCACTGTTGTGCACTGGTAGGTGGCACTGGCAGGTGGCACAGGTGGGCACAGATGAGCTGTCGGGAGCTCTTCTTGATCAGGACTGATGTCCCTCTGAGAGCCACTGGTGATCTGATTTTTTTTCTCTCCTGATGCTGTCAGCCGACCACCGGCTCTGTTTACATCACATGATCAGCTGTCATTGGCTGACAGCTGATCACATGGTAAGGGGTCGAGATCCAGCCCTTACTCCGATCTGTGATCAGCTGAGTCTCATAGACTGCAGGGGGCGAGCAGGCTGCTCAGGCACGTGAGGACGTCAATAGACATCCTCCTGGCAAAGTAGGTCCGCGCTGTAGCCGTCATTCGGCTATAGCGCGGATCTGAACAAGTTAACATATCTATCACACACATTCTATACACCCACAAACAATACAAATACAGTATACATAGACACATCACACATATATATACACAAATGCCTTTTGTACACGCATACCCACACGCATACACAAACATATCACTCACATATAATATACATATAGCTGTAAGGGGAACAAGCCCAGTGGCGTCCCTATGGGGACGTGGGGGGTGCGAAACGCACCCGGATGACACCCTCCAAAGGGGTGATACCATCAAGTAGCACTGTGGCAGGCTATGGGGGAGAGCCGTGCAGAGCACCATGTTTTGCAGGTGTAGCGCTACCTACATGAGGGGCGCTTAAAGATACTGTACCACAATGATTGCCCTGACCTTGCAAGTCTCCTCTCTAACACCCAGGGTTCAGACATTTTAATGATAGCAAATACAATACAAAGGACAAAGGCGTCATCTTAATGCAGATGTCTTGCATCTTCAGCTAGCTCAAGTAAAGGGGCCCAATGTAATCTTTGGGTAATGACATTCCAAACAGTGAATTAGTGGTTGTAAATGTCTCCTATAGGGCTTTGATAAAAATGGCAAGGTAAAGGTGTCTGCATGCAGTGTCTTTGGGTGTAAAGGGGGTGGGCTTTCGCCCGCTCACCAAGCCTAGGCTGCAGCACTCACTCCTCTGACCATCTGGGTCATTGCGTCCAGATGAAGGCTGTTGTTCCAAGAGACTGACTCCTTCCAAACACAGGCTATTTATCACCTCTCCCTGCATTCTGTTCTCTCCCTCCAGCCGGCTGGAACTTGTAGTCCACAACGATCGTCCCCAGTGTGAATCTGGGCTGGGCTTCTTGGACTACATGTCCCAAGATCCTTCACTCTTCTGTAAGTTCTCACGCACTCTACATTCAGGATGTGACAAAGCAAAGTCTAGGCTGAGCTCTAGGGGAAACTGAAATCACCCCTTCGAGCACAAACCCCCCTGATCCCCCCCAAATTCCCCCTCCTAGAACAAATATTAACCCCATCACCCCCCCACATTTCCCCTCCCAGCACAAATCCTCACCAAATTTCCCCTCCTAGAACACATCTTACCCCCCCTCCCAAATTTCTCCTCCCTGCACATATCCTCCTTCCCAAATTTCCACTTTCCCACTCCAGCACAAATACCCCCCCCCCCATTTTCCCTACTAGAACAAATATCCCCCTTTCTAACACACTCAAAATCTCTCCAATCTGTCCCCCCTAACACAAATCCTCTTTCCCGTCATCCCAAACCCCCCAATTTCCCTTCCCAGCACAAATCTTACCCATGTCACCCCAAAATTTGCCTCCCCCCAATTTCAGCCCCTTAGCACAATAGCACAAATCCCCCCCAATCCCCCCACCTAGAAGTAATCATGCAGACCTCAGATACAGTGGCACAAGGCTGTGTGCTGTCCTTCTATTTAGTCTCCTCCTCATCTTGACATGTCAGAGCTGAGGAGGAGCCTAGGGGAAGCGATTTCTAACCCTTTCTACAGGCAGCTGACTGGAGAGATGTCGCTGCTGAATAGGTCCCGGCTTTGGGACACTGCAGGATATCAGATCGGGAATTTACAGAGTTTGTCAGAACTGTAAAGTCCTGATCTGATAGTCCCCATGCAAGAGCGCTACAGTGACAGGAATGTAAAGCTGGAGAGGGGAGAGAGTGCAGCGCACCTCCCGGCTCTCTCCTCCTCTCCTGATTTGGCTTCTCTCATCCAGTGCTAAGCTGACAGGAGTAGTGATACCACTGCCACTACTGCTGTCAGCTTGTAGTGGCAGAAACTCTCCTCCTGTCTTCTGCCCCACCTGAAATATTACCAGCGCCCAGGGCAGCCGCCCCCCCCCCCCTCACCGCCCTGGTCCTGAGTGCACTGCATAGGTTGAATGCTCGTTTAGTCTAGAGGATAATGAATGAGGTGAAATACTTACCATATTCTTCCCTAATGCATACTTTCTCTGCCCTGTACGCCTAGCTCCTCAATGCCGATTCTCTTTGCTGCTAAGCTGGTTGCAGGCTGTGTCTGATGTCATCACATACAATGCAGAACCAGTAGTTCTGCATTGTAGGGGAGAACTGGAAGGGTCTACCCACATCATGGGAGAGGAAAAGCATCTTGGCTGCCAAAGATAAGGAATAAGGTGAGTATTTGTACTTATGCATCACCCTCAGATAAATGGAACATTTAATCAATGTAGTAGTAGAAATATAACCAGCCCAGAGTCCAGCTTTAACTGCCAAACAATAATTATGTAATATTTTTTACACTTTAATTCATGTGCCACATCATTTGGGGTTATTGTTTGCCTAAATATTTTGTGCTAAAAGATGTCCATTTACATATCTTGGAAACCTGGAAGGTATGCACACGTTACTCGTATATAAATGCAATGCATGCCTATGTACGTTTATATAGCCGTTGAGTCTGAAAATGTCACATAAAATGTCACCCATATGGTCATTACCCGGTATGTTTGCTTACTGAAAAATGCAATTAAAGGGATTTATATTATTTCTGTCATGTACCTTCCTGTGAAAAACTGCAATATAACATTCTCAGAAGCAATTTACCCATATAAACCTTTACAGGAAATGGGGATATGCTCAGTAGACAGATGTAACTATAATAAAAACTGAGCAAATGCAATTTACAATTATTAAATAAATATATACTATAGACTGTTGATCTCATAAACACATACATCATGTGTTGGAGAATATTTTTCTTTGCGTCCATTTATCGTTTTATTTCTCAACATATGATTTAAAACAATTTATTAAGCTGCTGCTTTTCTTTCCTAGGTGTACTTAATGTGCACCCATATATTTTTGGCTACACAGTAATATAGTTAGTCAGGGTTAAAAAAACACACAAGTCTATCCTTCATCCAATAGAAGCCCCTGATAAAAATGCTTATGTAATATCAAAAGTCAAAATATAGTAATGATTTGGAAAGTGTAGCCACCCATAGCAACCAATCAGATTTCACATTTCACCATTTTAGGGCACTCAGAACAATGAAAGATGATTGCTCATTGGTTGTTCTCATTAAAGAGGAACTAAACCCTGAAATCAGTGCCCAAAATGTCAGGCAGAAGGCAATGGACTAGTTGGTGACACAGCATTCAAACTTTCACTATTGTGTCATGTTTGTTACTCTTGGACTCACTTGTTTCACTGCAGCTGTGATTTGTACACTTATTTAGTTACCATAGTTCACTATGGATGCGTTTGACTACAGGGCCTCATGAAAAGTTAATACTGAAGGGATCTTTATCATCTCCAAGGGGGATGAAAATGACTTGGGAGGTTTATTCATGAGACTAAAAAATGTAACAGTCTCAGAGATACACGCACAATGGGATATTGCTTTCTTTGAACATCTCCTGGATAAAATGGTACCGAGGAGACTCCGATGGGAGATTAGTCCTCAAAAGAGGGAAATGCAATTGGACGAATGGTTCAAGTATTTTAATGAGGCCGGTTTGGGCTTTTTAAAATTTTTAAAGGATAGAAAAATGCAGGACTTATCCAATTTAGATAGTGAAGAATATAAAGAAAGAATTATGAATTTAAAAAAGACTCTAGAAAAAGAAGAAAATGAACAAAAAATTAAAAAGAAGAAAAAATATAATAGAGACATAGGGGATTATCAGACTGGAATAGTGTTCGAGTGGCAAAATATTCACACCCTAGAAATAGAAGGCTGCAATCTAGGAGTTCCCCACCCAGATCCCCATTCACCCTGTGAGATAATGGAGGAGATTCTTCCTTTACATATAGGGAAGAGGGTAGTAGACAGTACAATATTCCTGTAGGGAATAGGTATCACCCCCTTGATGGTGGGAATTATGGACATGCCCAACATCAGGGAGGAACTCAATATGGACCTCATGGAGGCCCTCGGAGACCTCAAGGTGGTCCTAGACCATGGGGCCACTCTGATGATCAACAACAAACTAAGGGGAACCATTATCAGTCTAATAATGATCATTTCCCATAGAGAGACCCTGGGGTGCAGGGCTATGGGAATTACCACCGCCCTAACCCAAGGGGGAGACCCATTAACCAATCCTACATACAGGGTAATGGTTTCAGATCTTCAGCCATGCAGGGACCCAGAGCAGGACAATTTCAATATGGGGGTTTTCTCCAACAAGGACAAAACAACAAGGGAATGGCAGGCCAAAGAGAGGGACCAGAGGGGGGAGGAGAATACAAGAGAAAAAGAAAAAGGGAATAACTGGTGAGGGTATTTTTAATTTGAGTACTCAGGTTTTGACGAATAATGAAAAGGCCATTTTTGATAAGGGCTTAAAATTTGCTCCAACTAAGGGTTTAAACAAGTTCCAGACCTTTATGGATATCCATAAATACATCAGAAAAGTAAACATTAAACGTAGTTTTCTGTCCAATCCAGTTAAGGAAGGTAGACTGGCATCAACAGAGATTCAAAGTTCTCAATTGTCGAATGCCTCTCTATTTAGATAAAGAACCTTATGTGTGCAACAGCCCCCCTCAGCCCCCCTAATACTTACCTGAGCTCCATCTCGATCCAGCGATGTTGCACAAGAGACTCGACTATCCAGGACTCTCCCTCCTGATTGGCAGAGACACAGCAGCTGGCACCATTGACTCCCGCTGATGTCAATCAAAGTCAGTGAGCCAATGAGGAGAGAGAGGGGGTGGGGCCAAGTTGCAGCTCTGTGTCAGGATGCTCAGGAGCTCAGGAGCCCCCATAGCAAGCTGTTAGCTATGGGGGCACTCGGCAGAAGGGAGGAGCCAGGAGTGCTGGCGAGGGATCCGAGAAGAGGAGGATTGGGGCTGCTCTGTAAGCAAGTAAATATAACATGTTTTTTATTTTTGAACCAAAAAAAAATAAGACTTTAGTATCACTTTAAATTTTGGATAAAGTAGGGAAGAGATAGAATCTTAGTCTGAAACAGGTCCTATTTCAGCTAAAAGGTTACACCAATTTTTAGAGAGCACAGTGGCCCTCTTTGAACTTGACAGACAATCACTGTCTCCGTCAACTTGAAAAAAAGGGCACTGTGCTCTAAAAATTTTGGTGTAACTTCTTTTTGCTGATATGGGACCTGCTTCAAATTTAATTGGTATGCTGGTTTTCTCTTCATTGCTGGATTCTGTGCTCTATGGGATCATCATAAAGCCTTCCCCCCAGGCATCACAAGGTTTACCTATGGATGTCTATGTGGTATGGTTTGATGAATTCTTATGTAATGTTTTCATTGCTGTCTGTGTCCTCACTAGGGAGATTCACCCGTTTGTCATACTGACCAATGTCCCAGACAAAAATGCTGAAAAATACTAATTGTTGAAAGTCTTCATGTTTGTTGTAAATATAAAGCAGCACCAATAAAACAGTCTGTTCCCCCTCCAGAAGTTTGCGCTTAAAGTGATCGTAAAGGCAGAAGGTTTTTTTTAAAATCTTAATGCATTCTACTCATTAAGATAAGGGGCAATAGGGAAGGTTAATGGGCAATAGGGAAGGTTCACTATTGGGTTCACATGCACTTTACCTAAACTGTGCTTTAACTTTCTAAATCATTATATATTTTTGAAAAGCAGACAATCCTGGAGAATAAAATAGTGATAGTTCCAATTTTTTATGTCACATAATACTAATGCAACGGTTTGGGAAACACAAATTTAAAACAAATACACTGAAGTTAATTTTAGGGAACACAACACAATAAATTACACATTCTTTGATAAAATATGAAAGATGAGGTTGGGACGAGTAAATACAGTAGATATTAAGACCTTAAAATTGCTTGTGCCTGTGAAATCGTGACAAAGTTCAGTACACTACAATTTCCATAGGAAACGCTTGAAAAGCCCCTACAAGTCATTCGTTTAGAGTTAACTGTGAATAATGAGGTTAGAATTATTCCTCTCTTCTCACTCAGGTTGCAGAGATGTAACCTCTGCATTGCAATCAATGTTTTCGTGCCTTGGTACCCACAACGTATGCATTTATGTACATATTTGCAGGTATGTGGGGGTGGAGTGGGGGCTCCAAAAATTTCAAGTGCTTGGTTGAAAATTTTTATTTTTTACACTTTTAAAAAAAATGTTTTAATAAACTTTTCTTTAATCACACAGGGGACAAAGAGTCCCCTATATCATGCAATTTTTGGTGATAGGTTCTCTTTTATGAGATATTAGGGCTCTAAAAGACACCTGATGTTTCAACTGTCCTCCAATGAAGCTAATAGAGTGCAGTCTCAGCATGGCTGGGGTAGTGACAACAGGAACTGGAATTGAGGCTTTACACCGCTTCTAGGTCAGTAACAGGAAGGGGAGATCAGCGAATAGACAGTCACTAATCTCCCTCCCCTATACCTGACCACAGCAGTTATACACGTCCTGGGTCCATCAACGGGCGTTGGAGCCTGGGAAATATGTCAGGGGTGTGTGCGAAAGAGGGTGCGTGGGAGTGATCCAGTGGCTTCCATTTGACAGTCAACAGTTGGGTTGTCAGATTCTCACACACTCCAAAGCCGCAGATGTAGTTTCTATGGTGGTTGCAGTAAAAGGGTTAACACAACACCAGCTTCAGGGTAGCAATAACTGGGAGTTTTATTAGCTGTCTATGTAGGAGAGCAGAAAAAAGATCAGTTTTGAGTTGGTAATAGAATAACACTTCACAAAATAAAATAAAAAGTTCAACAGATAAATGTTCGTTTCATGTGGGAACATAACACCTACATATCTTGGAGACATTTATGTTTGTAAATTGAACATTTTTAGGGGAAAATTAACATGGGATAAAATACGTAGTGGTGTTAGAACTTATCCATCTTAGTGAATCTAGCCAATAACATGAGGAAGCAATCTTGAGCTCATTACAAGGCAGCAGCAATTTTATTTAAAGAAGAAGTAAACCCTAATGGGTTTTACATCCTCTTTTGTTCCCTGCAAATTAAAAGCATAATAGGCTAGTATGCATCGCATGCTAGACCATTATGTTCCACTTACCTGCAAACCAAGCCCGCGATGTCCCCGCTGGTGGCCGTGTCCATCTTCACCCATCTTCCTTGGAGGGCCGTGGACTCCGGCTCTGTGACTGGCTGGAGTTGCGTGATGTCACTCCCACGCATGCACGTGGGAGTCAACGGTCATGGCACAGGCCCTGTAGAAACAGCCCTTTCTTCAGTGCGCATGTGCCGATGAGGTCAGCACAAGTGTATATGGTAAATATCACCTAAACCGTACAGGTTTAGGCGATATTTCCAGTACCTACAGGTAAGCCCTATTATTGGCTTACCTGTAGGTAAAAGTGATATGTAAGGGTTTACAACTATTTTAATTGCACAACAAATAGCAAATATCTGATGTTGACAGATGGTCAGGGGCTGCTTACTGCATCCGTGGCACCTCAGATCTAAGCTTATATTGGATACTAGGGATAAGCCACGTGTACCTGGGTTCGGTTTTGATGAACTGTGCTGTGCTGTAGTGGGGAGTAGCAACTTTAAGTTTAAAGTGAAATATTAAATATGCCCAAGTGCTTTAAAAGCCCCAAAACATGTCCCACCAATGTAAATCCATCGACAATCACATTGCCCAGTAATGCAGATCCTCATCAATCACAATGAGCAATGATCCTGACAACTTGTTGAAAGAAAAAATGTAAACTGTGGATGACGATCCGATCCAGGTGAATTCCATGTTGCAACTAAATGTAAATAAAGGGTCCAAGAGGTGTCTGATGTCATTGGTCAAACATGGGCATGACCATATTTTGTTAATGAAGTTTCCTGGGATGCCAGTTGGCTTGTTTACAAGCCAACAGGCAAAAGGATGGTGATCGTTAAGACACAGGCAACCGCTGGCATCTTAGCAACCAATGATACTGTGCAGCCTGCATAGTGGAAATATTCATTTACTGGCAGGAGTAATACCGCCAATAAATAGATGACTTCATGCTACAGAAGCAGCAGAATTTTAGATGCTGGTGAACCAGCCAAATAGTTCAACCTCTATGTCACAATTGACAACTCCCAACTGATGTAAACAAACTGGCAAGGAGATGTCTGTTATCACAGACCAACAATAGCTATTCAGTGACGTTTTGTGGGATGCCTGACGGCTTGTTTAGAAGCCAGCAGGCAGCAGGACAGTGGTTGTTAAGACACAGACAGCCACCGGGCACCTTAGCAAGCAATGATGCTGTGCAGCCTATAAGTGGAAGTATTCATTTATTGATGGTAGTAATACTGCCAATAAATCAATGACTTCTTTAGATAAAAGGAGCAGGATGTCAGGTGCAGGATGGTAAAGAGGGAGAGGTCCCTCTCATAGCATCTCTCAGTTCTGTTATGTTGAGATGGATCTGGACACCACCTCATACCTGCTCCTCCTGTTTGCCTGGGAGACAGATTTCCAACAACCCCTTACTGATCAATGGGGCAGAATTCTTCAATTAGCACATATGTCCTTTTTATCCTACAAATGGCAGAGATGAATTATAAATTGTTCACAAGGGGGCACTACACACAAGCCAAACTACAGCTACTGGAGGGGATGTGGTTTGGAAGCCACTCCTGCCCAAATTTGGTGGGAGTGTTCACTTATACATCCATAATGGTCTTCCGTGTTGTCACTCATAGAAGCATTATGCTGGAATAAGCAGATAATCCCCTCATAAAACTTTGATTCCAAGCTATAGAACAAATTTATACAATTCCCTGCTGTTTTTAATAGAATATGGGCATGCTCACTGGCTTTTACATGTGCTCCCCAATACCTAGACATAATGGCCTCTAACATCCCTGAAGCTTTATAGGTTTATGTTATTTCAATATTTGGTACAATATATTGGTTATATTGCTAGTATTCTGTATCGAGACCAGTCTTTTGCTGATTATCCCCCTTCCATCTTTCACTCCCATGATCCTTCCTTCTTTGCTTTTTTTCTTTCTCCCCTCATTGCCATTTTTATAAGTCCTGATATTCTCTTAATGCACAAGATTTTTACCAGCGGTTATACATTTCATTCCTTTGATTTCGGTATGTCAGTCATATGTGATTTTCTTTCCTGTGTTTTTACACTGTTGCTTTCATGTATCATACATACTATGACAAGCTTTGATATTGTTCTAATAAACATTTATTAAACAAGAAAAATGGTCATTGCCATATTTTGTCAATGAATTTGCCCAGGATGCCCGTCGGGTTATTTACAATCCAGAAGGCAGGAGTACAGCGATTGGGAAGACTCCGGTGGCCGCCAGGCACCTTACCAACCAATGATATTGTTCAGCCTACATAACTGAAATATTCATTTATTTATGCTGGTAAATACATTTTTATCTATGGTACCACCAATAAATTAATAACTTCCTGCTGAAGAGGCAGAAGGATGTTAGGATCTTTTGAACCAGCTAAATAGCTTGGCCTTCATGCTGTAACTGACAGCTCCCAGTTGAATGTAAACAAAGGGGCCGAGAGCTGTCTGACATCACTGACCAACTATATTTGTTTAGTGACATTTCCTGGGATGTCATTAGACTTGTTTACAGGCCGGAAGGCAGTGAGACAGTGGTCACTGAGATGCAGGTCGCCGCCGGCATCCTAGCAACTAATGAGGCTGTGTAATCTACATAGTGAAGTACTCATTTATTGACCTTGTTAATTCTGCCAATAAATGAATTATTTCCTTCTGCAGAGGCAGCAGGATGTTAGGAGCTGGGAGCTGTCTGACATCACTGACCGACTATATTTGTTTAATGACATTTCCTGGGATGTCAGTAGACTTGTTTACAAGCCGGGAGGGCAGCGGGACAGTGGTCACTAAGATGCAGACCGCCGCCTGCATCCTAGCGCCTAATGAGGCTGTGTAATCGGCATAGTGAAGTAATCATTTATTAGCCTTTTAGAATTTTGCCAGTAAATGAATTACTTCCTTCTGCAGAAGCATCAAGATGTTTGGTGCTGGGGAACCAGCTGAATAGCTTGGCCTCCACATCATAGAGGACAGCTCCTGGGGAATGTAAACAAAGGAGCTGGAAGAGGTCTGATATAATTGGCCAAATATATATATAAAAGAACTGTTGCGCCTCCCTATATTTGTGAATAATAAACCGCAACTAACAAAATTGGTATCACATATAAAGTGATTACTGTGCCACCAGTTCATATCCTTCAATTATATTTGTACATAGCAAATAAAAATAATCAAATCCTTCCCAATGGTGTTAAAAGTCTCTGCATATGGGCAATAAATAAATGTTTTGTAACAAAAATTCATCCAGTGACAGTCAATACCTTCCAATGTGATCTTCTATAAATGGTATGACGCCGCAGTGATCTAGTGATTCCCAACATCGTTTTTGCTACCCTGTTTCCCCGAAAATGAGACCTAGCGTGATTGTCGGTGATGGCTGCAATATAAGCCCTACCCCCCAAATAAGCCCTAGTTAAAGTCCTCGTAGGTCTTATTTTCAGGGTAGGGCTTATTTTCGGGGAAACAGGGTAGGGCTTATTTGGGGGGGTGGGGCTTATATTGCAGCCATCACCGACAATCATTCAAGGTCTTATTTTCGGGGAAACAGGGTATGTGCTCACCTCCCAAGTTGGACCTGCTAACAGCAAGGTCAAAAAAACGCCTGGAAGGGGGTGACTTAACAATGCTGCTCCAATTTGGGATACTCCTTACATGTTTCTTTCCTCCTCCCTTGGATGTTCACATATAGAGGATATATGGCCTTTTAAAATTACGTGGACCCGTCCTATTTTGGGCTCAAATGACAAAGGGGATCCCCATAGCGTAATATGTTCAAACAACAAACTTTTATTAAAGGAAATACAGATGTGTTAAAAATTTCCAGCCTGTGTTAAAAAACTGCAGGGCCGCAGCAGCACTCCCAAGGGTGGAGTCGGGTAACTGCCGAAACCAGAAGTGACACGGGAGCTGCAGCCCCCAAGTTTTTTAACCCAGGCTGGACATTTTTAACACATCTGTAAGTGTGTTTCCTTTAATAAATATTTGTTGTTTGAACATATTATGCTATGAGGATCCCCTTTGTCATTTGAACCCAATATAGGACGGATGCACGCAATTTAAAGGGCTATACATCCTCTATATGTGAATATCCAAGGGAGGAGGAAAGAAACACGTAAGGGGTATCCCAAATTGTAGCAGCATTGTTAAGGCACCCCCTGCCAGGCGTTTTTTGACCTTGCTGTTAGCAGGTCTACTTTAGGAGGTGAGCACTTAGCAGAAACGGTGGTGGGAATCACTAGATCACTGCAGCATCATACCATTTATAGAAGATCACATTGGAAGATATTGACTGTCACTGGATGAATTTTTGTCACAAAACGTTTATTTATTGCACATAAGCAGAGAATTGTACACCATTGAGAAGGATTTTAAATTTTTATTTGCTATATATGCATATAATTGAAGGATGTAAATTGATGGCACTGTATGCACTTTATATGTAATACCAATTTTGTTAGTTGATTTTTATTATTCCCAAATATAGGGAGTTCTTTTATATATATTTATTCACTTTGGATGTGGAAACACAATTCACTGTCTGCAGCCCTGCACACACAATTACAGGGAAGTCAATATAGGTAGCGTGGTGTACAAAACTGATTTTACTCTTTATTGGCCAGATATGGTCAGGAGGACCATATTTTGTCAATGATGTTGCCAGTTATAGCTGTCGGCTTGTTTACAACCCAGCAGGCAGCAGGACAGTGGTTGCTAAGATTCAGGCAAGCTCTAGACACCTCACCAACCAATGATATTGTACAGCCTACATAACTGGAGTATTCATTTATTTATGGCGGTAGTACCACCAATAAATGATTGACTTCTTGTTGAAGAAGCAGAAGGATGTTAGGTGCTTCTGAACTAGTTAAATAGCTTGGCCTCTTCACTGCAACTGACAGCTCCCGGCTGAATGTAAGCAAAGGAGCTGGGAGGTTTCTTACATCATTCACCAACTTGACTGGTGTATGGCTGATGTACCATTTGCCCCACCTGCTACCCCCAACCCTCAAGTTATTCCCTTTGGAATACCTAAGAAACAACACGTCACACCTTCTGGATTAAATGGCCATAACAATAACCATAACAAATTCTATAAAATTAACTTCCATTTTAAATATATATATACTTTTAATATATATGTACTGACTGCTTTGTCTGAGGTTCATGAAGGAAGGTATTCTATCGCATCAGCTGTACCACCACCACTTCGGCATCCTGGACCCTAGCCGCGATCCCACCAGCTCAGGGACAAACTATTGCCCCCTCCTTGCCCAATGCAGCCCGATGACTGATAGACCATAATTCACAAACCAGAGACCCCTGCATCCATCAACCTAAAACAATAAAACATATCATTAAACAAACCACAGATCTTAAATACAGGGAGGGAGGGAGGGAAAAAAAAGATTTCTGTGATGTTGCCTTTTGTCCTGCTGACCCCCTACTAAACTAACCCCCGCCCCCTGGGCATGACCAATGCCCAGGCCGCACCTCCTACCCCTGCCATTGCCCAGCACCTTCTACCCCACTTCTTGACCTGCCCATTTCTTAGGAACCAACTTGTGCAACCTCGACAGCAACCCTCAGTCATTTGGGCCCTGCACCCAGGTTCCTTTTTTTTACAGGCCTGTTCTATGTTTGTTCAATGACATTTCCTGGGATGCCAGTTGACTTGCTAACAAGCTTGGAGGCAGCAAGACAGTGGTTGGTAAAATGCAGACGGCCACCAGCATCCAAGCAACTAATGATGCTGTGCAACCTACATATAAGTATTCATTTATTTATATTAGTAATAGTGCCAATAAATGTATGACTTCCTTCTGCAGAAGCAGCCAGATGTTAGGTGCTGTTGAATTAGCTAAATAATTCAGCCAGTTTACTAAAGCCAAACATTTTTGGCCTTCAAAGTTCAGGTCCAACCCAAACTTCATCCCTACTGGCTAGCCTAAAATCTAACCTTATACGATATACAGATAGCCAAAGGATGGAATTTCTTCAAAACTGTAATGTATGTAATGCAATAATGCAAGCATAGTACAGCAAACATAAAAATGTGACTATTATGCGAAACATTACATAAAGGTAAGCATTACAATAATGGCTCAATATATGGGCTTGCCAAAAAAAACCCTCTAATTTCCCTTTAAATGCACCCTCTGCATTCTCATTTACTCAGTCCTGTCTGCCTGGTTTTTGCCTCGGGATGGTACTGTATATGCCATTGTTTATGATAATTTGTGGTCAGCACTTCCAATGTAAATTCCAAACTGCCAACATCTGTCTTTGTGACAGCTGTGTTTTATATGAGGAATGTGCTGAGCTGTGCAGAATGCAGCATTTATAAACAGCGCACTGCTCTTGCCTGCATGGCACGCATGTTGAACTTTAAAGGACCACTAAACCTAAAATGAGAAAATGATGTTATGTTTGTAAAACCACTGCTAATTATGTACATCATTTTTTATTTTGTACTTCACCAGGGAAATTGAGATGCCTGACACTGATGTAATTTTGCTCTGCAGGCTTTTGTTTCATGTAAGCTGTCGTGTTAGGCAAATAGTGACCCTAAAATGTCCGTTAGTAGTTTTCTTGTTGGATAGGGGATGAAAAAAGTATAAAAGTTTTACATAAATAAATAATTAAAAGCTGACCATTGTAAGCACCCTGTAAGTGTTAATTGTTTTGTCTTAACCCTCTAACTTTTGTTGGACAGTTTGGTCTGTTAATGGAAATTGTAAAACAACAGATTTACTGGCAGGATCACTAGGTGAAAATAAAGGAAAAAAACCTATGAAAAATGAAAAAGTAATCCAGCCACCACATTAAAACGGATCTTAAGTCATTTTTTCAACTTTCCATCTGTTAAATCTTCTGCCCTTGTTGTTTTAACTTTGGATAGTAAATAGGGCCGAAACAACTAATCGATTAATCGACAACTAATCGGTTATGAAATTAATCGATTACTATTTTCATAATTGATTAATCGGCCAGTAACATAATGGGGTTAAAAAAATTAGCCCTACATAGTACAAAAGGAGCAAATAATCTCTACTGTAAATATTACTTTCACTGTTGCACAGTAAAAAAACGAAGGGCTAATTTTTAATTTTTTTTTAACTCCATTATGTTACTAAATGTCTTGGGCCTGGTTCCCCCCCATGTGTTTTTTGGTGCTTTTTGCAGAAATGCACTACAGTTCATTTAACGTTCAGCTTTTTTCAGCTGCTGTGTATTTGGAAAGGTTCAAGGACCTTTTTCAATGCAAAACAGTGCTTTTTTGGTTCAATATACTTCAATGGAGAAGCTGCAGAAAAGCATGTAATATTACAGTTCTGTTTGAAAATCTGAAAAACAGTCTAGAATTTTTTTTTTTCTTTAAATAAAAAAATTTGATCCGAGTCTGATGATATTTACCAGATTCAACCTCTAATAGTATATAGAGTATATCTCTTCTGTCTGTTATTCTCAGAGAGGATTAAAGATTTTACTACCTAACCATATAATTGGTTATTTATATTTACCCCTGCATATAAAGATATTTAGGAATAAATTGCCTTTTTTTAAACTTTACATATTAACTAAATTATACACCACACTTCTTATTAAGGTTATTAACCGATTAATCGATTAATCGAAACAATAATCGGCCAACTAATCGGTTATGAAAATAATCGTTAGTTGCAGCCCTAATAGTAAAACATTTTTCTTCTGGCAGTAAATCCCTTATACAGCCCACTCCCTGTTTCTTGTCTGGTCATTAGCCTAGGCTTATGACATCTTGCACAACTCTCTCTCACTCATGTGATAGTTTGCCAGGAAGGGAGGGAGGATGAATCATAAGAAGGCCAATGAGAGCTGCAGGGCTGTAGAGCTGGAGGTGTGCCTCTGTGTGTCTGTGTAAATCCAGGAAGTGAACAGGCAGCAGCTTTAGCTGCCCACAGTTAAAATGGCTGCATCCAGACTCAGTGGAGGGAGATTTCTGCAGCATATTTGGCAAGTCCAGAATCACAGTATTGTTGCCTAGTTTCTGTGAATATGTGCATACACCTCAATCATTGTAGTAGTATGAACATATACATATCTAGATCTGAGAGATCTTACACAAAAGAGGTAGTTCCATCCGCAATACACATTTATTGATAGGGTTACATAATATATACAAATTACACACCAGACAGTATTTACAACACAATGTGCAGTGTAGGTCGCCTGGCTTACATGATATTTACAAATTACCCACAGCAACCATATTTACAATACAATATAAGATGCAAGTAAAGCATTGAATTACCTGTTAACTTCAGGTCGGCCCTGTCAGGAACCATGAACCAGACCGAGACAGAAGTACAGTAAAATCACACTTGTTTATTAATAAAAACAAAAAGGTAAATAGAGTAAGCATAGTCAAAGCATAGCCAGAGTCCAGTAACAAGATCGGGTACTCAGCCAAGCCAGAGTTCAGTAACCAGATCGGGTAATCAGCCAAGCCAGAGTTTAGTAACCAGATCGGGTAATCAGCCAGGCCAGAAGTCAGTGATCCAAGTAGAGGAACAGCAAGCAGGATAAGGAGCCAGAAGGGATGTCAGCAAAGCCAGTCTTTAAACAGGAACGCATGAGATGGTTTCTTGTGATGTGACCAAGGTGAAGGCAGGAATGAAGTGAGCTGGAGATCTTTAAGTAGGCGGGACTGAGGAGCAGATCCACAACAGCTGGTTAACTGTGGAGAGAGATGAGAGCTGGCAATTAGCGGCCAGCTCAGAGAAGGAAGGGCTGAGCCAACTCTGACAGGCCCATGGTGACTGCTGTCTGTTCCCACACCAAAGAGGGACTTAGCTTGGTCACAAAGAGTTATAACCCCCTCCTTTCTGTACTGTGGCTAATATAATTCTCCCTAATCGGTCACTGTACCTAGTAAATGTATATTGGGCACAGCCTGATTGGATGAGTCAAAGAAGGCTGTTGTTTACTACCCAGGTAAGATGTGATCAGGTAAAATAAAAGACCAACCTTTGAAGTTAAACTAATTACCGTAACACCAACACAACACTCAATACTTTAAATATATTTCCTTCTAACTGAAATATATTTCTAATTGCAATATTATTTACAGCTGTTAATGGAGATTTCACATAAACCCAATTATGTAACAGTATATATAAAATAATATGCAAAGTGGTTGGAGGGAAGCTTCAGAATGGCAAAGATGTTTGTACTTTCAATAGTTTTTTATTAAGTTTATCAAAAACAACATAGATACACAGGTCCAAAAAACTTTTTTAGGCACAAAAGTTCATGAAGCCAGGGCCGGGACAAGGGGTGGACAGGAGGGACGGCTGCCCTGGGCACTGCGGAATCCTGTGTGGTGGGGGGGCACTGTGAGGAGATTGGAGGGAGAAGATTTGTGTTGGGAGGGGGAGCTGGGGGGGGGCGGAAGGGGGTAAGAATTGTTCTAGGAGGGGACATCTGGGTGCTGGGAGAGGTGATTTAGGGAGATTTGTGTAGGGAAAGGGATAGGAGAAGAGGATTTGTGCTAGGAGGGGAGATTTGAAGGGTATGTGCTAAAACAGGCGATATGGTGGGGGGGGGTGGAGGGGGATTAGTGCTAGTAAGGATGATTGGAGAGTATTTGTGCTAGGAAAGGAATTTTTTTTGGGGGGGGGAATGTGCGCTAGGAAGGGAAATTGTGTGGGGGGGTAATATGTGCTGGGAGGGGGGTTTTGGAGTGGGGGGGAGGAGGATGTGTACTCGAAAGGGGAAATTTGAAAGGTAGAAGATTTGTGCTAGAAGAGTGATTTTTTTTGGGAGGGGGCAAAGATTTGTTCTGGGAGCGGGAATTTCAGCAGGGGGACGGATTTGTCCTGGGAGGAGGGGAATTTATGCTTAGGAGGTAAGCATGCAGATTCATGTTCAATTTTGGGGGGGGGGTGGCTGACACATAATGCTCATACATCTTGGAGGGGCAGTTTGGCATGTTAGCCCTGGGCTCTAAATGACCTTGTCCCGGCATTGCATGAGCACAAATAGTATTCATCAGAATAACAGTAGCATACTGTGGTCTCCCGCCTGACTCTGTCCCTATTCGTGCCTCACTCATGAGCGAAGAAGATGGCAGCCCCCCCCGGCACCCCCCACGGGATCTAGCTGTGCCGGGGGAGGGAGCCACCCCCCCTGAGGAAGTAACATCGAGGAAGAGGAACGATGTAGACTTGGTCCAGGCCGGAGCTATAATAGACCATTAATCAATTGCGTGTTGGAAAATTATGAAAATGGTTGTTCCAGAGTCAGATCAGGAGATCCAATAGGCGTCAGAGTCAGCACTTATGGATAATGCGGTATAAACTATAAGTGTGTCGGTAACTGTGTCCCTGTGGAAAGGACTTCGATGCACCTCTTGTGACGTCAGTGTCCAAACACCCCAGTTATCCATTGCGAGCCAGAGGAGGTCGTACACATGTATGTTTGCGGGCCAAAAGGCGCCAGACTGATATTCACTGTATCTGTTAGCGGTCACATTAGGTGACCTATCCTTGGTGCCTCCACTGCTCCCAACAGACAGGGGATATGGCCTTGTCCTTAAAAAAAAAAGCCTCCTGGGCATCAACCGTAAAAAATCACATGAGATAAAACAAAACATAACCAGAGAACAAACAAGAGTAAAGCACAGGTCAAGAAGGAGTCCCGAGGAGACA
Organism: Lithobates clamitans; assembly: GCA_037952925.1. Classification (NCBI taxonomy): domain Eukaryota; kingdom Metazoa; phylum Chordata; class Amphibia; order Anura; family Ranidae; genus Lithobates; species Lithobates clamitans. The sequence continues at coordinate 5,525,434 of JBBGZY010000018.1, read as the reverse complement.
AGAGAGTGAGGATAAAAAAAAGGAGTAAAGAGAGACAGAGGAAGAGAAGAATAGAAGAGGCAAGAAGAAGATCTTCAGTGACGGTGCAATACCCGCTACCCTACAGAGCACCGGGGGAAGTGGAGGTGGCAGGTACCAGGGATATGTATTTAATCCAATAAGAGAATTGGTGGCCCGTTGTTGATGTCAGTTGGTAGAATAGCGTAACAGGGGGAGTAATAGTGCCCTAAGGGCCAGATAAGGGCAAGCAAAGGGCCACATCCAGCCCCTGGGCCGCAGAAGACACTGGCCTAAACAAAAGTGATATTTCAGCTATAGTTGGAGTCTGGTGGGGTGAGTTATGCCCTGGCCTTTAGTGACAGGATCTCCCTGCCACAGTTCCCAAATATATTCCTTTCTCCTCATGAGTTTGTGACTTCCCATTTACCTTATGCATTCTTCATAACATGAAATACACTATATTATCAAAGGTTTTGGGACACCCGCCTTCACATGCACATGAATTTTATTGGCATCCCAGTCTTATGCCCCGTACACACGGTCGGATTTTCCGATGGAAAATGTGTGATAGGACCTTGTTGTCCGAAATTCCGACCGTGTGTAGGCTCCATCACACATTTTCCATCTGATTTTCCGACACTCAAAGTTTGAGAGCAGGCTATAAAATTTTCCGACAACAAAATCCCTTGTCGGAAATTCCGATCGTGTGTACACAAATCCGACGGACAAAGTGCCACGCATGCTCAGAATAAATAAAGAAATGAAAGCTATTGGCCACTGCCCCGTTTATAGTCCCGACGTACATGTTTTACGTCACCGCGTTCAGAATGATCGGATTTTCCGACAACTTTGTGTGACCGTGTGTATGCAAGACAAGTTTGAGCCAACATCCGTCTGAAAAAATCCTAGGATTTTGTTGTCGGAATGTACGAACAAAGTCCGACCGTGTATACGGGGCATAAGTCTGTAGGGTTCAATATTGAGTTGGCCCACCCTTTGCAGCTATGACGGCTGTCCACAAGGTTTAGGAGTGTGTTTATGGGAATGTTTGACCATTCTTCCAGAAGGGCATTTTTCTCTTTCAATGTTTTTATTGAAATCAAATTTTAACAGATAACAAGGTTCACATTGATACAAGTTTTGTGTCAACAGTAATGTTACAAAAGTGAATCTCAAATTAGCGTGAATGGCTCATTATATAACTGTACTAGAACTAAGGTCCCCACCCTATCCATTCCTATCCATAAACAAACTGATCGTTGATGAGACGCCTAACGCACATGGAAGATAGTACAGTGAAATTCCCTGTAGAGGGACTATCATGTGATGTAATTCAATTTCCAAACTTGGAGTTATAACAGAAAACTTAGGTATTAAGTATACTCTAGGTTTAATATACTGTAGAGCCCGATGTCATGCGTGTGGGAACCCCACTATGGGGACAAAGTAAAAGTTTGTATGTAGAAATAAAAGAAAAGGAAAGGGGGAAAGAAAGAAAAGGAAGGAAAGAAAAGGAGAAGTAGAATGTGCAAACGATCTCCACGCTCCAGGCCGCTGACCCCCACCCCCTCGCCCCTCCAGAAGGGCATTTTTGAGGTCAGACACTGATGTTGGACAAAAAGACTTGTCTCGCAGTCTCCACTCTAATTCATTCCAAAGGTATTCTATCAGGTTGAGGTCAGGACTCTGTGCAGGCCAGTCATGTTACTTCACCCCAAACTTGCTCATCCATGTCTTTGTGGACCTTGCTTTGTGTACTGGTGCGCAGTCATGTTGGAACAGGAAGGGGCCATCCCCAAATTTTTCCCACAAAGTTGGGAGCATGAAATTGACCACAATGTCTTGGTATGCTGACATCTTAAGGGTTCTTCTCATTGGAACTAAGGAGCCAAGCTAAACACCTGAAAAACAACCCCATTCCATATCCCCCTCCACCAAATGATTTGGACCAGTGCACAAAGCAAGGTCCATAAAGACATGGATGAGCAAGTTTGGGATGGAGGAACTTGACTGGCCTGCACAGAGTCCTAACCTCAACCCAATAGAACTCCTTTGGGATGTATTAAAGCAGAGACTGCGAGCCAGGCCTTCTCGTCCAACATCAGTGCCTGACCTCACAAATGCGCTTCTGGAAGAATAGTCAAACATTCCCATAGACACACTCATAAATCTTGTGGACAGCCTTCCCAGAAGAAATTAAGCTGGTATAGCTGCAAAGGGTGGGCTAAGTAAATATGGAACCCTACAGACTAATGCCCCGTACACACGGTCGAATTTTCAGACGGAAAATGTGTGATAGGACCTTGTTGTCGGAAATTCCGACCGTGTGTGGGCTCCATCACACATTTTCCATCGGAATTTCCGACACACAAAGTTTGAGAGCTTGCTATAAATTTTTCCGACAACAAAATCCGTTGTCGGAAATTCCGATCCTGTGTACACAAATCCGAGTGCCACGCATGCTCAGAATAAATTAAGAGAGGAAAGCTATTGGCTACTGCCCCGTTTATAGTCCTAACGTACGTGTTTTACGTCACCGCGTTCAGAACGATCGGATTTTCCGACAACTTTGTGCGACTGTGTGTATGCAAAACAAGTTTGAGCCAACATCTGTCGGAAAAAATCCTAGGATTTTGTTGTCGGAATGTCCGATCAATGTCCGACCGTGTGTACGGGGCATAAGACTGGGATGCCATTAAAATTCATGTGTAAAGGTAGGTGTCACAATACTTTTGACAATATCATGTGTATTAAAAGCCAGCATGGAGAATTGGAACCCAATATAGTGGCCACAGCAGATGTGCAGACCCAGGAACTGAACTCCAGTATATAGAGCTCACCAATAGGATATTTTGGGTGGACTGACCTATTACATTATTACAGTTGATTTGGGATATATAGACATTTTATTTCAGTAATGCATGTCTGGAAGAGAAACAGAAGCACAAATTTCAGATAATGATAAATATCTGTCAGCTTGCTACAGATTTGTGTAATTCAGTCTGATTATTTGACCTACGTTCTACTGCATTCTCATTAAACAAGGTCAGAACTGTCATGCTACGTGGAATAATTGGATAGTGTGTAATCAACATTGTTGACAATTAATAACTTAGAGCAGAGTGGATTAAACAGGCACAAAGTGTAGTAAGCTGCGTTTTCAGATTTCTCAAAAGTTTTACATAATCATCCCTGGCTGACATTAAAGCATTTATTCTATAGAACATAAAGATCATAATCTGTGTGCAGTGGCTGTGTAAAAGAAATGGACAATGGGGTTTGACTGGCTAAGTGCCGATTCACACAGGGGCAACATGACTTCAGCGCGACTTTGCAAGGAGACTTCAACGCAAATTCAGCGCGACTTTAAGCAACTTACAACGCGACTTCCAGTCGCCTCCAGGACAGGCGACTTTGGCTGTGGCCAATCACAGAATAATCAGCTCTCTGGGAGGGAGGGGTTTGCTTGGGTAAACTAATTTATTTTCCTGTAAAGCAGCTTCGATATAGATGGAGATCCGACTTGGAGGCGACTTCCATTGAATTCTATGGGTATAGGTCGCTTAGAAGTCGCCTTGAAGTAGTACAGGAACCTTTTCTGAAGTCGGAGCAACTTCAGTAGTGTACGTTAAGACGGCTCTCATTGACTATAATGCAATTCCCAATGTCAAGCGACTTGGACCAACTTGAGGGCTGACAAGTCGGATCCCAAGTCGTTGTAGTGTGAACCGACCCTAATGCCGCGTACACACGGTCGGACTTTTCGTCTACAAAAGTCCGACGGACGCCGACGGACTAAAGCTGGCTGACAATCCGATCGTGTGTGGGCTTCCCGGGACTTATAGCGGACTTTCAGTGGACTTTTCCAGCCGCAAATCTGACGGACTTTAGATTTGAAACATGCTTCAAATCTTTACATCGTAACTACGCCGGACCCAGAAATCCGCTCGTCTATGTGCTAGTCCGACGGGCAAAAACCCAGGCTAGGGCAGCTATTGGCTACTGGCTATCAACTTCCTTATTTTAGTCCGGTGTACGTCATCACGTACGAATCCGTCGGACTTTTGTGTGATCATATGTAGGCAAGTCCATTCGTAAGAAAGTCTGCCGCAAGTCCGCCAAAAGTCCGACAAAAGTCCGTCGAAAGTCTGTCGGACAACCTGTCGGACTTTTGTAACCGAAAAGTCCGACCGTGTGTACGCGGCATAAGGCTAAGTTCACCTCTGAAAAGGAATCCAAACATGGCCGACAGGTGGGGACAAGGTGATATGATGCCTCCTCAACACTTCTTTTAACCCCATAAACGGTGCGTGAAGATGTCACAAAGGCATGCATTACACTGTAGTTGCTGGGGGGAGGTTGTGGCGCATCAGTATTAAAAGATAAACACGACAAGGTGGACACATTTTGCCATAAGCATGAAGCAAAGCATTGTGCCTGCTGCATTTGAATGCCATGGGGGTGGTTAGGGGCACTAAAAACATGGCTCATTCACAGGTTTTTAATGCCCCCCAGCTGCGAGTCTAAACAAGCACTTAGGCTTCTTTCACACAGATGGCAGACTCTACTACTCCTTTAGTGGATCACTTTTTCAGAGAAAGTTTAGTTTCGGTTTGCTGCCTTCTCCTGAATTCCTGTTTTTTTCCTGTTCCAAAGGGGATTTTACTTTGAATTATGACGCTGCAACCGAGTGCCGTTGCGGTATGATCCTATTGACTCCAATGTGTAAGTTTACCAAACGGCACCATTTTTTTTTTAAGCTCCGCAGTGTAGTGAAACACACGCACAAAACTTAACAGCAGGTGCATAAAAAAGTGAGTACACAAAAGTGAAGCACACAAAAAAAGTGCGCAGGGTGTACACATGTCCTTCCTACAAAAAGAAAGGACCCTAAGCTTGATACTCCAGGGCGCAAGGCTCCTGCCAGGGACTGGGTACTCATTGGTCCACCCAGCCGACACTAGGCGGACCCCTTTCTTCAGGAGGCCAGCCAAAGCAAGGCCAACCCAAGTACTAGGTAGGAGGTAGGACCCCTCTAAAGGTTAACCCTATGGGAGGGTGGTAATGATTAAGCACAAGATGTATGTGTGAAATGCGTCTATGTGACCACAGTTTGGTGTCTTTGGTGTTATCTTTGTGAAACAAAATAAAAGGCAATCGGAAGTTCTGGATGTGCAGCCATTTCTTTCTTCTTTCCAAGTTTCCCACGGAGGCGGGCTGGGGCTAGCACTCTGCAAGATACTCCAATCAGCCTTATCTTTATACACCTGGAGCAGCGGTTCTTTTCCTTGTAAGGGGGGGGGGGAACCTGACCAAAAGACCACATGCCCTTTCTCCAAGACTTTCAGGGAAAGTCCAAGGAACGACACCATCCTAATTCGGAAGTGAAAGTGCATACTGTGCTGTGCAAGAATATGCAAGTAACAAACAATGA